>JARHVA010002989.1:1372500-1750000 GCA_037957365.1 Torreya grandis
ACTTGTTTTTTTAGAAAAATAGTTTCAAAACCCCAAAGTTGTAGTATTTCAAAATCTCAAAGTTTTAGCTTGTCAAGAACCCAATTTACACTAGCAAGACCCACTTAGGATTTTCAAGGGAAATTGCTTATTACTTCTTACTTTTTAAGTAAAGCAATTACAAGAACCTGAAGTAAAGTAGTGTTGAAACCCCAAGCAATGTTCAAATGAATGTCAAATTTTAGGTGAAAGGTAATGAATAAATAAACTAAAGTTATTTCCTTTTTTAGATTTTTGGTTGAAAAAACACAAGTCTAGAAAAAGAAATTCATTTTTGGGAAGGGTCCAGGAATATGTGGGAGTAAGAATTAGTAAGTGCTATAACTTTCAATCTGTAGCTCCTTTTTGGGTGCCATTTTTTTTTAAAGTACATATTTTTTTGAGATATATGCATTGGTGATATTGTTTTAGGACTTTTCTAACATCCATTTTTCTCATAGTGTAATAGCTTAAAACTCTCTTCAAACCTTTGTACCTTTCCTCTTGGACAAATTATCAGTTGTGCCCAACATCCCTCTCATACTTTCTGACATTGATTACTCATAGATATATTCTTGGCTATGTCTGACATTCAAGATTGAGTGTGTGTGTATTGTAACTTTAGGTGTGGTATTATTGATAGTTTACAGGGTACTTGTACTGTGTGCTTTCTATTTTTTGCTTTCATTTCAATTCTACAATTTATCTCATTCTAATCTGCACTAATGGATCTAAATATCAAGCCACTCATAACATTTAACTATGTAAAATGGAATTCTAAAATACAACTCACTTTTAGAGGTAAAGGACTCTATCATATTACTATGGGTGAGAAAATTGAGCCATCTATAGATGCAAAAAAGGTTAAGTGGTGTAGCAAATACAATGAGGCCTATGGGTTTCTATGCCTATCAATGTCTCCCAACCTCCTATTTCATGTTGAATCTATAAAAACACTAAATGAAGTCTGGACAATCTTGGACAAGATTTTTAGAGTGTAGGACATCATGAGCTTGAGAATGAGCTCATCACATTGAGCCCAGGTGACTATGACACCCTAAAAGACTTATTTACAAAGTTTAAATCACTGAGACTATGGTTGAAACAATGTGGCATTGAGAAAATAGATGACCAGTTGATTTTATTCATGCTTGCAAAACTTGGTCATGACTATTTAGTTTTCATTTCTACATTTCATACTAATAAATATGTACTTGGGTCTACTTGGAAAATGTCATCATTTGATGAATGTGTTACCAAACTGACTCAAAATTAAGATAATTTGTTTCAAATGAGTGCACTGAAGTCTTCAAAATCACATGCCTTGATTGTCAATTAGGAGAAGAAGAAGTCTTCTAACAGTGGCAAACAACAGAAGAAACAATCTAAACTTGATCATGAGCATAAAAAGAATAAAAATTAGATGCCAAGCCAAAGGCATCACCAAATGAGTCCTCCTCAAGCAGGAAACCTAAGAAGGAGAAACTCAAATGCAACTTTTGTAAGAAATTTGGGCATGATGAATCTCAGTGCATGAAAAAGAAGATTGACACCTTGACTAAGATGCTTGAGAAGAACAACATTAGTGTTCCTGAATCCTCATCTCAGAACACATCAACATAATATTTTTCAAAGGAAAAAGACAACAAAAGGGGTAAAAATAAGGGCAAGGCACTTGTTGTAGTATCTTCTCAGCCTTCAACTTGGGTTATTGACTTAGGTGCTTCTTATCACATGGCTTTCTCAGAGGATATATTTTCATAAATAGAGACATGTTTTATGCCTTCAATTCTCATGGGTGATGACACTTTGATAAAAGTCAATAGTAAAAGATCAGTTGAAGTAAGTGATAGGACCTTTAATGATGTTCTATGTATTCCTTCACTATCCACCAATCTTCTATTAGTATATAAAATTACTCACATAGGTTTAGGGAAGCAAGTGGAGTTCACACTTGATTTAGTGGTCATCAAAGAGCAACATAGTGACACCACAATGGCTCATGGGAAGGTCAATAATTAGTCTAGGCTATATATCTTCTCACATTTTGCCCCAAATTAGCCCTTAGTTACACTACTTACCCATGCAAATGGAGTAAGTGAACTATGGCATGAACGGTTTGGCCATTTAAACTATCATTACCTATAGTAACTCAATCATCAAGACATAGTTTCAGGATTGCCTAAAGTCAAATTCTCAGATGGCCTATGGAATGGTTGTATTCTTGGTAAGCATCCAAAAGATAAATATGACAAGGGTAAAGTAAGGAGATCCAAACAGAAGCTAGAGATAGTCAACAATGACTTAGTAGGACCATTTTCAAAACTTTCATTCAACATGATAAGATACATGCTCACATTCATTGATGAATTTTTGAGGTACACTTGTGTGTTTTTTCTCAAAAATAATTTTGAGGTCTTTGATCACTTTAAGGAATTCAAGACACTTATGGGGAAGTAGTCAGAATGTTCCATTAAAATCTTAAGGACTGACAATGGAAAAGAGTATGTCAATAATAGGTTTGAGCAGTTTTGCACATTAGCGGGGATTTAAATGCAAAACATTTCCATATAGTCCTCAGTATAATGGTGTGGCCAAATTCAAGAATCGTACCTTGAAGGAAATGGAAAATTACATGCTTCAATCAAAGTTTCTTGCTCCTCAGTATTTCACTATAGCAATCAACTATGCATGCTACATTTAGAATTGAGTTACACACAAAGCCTTGAAGGTAGTCACTCTTTTTGAAACTTAAGATGGTCACAAGCCCACAGTAGATCAATTTTGAGTGTTTATATTGCAAATAATAACTCATGTTCCCAAGAAAAAATGCAAGGCAATGGACCCTCAGAGTTAGTCTTGTATCTTTGTGGGGTATGCAGAGGGTGTTAAGATATATAGGCTTCTCCATCCTAAAACTCATGAGTTTTTCATTGAAAGAAGTGTCAATTTTTTTGAGGGCCCACTTGAACACAATCTTGGCACTCTAGACTCTTCAAAAGTCTCACAGGACATTGATTCCACTTCAGACAGTGACATAGATCCTCCTCAATATCTTATTGATGATGAGGATGAATCTTCTTCTTCTTCAAGTTTAAGTGATGAGAGCAGTGATGAGGATTCTTCTCTTCCATCTCACACTCACACTATAGATGATGAGGATTCACCTCTTTACTCTCTTATCTCATATAATTTTGGTCTTATTTGGGATAGATAAACACTTTAGAGTGCTAGAAGATGGGTTGGAAATCCATTAGATACAAGTTGGACATGGTAATAGTTTTAGGAAACATCACATGCCAACTTGGCTATTGCCTCAGATATACAAACCTTTCTGAGGCATCTGGCATTCTAGAATGGGATTTTTCTATGTAAGAAGAGTACAGTTCCCTAATCAGGGACAAAGCTAGGACTTTGTCCCTCTTTTAAAAGAAATAAAATTGGTCCATTACAAATGGGTTTATTAGACCAAGTATGATGCAAATGGGTCAGTTGATAAGTACGAAGATCATCTAGTTTTAAAGGTTTTTTTTTAGGTGCATGACATAGACTGCACTGAGACATTTGCTCCTATATCCAAGATGACATCTATAAGACTCACTCTAGCCATCATAGTTTTACATTGATGGGATGTTCACAAAATGGATGTAAAGAGTGATTTTATACATGGTGAACTCAAAGAAGAGATATATATGGAGAAAATATAAGGCTTTGTGGAAGATACCTCCTTAGTCTATAGACTTAGGAAATCTATCTATGGACTCAAATAGGCCCCTCGATCATAGTGTGCTAAGATGGACTCCTTTATTCCATAGTTAGGTTCACAAAATGCCTTTCAAATATGAATTTCTACATCTTGTGATAGGTTGATTCTCTTTTGATCCTAGTTCTCTATGTGGATGACTTACTGATTATAGGGAGCTCATAATCATCCATCTTAGTAGTGAAAACTGCACTTTTGGATAGATTTTCAATGACAAACATGGGATTGTTGCACTAATTTATTGGGATTGAAATCATTCAGTTAGATTTTGGGATAAATTTATCATAATCCAAGTATTCTCTTGATTTGCTTGTAAGGTTTAACATGGCTAATTATAAAGTAGCTCCTACTCCCTTCTTATCTGGTGTGAAGTTTTAGACTGATTGCCCTACAACACTCATTGATACAACTCCATATCAAAAAATAATGGGTAGTCTTATCTATCTCACACACACTAGACTTGACATATCCGATGTAGAGTTATAAATATTGTCATTGATGTCAAAGGTCTAGCATTATTAGTGATAAAGGACCCATTGCATTTAATGGTGTTTTTAATATTCATATCTTGGATAATGTGTGTTAATATTTATTTAATATTAATGAATATATTTTTGGTTGCATATAAGTCAAAAGAGGGTCCATGGAGAAGTCAAAGAGTCACAGGGTAAAAGATGAAAGAGAAATGGGACACATTTTCTCATGAAGAGTCATCTTGAGGAATTCCAAGAGTCACCATGTGAAGACAAAAGAGGTATGGAACATTTTTCCATGAAGGGACACTTTGAGGAATACAAAAAGTCACCAAGATAAAGATAAAAGAGGAAATGATGCTTTTGCTTATGAAGGGTCACCATATGACTTTTCAAATGCAAAGATACACAGGGTCATGCAAGTTTGGCACCATTTTCCATGAGAATTGAAGGGTCACAAAGGGTGAATGCCAAAGGTGATTTGGAAAGATATAAATAAAGGCTTGAGAATCCATTTGTAATATGTAAGAGAGTGCATGGTTTGTATTTGTTTTTGAAGAGATAAAAGTAGGAGATATTATAGAGTTCTATCATTTATTGAGTAAACAACATTAAGAGATAGTTGTGTTTTATACACAAGAGGGGTTGGTGATCCTATGGGTTGGTGCTCACAAATACTTATTGTGTTGGTGTTCAATAAAGGGGTTGGTGCTCCTACAAGTTAGTGCTTGTGAACTTTGTATTTTGAGTTGATGCTCATTCATATACTTGAGATTGTTCTCCATGGTTTTTCCCACTTTGGGCTTTCATGTAAAAATTTGGTCTCTCTCTCTCTCTCTCTCTCTCTCTCTCTCTCTCTCTCTTATGTGGTGTGAATTATTGTTTCAATTTTATTGCATATCTTGAATGTGTGATTAAGTGGTTAAATAAAAAAAATCAAATTAAGTAAAAGGATATATAATATATTGATTCAACCCCCCTCTCAGTATATTTTGTGCTTAACAATGCAGTTGGTTTAGTCTCTCAATATATGAAAGAGCCACATGAGTTGAATTGGAAAGTAGCAAAGTAGATTCTTCACTACATTCAGGGTTCACATAACTATGGGATACACTATGGAGTAGGAACAAAGGTTGATTTGTTCAAATACACACATTCAAATTGGGTTGGAGATATTCAGAGTTGAAAGTCCACTTCAAGCTATAGTTTCTCACTTAGTTTGGGTCCAATAAGTTAGTCAAGCAAGAAGCAACATGCAATTACTTTATCATCCATAGAGGTAGAATACAGATGGGCTATCAATGCCACCACTAAAGCAATCTAGCTTCAAGATATTCTCACTAAGTTTGGTGTCCAATTTCATAAGCTAAGAATCATCTACTATGACAACCAAAACATTATCTAGATTTGCAGGAATCTAATTCTCCATCAAAATACCAATCATATAGAGATTCACATGCATTTCATCAGGGAGATTATCAATGAATAAGTCATTGATCTTTGATACTATCCAACATCAGAGTATATTGTAGATATTCTGATCAAGCCCTTCACAGAGAGTAAATTTGTTCATTTCTGAGCTTTCATTGGGGTTAGGGCTACTCCACCTTCTTCTTCCTCTTATGGAGGTTTATCACTATGTACTTGGGTACCTCATCAAGATTTAAATGTTGGGCCCATCTCTAATCTCACCTAAGATACACTTAAGGGGGGTGTTAGTGTAGTGCTTTTTTCCACTGGGCTTTACCTACACAGTCGTATGGCCATTATATTTTATTTAATCTTCCTTAGGTTAGTTATAAAGGGTCCATAAGCTAATTATATTTAATTTTCCTAATTATTTAATTAGGAAAATTAGGGGATTCTTCATGTTTCCGTAATTTTCCCTATATATACCCCACTTTTCCTTTTTGGAAGGCTAATGAAGAATCTCTCAATCAATCAACTCATTCACATTTTCCAATAGACAGGTTAATGCATATTTTCCCTTTTTTTGGTATTTTGGAACTCTCACACTACCTCACATGATTCAACATTGTTACTTGAACATTATTCAGATATATTGGCACACTCTTTCATAGCTTTATAGTTTTCTATCTTGGAAGAATGATAGGGTTGAGTGCAAGTTGTTTGGGCTTATGGATTAATACAGGTAAAGTAAGAGTACTTTGGCTCTTTATGATGAGTTGTTGAAGTACTTGGACATCTATAATATAGTTTTTAGTTTGAATAAGAGATTTAATTCACTTGAGAGTCTAATTGTTTCACACAAAAGATAAATTTAACCTCCTGAGGTAAGGCTTTTGGGTTACATTAAATAACCATCACCGATCCTAGTCAACTGATGTCGATCAAGGGGTGACCATCATCAGTCAAGGGAAAAGTGGTAAAAATGGATAAAATTAACCATTTAATCTTATGTTTGGTGGTTAAGACATTGGGAAGTGGTTTGGGTTAATAAAGGAGTCATTAGGATATGTGAAGAATAATTCTAAGATGTTACAACATTAAATGCTAAGGTAGAAATGATCTTTAAACTAGGTGTCAACTAATTAGCCATGGGTTTGGGTGAGGAGATGTAAATATGCCTTATTTAATTAATTAACTTAATTAATTTAGCCAAAAGGGGGTGAATGGGTGTGTTCAAGGATTTTAATAATTAATTATAACTCAAGAGGGGCCAAGGGGCTAAGAGGTGCTTTATGATGATTAGAACCACACAGTTTTCTAGTAGCTACATTTTACCCCTTTTTGTTGTGTAGGTTACATCTTTAAGATGAAAAAAAAAAAAAGTGTAGTGGAAAATTGAATGCCTCAAGTATGGTAGGAGGTGTTCCCCATAAAATTGAGATGTGATGAGGTGAAAATAGAGTCAAGTGTAAGTTTGACAAGTGTGTATAGGTGAAAAAGTGGGTAGGATGGTAAGAAGTGGAAAGTAGGGATACCTTGAGGAGGACAAGTGACAAGTGAACTAGGCCACCACATTAGGTGTATAAGATATGGATGTACCTATAAATGCAAGTCTCTGAGCAAAGGTGTTGATGTGATCATAAGGGGTTAAAAGCTGGATGATCCTACAAAAATAGAAGTGGTCATAGGTGCTAAAACTATAAGTTGGCACATTCCAAGGTAGCTAAAAGGTTGGTGCAATAAATTTGTGGTATAATTTTGAAAAGGGTTATTTTTGGGTAGAAGGAGAATTATGGGGAAAAAACCTAAAGGGATTGACCAACAATGGTCAGGGTTAACCAAAAATGATCATATTAATGCTATTTGGTAACTAACAATAGTCACCATTCAAACCTTAAAAGGGGGATGATGAGTAAAAAGAATAAACATTATTCTTTTTGGCATTATGCATGTGTTTGAATACCATTTTGTCTTTTTTATGCATGAAAATGATGCTTTGTGGGTAGTAATAATGAGTTGTGAGTGTCAGTGACTAGTGGAATCAATGGGATTTGCTAGAGAGGATGCCAATTGAATGATATAGATAGAGGTTTGTGAGGATGTGATGAGATGAAGGGTGAGTTAGGGGAGGGGGTGAGTGGTGGTGGTATTAAGAGCTCTACCATGGTGATGTACATGCAATGAGGTAGGTTCTCTATCTTTGTTTTGATTTATTTTCTTATATATCTCAATTTGGGTAGGTAGTGTTGGAATATGGGGATTTTAGGTTTTAAATGGAAATTCGGAGTGTAAGGGGAGGTAATTAGGGTTAGGATTATATTTAGAGTTTGAAATTGGTTAGGGGAGGTGAGTATATTATGGAATTATAGAGGTTTAGTGTGGTTTAGGTAAGAAGGTAGGATTTTTGGGTCATTGGTCAGCCGCACAGTGATCAATGGTGGTCATTATTGACCATCATCATTTGATAGTGGATCGACTATTGGTCAGGTCAAGATTGACACTGATCTATAACCCCAATTGATGTTGATCGAGGGTTGATTGATAATGGTTCTATAAGGAATCGACTAGAGTTGAGACTTGACCATCGATGATATTATAGGAAAGGCTAAAGGGGGAAGATATTAGAGAAGGTATAAGTGCATTTGAAATATATCTTAGATTTTGGTTAGGATTAATGTATTAGTCTAAGACCTAGGCTTAGGGGTATAAAAACTAGATGTGGGAGTAGTTTTTATACTTAGGCTCGAGATAGGTGGGGTTATTTTGTAAGTGAAGAGGGTGGTAGGGGTAGGTTTAATAGGTGAAATGTTTGTGTTATGTAGGAAATTATAGGCTAAGATAAGGTTATGATCTCACCTTACAGATGAGGGAGCTGCTAGTGATGTGATACCAATACCACCACTCCTAGATGACATACATAGGGGCATGACCTAAGTAGAGTGGGATCACATGGTAGTAGTGGGGTTAGGGGGAATATGATATTATCAACATGTTCTGAGAGATGCAGTGATGATGGTAGCCCTCATTAAGAGATGGGACCAAACTAATAACAATTTCTTATTGCTGATTAGAGAGATCATGATTATTTTAGAGGATATCCATAGGATCTTGAGATTTCCAATTCAGGGTTAGGTGATAGAGCACATTTGCAGTGAGGATCATGAAGCTTACATGGATCAACTATTTGGATAAGATTTTGTATAAGTGAGATGGGATGCAGGGGGTTTCTATTTTGGAGATATGCACCACATAGCTAGGGTGGGGAGACAATTTGTGATGATGATGATGATATTCATGAATTTTTATGTGCTCCCCAATTCAAATGAAGCTATGTTCCCTTGGGTACTCTTAGGTGTTTTGGTAGACATGCTAGAGGACTAGATAGTGTTTACATGGGCTCTAATACTACTAGTTCAGATCTATCATGAGCTCTAAGGTTATCATGTGTACATACATTATGGGTTGAGTGTAGGATTCATATTGCACTATTGTGCATACAAGCATATCACCATGCTACTATAGACACCTAAATCTAGCCACCAATGACCATCAATCAAGGTTTTGACCAATTTCCATCAAAGTGCATAATTTGGCTTAAAAACACTAAAATACATTAAAAGAGTTGAAATCTACCATTACAACATAATTCCAATCCATTCAAATTTTAGGCCAATAACAAGACATTCTGACCAATTTGAGTAATTTGTGCACAAAGAGCCAAGGTTTGCATTAAAGTGCTTAATCATGCCTAAAATCTAATTAAACTAAATCGTGAGCCTAATTAATAATTCCATGGAACTTGTTGAATAATTTATTTTTGGAAATAAACATTAAATATCTGCATCATCAAGGGACATCTTTTTTGGGAAGGCATCCCTAGGCCATAAATGCATAAAATATCAAGGTCAACCCCTCTCATGCCTCATTTAGCCCCTCTATACCTATTCAATACCCCTATATCCCAAATATTGATGAGCCTATTTATAAATTTTTATTACAAAATTGGATTAATCCTTAGCTACACATCTCCATCTTGAGATGGATGGTTCAAGTTAATTCTGACCATTTTACAAAATATATAAATAGGAGGCCTTACCTATTGAATTCTAGGATTTCATATGCTAAAGTTATAATGTTGAATTGATTCCAAAGCTTCATGCAAATTAGTGTTATAATTCCAAAAAATTGAGCCAAGCAAAGCCAAGTAAAAGTCAAAGGTGCCAAGGAGAAATAGAGGTAGCCACACTTCATTGATGCAAAATTCATAAGCACAAACCGAGCAAACCACTACAACAAGCATTTTGGATCATCCAAATAAGGTGAAGGAAGGTATTTCTTTCATGTTTTAGTTGTGTTTCCATTTTGTTTTATTAACTAAGCTCTCCCTAGTAACTAGGCCTAGAGATTTTATGCTAGTGTTTTTATTTCATTTTGGGAATAACACAATACTAGCTATCCTCTCTTGAGTCAAATTATTAGTTCACATAATGGCACACTCGATGGGATGCTAACTCCATAAAATTGATCACAAAGCTCTTTCAATCAACCTACTAATCCTTTCCATGTAGGGTCTTGGAGTGAGAGGGCCAAAAAGAGTGAAAATTTAAAGTTGAAATTCTATTTTTCTAACAACATTTTTGTTTTTGGAAACATTAGTTTTACTCTTTGTTATGATATTGCTATTATATAGTAGTGATTGTGTGTAAATGAAATTGTTGTTTGATAAATAATGATTTTGTGGACCTAAGCAGTGATATTATCCTCCATAATAGTGATATCATTATCCTGAGCAATGATATTATCCTTTTGGGTAGTGATATCATCCTTTTGGGTAGTGATTTCATCATTTTAGGTAATGATTTTGTAAAATAATGATATTGTTCACATGTGAAGTACTTTTGTCATCAAAACAATGATTTTGTGTTTTCTATGTTTTTTGTCTGGTAATAATGATATTGGTAATTTGGGTAGCGATTTCATAGGTAAACAATGATATTGTGATTTCTATTTGATCTAACCTGAAAGAATGAGATTGTTGTCTAAAATTATGATTTTATAGGGAAACAACAAGATTGATTGTGTAATTGTGATTTTGAAATAGAAAGCTCATTTTGAGAAGTTGCTTTACTCATTTGAAAATTAGCTTCAAATCTAAAGGGCACTCTAACTTTTTCATTGTAGGATCAATCTTGAAATTTGTTAAAACATGGTTTTTAGACCTTTTTGAATGTTTAAAATAGATTATGAACCTTGTTTTTAGTGATTAACAAAGAATTTAGATGCTTAGGTAAATCTTTGGTCAAATTGTACTTTCAAAGATATAACGTAAGACTAAGGGGTCAAAAGAACACCACCTAATCTTTCATTTGGGGCTTAAAATTGAACACACTTGTAAAATTTTGTCTTCAATGGTTATTTCAGCTTAGATTTTATTTTAGAAAAAAGGAGGATGTTGCATGTATGCTCTTTCATTTATCCCCTGTAGGGAACCCTTGGAATCAAAAGTGCCATCCTTTTTGCAAACATGCCTAGTCCAAGGCATAGAAAGAATGTCATCTAAAGCACTCTCCAAAAAATCATAATAGTTTGGGTGATCTTGAAAATGACCCTAAAGTCTTTCTATTAGTCATTTATTTTTATGCAAACTTGGCTTGTGAGGGGTACTTCATTACCTCCCAAAAGTTCTATAGGGAAGCTTTGACTGAAGGTTTCATCTCTCAACTTTGACTTCATCCACTCGCACTAAGATTAGAGGTTTGAATGGTTAAACTAATTTCTAGTTTTGGAGTTGCACATGGGACATATTTGTACTTTGGACATCACACTACACTGAGCAAGTGACAAATGTAGTGGTTGAAAAAAGCACAAGACCTTTTTACAACAAGCCAAGTGATGTAGACACCAAATCATATGATTTTATTTTCATCATGACATGAAAGTAATTGTGTAATTGATTTCCCCTCAAAACATTTAAAAACTTGTAGTTTTTAGCAAATCCTCACTTGTCATAGAAGTGTTGGTGTAAGGTGGACCTTAAGGTCCATGTCACAATACTATTATTTAAGATAAGGGGGGTGTAAAAACCCTACTATATAATGCACATTTATTTTTAGACGAACACTTAAAATCCTCTCAAATGACGTATATTAACAAATTCTAATAATACCAAGCAACCTTGTCAGCTTAAGATCTAAGAGCGATTAATTAATTGGTTTTGTCTTAGATTAAAGTCTTGTTTGGAGTCAAAAATTGGTGTGAATAAAGGATACAAACCAAAACACATAGTCCTCATTATCCTTTGAATAAAGAGGCATTATGCTGCTTAAGGTAATCATCAATTTGTCTTGTTTAAAGTTCATCAAAACTTGGAGTCATATCATCCACTTTGGCATAGTTATGCTACCCAATTGAGTCTAGAATTCTACCAAACATTGTTTAAGTCCTTTATTTATAACTTAAATTTGAAATTGCACTTTCATAAGTTCATAGGGTTGATGTGTTAAGTGGGTTTTCCATTTTCACTAAACTTGAGGGAACTTAGGTTCAATTTACAATTTGGGTTGAAGGTCATTTAAGACTCATAATCATTATCACCACTTGATAGACTTGAGTCATTTTGTGCTAAACATCTGCACTTTGAGTTTATGCACAAAACATTTTTGTTTTACCATCCTATTTCCATTAAGATCATTTGAATACATATTTTTTTTCCTTAGAAATATTGTCAACAATTTGAACATATGTGTGTCATTTGAGTTAAGAAAGGTAGTGTTACACTACTGAATTTTTGTAAAACCTTCTTTGCCTTAGGGACTTTTTGAAAAAAACATTTTGTCCCATTTTTTGATTAGTTTAGTGTTCTTACACTACCTAAAACATTTCAAACATTATTTCATAGAACTTTTTGCATAAACTTCAATTTTGTGCACATTTTTCAAGCCAATTCGAGTGTACCTTTTGTGAATCTTTGTCTATCACAGTTACGTTGTTCACATTTGTCTAGATTATTTTTCAAAATAACCAAGCTTTATACCATTATTTGTGGTAAAATAAACTATCCCTAAAGTGCCTTTTGTTTCATACCTTATATTTTTTGATCGAGTTCATCCAAGAGTCAAATGGCTAGTTTTTATTAGAAGTGTTTCAAATCCATTATATTAAAATCTCATCTATATCAAAGTCTATATTTTGACACCATTTGGCAAAGAGTCCTACCACATGCCTTTTTTGAGTCTAGATTTTGATGCCATGTTTGGCCAAAAGACCTAACAATGGTTTATTTGCCTAGTTTAGACTGATCTGAAGCACTCTGACCTTAGATTTTAGAATTTGAATTTTAGGTCCATTTACTTGATCCTTTTATATAATATGTGTAATGTTAGATACTTAACATTAGCTTATTTATCACAAATCATTGCATAAACCTTTCCATCATTTTGATGAATTTAGACCAAGTTTGAATATCATATTTTGGACATTGTCTTTTTAGAGTTTCTAGAACTCTCTTCCTTTTCTATCACAAAAACATTTACTATGGATCCCAACATGTATTCATACATTTGTAGTGAACTTATGTACAATCCAAGGATTAATAATGTGGTTGTGAAAGAATAAATTATGTAAGACCCCTACATAGATAAAATTTCTTATGAGATGGATCCTTATCCCTCTTATAATACTCAAATAGGGACACAAGACCAAGATCCATTAGTTAACTATTTGGTTAATATACCACCATATTCAGAACAAGACCAATAAACTACATAATACCTATCTACGATACCCACAATTGAAGAACCAGTTCTTCAACAATTGTACTCTATTAATATGCCTTCTACATATGATCCATTTTTGTTTTACTATCATTTGTTGGAGAATAAAGATGAGATTTTGTTTAGAGCCATAAAAGTAAGGGCTAATTTTCCAAAAGACTTACCTAATGAAAGTTTACCAAGCCTAGTAAGAATGCCTCACACCATATTATATAGTCAATGGGGTTCTTCTAACAATCCTTTGAATCTAGTCCAAATCATGTATTAGGACCCTAATATGCCTAAAAAAGGAAAGAACCTCATGGATCATACGTACCTAAATCTAGAAAAAAATTTCAATCAGATGACCATGGTGAGTAAACCTCTTATGGACTTAGTTCCTTCAATAGGAGTTTTGATAGAATTAACTAGTCAAGACAATAAGAGTTTAGACCCATTCACAAAAAACACTTTGGTAGACAACTTGTTGCATATGCTAATTATCTAAGAAGTGTCTTTTGCTTCTACATAGAATAATGAGTAAAACATAGTGGAAAATGCACAAGCAACATCCAATCCAAATCAAAGTGGTACTAATACACAAACAACTAGTCAAAAATATATGCCTTTAGTTAATACAAAAAGTGGATATATAAACCTAAGAATGGGGGATTTTGCACCCCAACCTCAACCAACAACTTTATCAAGAACACAGCCAATAGGCATAAATGAATACACCAATGCAACAAAGGCTGAATAATTACCACCTTAATAAGGGGAAACTAATGTCCTCTATCATCAGGTAGTAGAAAATGTACCTTCATCTTTATATACCGACATGCCATTTCAAAACCAAATGATGTTTAATCAACAACGTATTCATGTTGGTCAATGACAAGTACCAAATATCTAACATGCATCCACTTCCCAACCAAGTTTTATGTAATAAGGGGGTTCTAATGTCTCTAAAATACCTATTATGAAACAATTGCCTTTTGTGCATAACATACCACAAGTTCAGAGATAGGGTCTTGGATCACAAGTTCATACTCAAAACTAAGGTTTGAGTAGTTAGCAACAAGGCCTTATTCAACCATAATAGACACAATATCATTATATCCCTCCATCCCAACCTCAAAATCCTCCAAGTCAAACCTTCATCACCAACCCAAACTAGAATATTGTGCAACCAAATGTGCAATTTCAACAAGTACATCTTAATCAATGTATACGTATTATTGGTTCATTTCCCAACCAATATAATGGATACCAAATACCCCCATCATACCCTGGTCAAAGTGATTCACTTGTGACCACCCAACCATCTACCTAGGCTAATGTTCCCCCTCAAACCAATGTTCCCTCTAATTTCCTATCCCAAGAATTACAATAAATGAAAGATGAAATTATGGCCATATAAGTGGGGAAATAGGTTCAAAAGTTTAAGTTGGATGATGTTTTTCTTATCCTTTCAATATGGAGTACTTACATATTAAATTTCCTCTAGGATATGAGCCACCAAAGTTTGATAAATACAAAGGGAAAGGTGACCCCAAAGCCCATATAACTGAGTTCTTTGTCATATGCCAACTAGTGGCATATAGTGATATATACCTTTTGTTGTTGTTTCCAAGGAGCTTATCTTGACAAGCCTTGAAGTGGTTCTTAAAGTTTTATAAGAATCCAATAACTAATTTTGATGATTTTTTAGATAAGTTTGTGCAACACTTTTTCTATAATATGGAGCATGATATTTCATTGGTTGATTTGATGCAAGATAAACAAAAAGCTAATGAGAGTTTTGCAAGATATCTATAGGAATGGAGAGCACTTGCAAGATGATTCACTCATAGTTTACTAGATAAACAATTAGTTGTTGTATTCACTAAAAACTTGCATAGTGAGATACCCTATCATTTGGAATTGTAGTGTGCACATACCTTTAAATAAATCACTGACAAAGGTTTATTGATCAAGTGAGTAATCATTAATAAAGGAGTCATCAAGCTTAATTAAACTAATCAGAACCAAGGTACCAATCAAGGAAATGGTGAAAGCCAACATCCCATCCAAGCACAAACATCACAACTAATATATGCAAATAACCAAGATAGACCAAAGTAATTTAACCATAATAAGAATGTTGTGGGAAATTGAGTAATTGAGTCACATCATGTCCAAACAGTGCAAACATCATCTACTCAACCTATACTAGCTTTTCAACTTACTCCTACCCAAAAATCTCTTCAACCAAAGCCATACACATAAAAACCAAGATCTACACAATAAACGCCACAACCTTTGCCATTGCAAAACCCTCCTCTAAGGAGAACAATACCTACTAGTCATGTTTTTAGTGACCTTAGAGAGCCTATTAATTCTATATTTTATAAACTTGCTACCACTAATTTGATTAGTTGGAATATATCAAAGCATTATCCCAAAGGCATTTCTTATCCTGATTGGTACCATGAAAGTGAATTCTATGAATATCATTGGGTTAATGGACATAATTTATGAAGATGTGTGTAAATCAAGCATTTGATTACAAATATGTTAGAGAATGGGGAGATCATATTGGATGGTGGTCCTCCACCTCTAATAAAACTCTTGGGATTTATCAAAACCCTTTTCCCAAATAGAATAACCAATAATAATGGAAATGACAACAACCAGTGCAATAAGAAAATCAATAGTATCAAAATCAAAGGTTGAACCAACAAAACCAACAATGTCAGAATAATGGACAAAACTAAGGTCAAAATGGCAACAACCAAAAAACCTACCATGCATTTACACATGACTAAAATAGGGTTATAGGTCATATTTTAGGGGTAGCATTAATACCATCTCCATTAATCCTAAACCGAGCACCAATCAATCTAGACCATTGCTAAATAATATCACTCAACCAGATTACATGGATAATCCTTATTCGATCTAGGATTACATGTAGATGAACCAATAAATTAGGAATTATACTTTTGAACCTTATATCGATAAATTTTCCTTGCCCCTTGACCATATACAAGTGCATCGACAACCAAGAATTGTCTTATCTGGCCCCACACCATTACTATCATTTGTTAGCAACCATGGTCCTGTACTTAATCCTAATTGTGAAATCATAACTCAGAGGTCAAAGATTAAAATTCTAGGCTCATAACCATCTGCCACCTCACTCATTATCCAACTAACCATTCAACCTTAGAACAAACCATTTAACATTACCTAAGACAAGAAGTTTGATATTGTAGAACAATTGTAGAAGAACTAGCTCAGATCTCCATTTTAAATTTGTTATGAACATTGAAAATCCATAAGAACATTTTAAATGAGTTATTAACCCAATCCAATATTTCCAGTGACATTCCTTGATAAATTTTAAGCTTTGGTTAGACACCTAGCTCTCGCCCAACAAGTCACATTTAACTGAAGCAACATTTTTTCCCTTGGCTTGCTCGATGATAATCCATTATACATAAAAATTTATATAAAGTGACATAAAGTGAAACATGTCCTTATAGAAAATGGATCAAGCCTCAACATAGTGTCTCTAAATCTCATTAAGCTTCTTGGGTACATAATGGTAGATCTCTAGTCAAAAATGACAACTATCAAAGCCTACGATAATTAGGAGAGAGAATCACAAGGCATCACCAACCTACCAATTATTATTTGGCCTTTGACCCATGATACACTTTGACATGTGCTTGATCTTGAGATATCATATAATATGCTTCTAGGTAGGTCTTAGTTACATGACATTTATGTAGTCCTATCAATGGTACACCAATGTATCAAGTTCTCCCACTCAGGGATGGAAATAAATATTCTAGGAGATTTGCACCCATATGAACATTGCAAACATATCAAGGCCAAGTTTCAAAGCTACAATTACCAATAAAACATGAAACCAAGTAGGATAAAATAAATTCCATAATTATTGATTCTCTAGAGGATAATTGCATAGATCATAATACCTTAGATTCCCTTTCCCACGTGCCACCTCTTGAAGCTTCCAATCATTACACCATTTTAGTTAATGGACAAAGAGAATATTTAATGCATGATACCTTGAATATTTCTAATCTTCCTCAAAATACAAAGACCTTTGGAAGACCTAAAGTTACCCTACACATGCATTGGAAACAAAAGAGAAAAAATAAAGGACATGTCATGTTTGTACCAACATTTATCCTAGAATAGAACCCTCTCGAGGGAGATGAATCATGGTAACACAATGACAACCAAGTTGATTATTATAAAAGTGTAAAGTATCTTATTCCTAATAGGATCATGGAGAATTAAGACTATGAAGGAAGAGGCCTTAGACCTAATCAACAAGGAATTATTGAGCCAATTTCGATGACCAAATACAAAAGACCATATGGGTTTAGATTTAAACTGCCTAGCGGTGACCCCACATATCTTATTCATATTCCATTATCGATGACTAGTGATGATGATGTTGACAGTAAAGTAGAGTATGATCATAGCTTTATCTTTGATGACTTAGCTAAGACTAACTTGTTTGATAATAATGCCATTTGTACCCTTACCCTAGTCATTCATCACAACCCATTACCATTATACTATCCCCAACTAATAGATTGGGACCAAAAGGAATCTAATTTATTGATTGATGACTTTTAGAATGATGAGGCATTCTATGATTTTTTAAGCCTTAGAGATAATGTTCCATTGGGAGATTATAAATAGGATTCTCAATCACATTGGATCCTAAAGCCTATTTTGGAGAGGGGGTGAACACCCTTGGCCAAAAATAAATAAATAAAACATTGAGGTCCCAAAGTGAAAACCTCTTTGAAGCACTTTTTGACTAGGAAATAATTAAAGATAAAGGCCAGTCTAGTGATGAAAACCTATTTTAGGTGCCATTAGATGGGGGTGTTCATTCTTCTTTGAATTTAGACTAAGAGACCACCAACGATGAACTTTCTTATGGATCTAAGTTAAATTTTAAGCAACAACAAGTGTTTGATCAAATTCTTTAATAATTTTTGACTATTTTTGTCACATGGATAGATCTCCCATTAGGGGACTCAGATTCATTATGATTAGGAGAAGTTGTAGATAAAGTCCTAACATAAGACCTTGATATCATCCAATAGTTCAAGTCTTTGCCTACTATCCTAAAAGATGACTCCACCCTTCTAGTTGACGGTATAATAGAGATAAACATCAGGACTCCATCAAACCTAAAATGGATAAAATTAGGCATGTCTCTCACTGAGGAAGAATGTGAAGTCTTTATAGCTCTATTGAGAGAATTTGTCGATATCTTTGCATGGGCTTATTCTGACATGCTAGGTTTGGACCTTGCCTTGGTTTTACATCACCTTATGTTAAATCTTGATGCTAAACTAGCTAAGTAAAAGTTATTTAGGATGCATCCTTACATTTATATATTAGTGAAAAAAGATTTGGAAAAATCTTAGAAGTAGGATGTATTTGATCCATTGACTACTCAGAATGGATATATAATGTTGTACCTATTAGCAACAATCTTGAAGGAATCAAAATTTGTATTGATTTTTAAAACATAAACAAAGCTTGCCTTAAGGATGAATTTTCATTACCTAATATTGACATGATCATCGAATCCATGGTAGGTTATAAGATGCTTTCACTCATGGATGGATTTTCAAGATACAACTAGATCAAAATAACATGAGAATATCAACACAAGATGGCCTTCACCACTCCATGGGGAACATTCTATTATCAGGTAATGTCATTTAGTATTAAGAATGCCAGAACTACATATCAAAGAGCCATGACCATCATATCATATGATATGATGAATGATATTGTTGAATACTACATTAATGACATACTAAGCAAATCAAAAATTAGGGCTAGCCATACAACAATGCTACATAGGATATTTGAAAGACTACGTGAGTACAAAGTTTGACTGAATCCAAAGAAATGTATATTTGGAGTAACATCAAGTAAATTAATTGGATTCATCATGTCTCATCGAGGCATTAAAGTTGATCCATCCAAAGTTTAAGCCATAACATAGATGCCACTACTAACCAATTTGAAGCAGCTCTGTAGTTTGTAGGGCAAGATCCAATCAATTTGATGCTTTCAAATCTTAGTTAGTAGACAAGTGTCATCCATTTACACATCTTCTATAAAAGGAAGTTATATTTCATTGGGATAATCATTTCCAAATAACTTTTTAATAGCTAAAAGATACCTAACAAATTTGCCTATTTTATTACCCCCTATGCCAAAAAAACCATTTTTATTGTACCTGTTAGCTACAGATAGTACTTTGGGGGCATTTATAGCTCAACATGATGACAATGGAAAATAACATGCTGTATACTAATTTCATTGTACATTGGTCACATATGAACACAACTATATGCCTATCGAAAAAGCTTGTCTAGCCATGGTCTTTATAACTCAAAAATTATGACACTACATGTTGAACAATAAGATGATAACCATTTCAAAAGTAGATCTGCTCAAGTATCTACTATCTAAAATAGATTTACAAGGCAAAATGGCCAAGTGGATCATGCTTCTAAGTGAGTTTGACATAGGATATGTTAATCAAAAGGAAATCAAGGGACAAATCTTTGTAGATTAGCGTGTTGAAGCACCCCTTATAGACATAGAGCCACTCACATTCCAATTTATAGATGAATCCATAATGACCATCATTGACATACCTCTTGAAGAGTAACATTGGAAGATATATCTGGATGGATCATTCAAAACACATGGATCAGGGGTAGGCTTTTTATTTATTATACCATAGGGGAATCTAATCTCTAAATCATTTAGGATCAATTTTCCTTGTACCAATAACATGACAAAATATGAGGCACTTATTTTAGGGCTTTGACAGGGAGTACAGTGGAAAATATCTCATCTCTAGGTTTATGGTGATTCTTAGTTAATCATCAATTAGGTCACAAACCATTTCTAGACCAAAGATGACAAGCTGATTCCTTATAAGGCTATGGTTGACATTCCAAAACATCAAATTATAGATATCCAATTTGAGCATATATTAAGGGATAGTAATATATTTACAGATGCTATGGACACTATTGGATATTTGATTCAAAAAATAGACAAAGCTAGAGAGTATTAGTTCCTCATTGAGAACTTGTTTGCACCAACTAATGAGCCTTCCACTGTCATGATTATTTGTGATATTATTGGTCCTAGTTCTGTCTAGTAATCAGACCTTCACAACTACCTTCATTACAAAGTTTTACCACCTTACCCCTCCCAAAAACAAACCAAATCCTTTTTCCATCACTCTACTCATTATACTCTACTTAGATCCACCCTCTATGACCATAGTTTTAATGGAACTCTACTTCATTATTTAACTTTAATAAAATATACACTAGCGTTATAGGAAGTACATGAATGAGTATGTGGAGCCCACTCTCTTAGGGTAGTCTTATCCAAAAATATCTTGTGTACTAGTTATTATTAGCCCACAATGGATGCAAATGCAACTACATATTAAATAAGTGTGACAAATGTCAATGAGATGCCAATCTAATTCATGCCCCAACCAAGACTCTAAAACTAATGTTGACACCATGGCCATTTTCTATATGGAGCCTTGACCTCATTGGAAAGATCAATATTACATCTTTAGATGGCCATAAACATATCCTTACTACCATCAAATATTTCACTAAGTGGGTCACCCCTCACTTACGTGATTAGAAAGTAGATTTCTAAGTTCATTTTCAACCATCTCATTTTTTGTTATGGTATCCCTTCTGACATTATATCTAATAATAGAGGATCCTTAAAAAACAAAGATGTCAAATAGTTATGTAATGAATACAATGTTACACAAAATTTATCTAACATATTACCCTCAAGGTAATGGTCAGGCTGAGGCATCTAAGAAAATAATTGTTAAAATTCTCAAAAAGATTATCAATGATGCCGATCATGATTGACACCTTCAGACATTTCATGCCCTTTGGGCATACCATACCAATCACTACACCCCAACAAAATCCACTACATACTCATTTATTTATGGTACTAAAGCCATAATTCCTATTGAGGTTGAGTTACCTTCACTGTGCATATCTTTCAAGCATGTCCTAGATGATCATGACTATCAAGTAGCTAGCTTGCAAGAGCTAGACCTACTTGATGAAAAATGTACAGTTATTTTCAATGATCTTTAGGCATATTAGAACTAACTTAAAGACCACTACAATTAGTGTGTCATGCATAGAACATTTTAACTTGGTGATCTTGTTTTTAAAGAAAACTAAAAGAATACCATAGCTGAGAAGAAACATAAAGGTAAATTCAAACCAAACTAGATAGGGCCTTTCATCATTACTATAGATTATGGATTAGGAGAATACGAGATCACCACACTAGATGGAGATGAACTTCCTGAGCTAATGAATATTATTCACCTCAAGTAGTACTATGCCTAAGCACTATGGTGTATTGTCTATAAGAACCATTTTAGTTATACAATTTTATCACTATTCTTCTTGTATGAATATAGTTTTTACCATTGTTATTTTTAGCCTTTCAGACAGAGATAGTATTTTAGAATAGTATGATAGAAGTTTTGATAGTTGCATCATTAATTTTTTATTCTTTTCTTATCATCGGTCTTGCTACTAATTATAATTGCCTATGAAAAAATTAGTACCATTGATTTATACTATTGTATCCTAGTTAGAACCACCTATGGAAAAACTAGGGGCAACATTTTTTTATTGAGCCTTAACATTCTAACTTGCCATTTCTTATGCCATACTATGCCTTTATCCCAATTGTGCCTATTTTGTTTGAGTTTACTGCTACACTATTTAGATTCCTCTACTGAAGGGTATAACTATAGTAATTTGAGGTCATATTTTGGGACTATTTAGGTAGTGCTCAATACTTGTTGAGGTCAGCTCAGTCACCATTTCTATCCATGCTCTCGCTATTTTGTGAGTAACCTAAGCCATGTTGTCACCATTTTATGAGAAACCTAACCGAAGCTTTCACTATTTTACAATCTTGAATTGTTCCAGTGTCTCATCATTCTTGATTGAGTTGAGATACTCCAAAATTCCAAAAACATTTGTAAAACCATTAGAAAAAACCAAAAACATTGACCACTTCTCTACCTTAAGGATTTTGAGAACTCTTACTAAGTCACAAGAAAATCACTTGTCACTTAGTCTCCCCATCCTTTTTGGCTTTTTTTCCCACACACTTGCCATTTTGAAAGACCATTCCTATTATTCTATCACATTCATTCTATTTATTTTAATCAATTATCATTTTCTTCCCTTTTCTCAGGAGAGCTACATTTAGCCTAAAGTTTTTGTTAGATATTACATCCATGGAACTATGTAGGTAGTGTCAACTTGCCTAGTGCATATGGAGACAGCTTGACCACCCCCATCCTTTTCTTCTATTTCCCTATTTTATTAGTTTGTTAAATTATCACTTATTTTCTAGGGATAATGTTCATATGGTTTATATTTAGTTATTTATTTATTTATGTGCTTATTTTTTTTCTTTCAACATTGTTTCCTTGATTCAGTCTATGTGCATTCATTGGGTGATTCTTGTAGACATCCAATTCCTCATACCATTTGTGTTGAAATTATCAATCTTACTCAAATTGCAGTTAAATACACATTTTAGTTCAAAATCCATAAAATGTGCTAAATGGTTTGAACTTGTCATTTACAAGTCCCAACTTAGGTCAAAGTATCCCTAAATGGGGCAAACAAATTTATGGGTCAGCTAACTTTGATCAATTCATTTTGAGTAAAAATGATGATTTCACCTTTTATTCTCTAGATCACTCTTTTCTCCTAAATTAGTTGGTACACACCAAGTACCTTTGTTATTTTATGTTGGGAACATCCTAAATGGAAATATGATTCTGATGCATCTAATGTCACCTTCTAATTCTTCTTGAGTCAAATTAAAACTTAGTAATATGACTTTCTAATCATTTTGATTAATTGAGGGACAATTTTCAAATAATTGCACAAATGTTGATTAACCGTGTTTAAGGTAAATTAATGAAAATCAAGAGATTAAGTGGATTTTACATGAGAGTTGTTGAATATTTATTTTTTAAAATTGATTCCTATTATTTGCATCATCAGGTGACATCATTTCTTGGGAAGACAACCTTAGGCCATAAATGCCACAAATATCAGGATTATGTGTCACCCATGCCTAGTTAATGCCTCCCATGCCTCTTCAATGCCCCTTCTTCCAAAGTCATGATGAATATAATTATGGATTTAATTCCAAATATTAGGATTATCCATGGCTACACATCTCAATTTTGAGATGGACAATCATGGTTGATCCTAACCAATCTCAAAAATCTATAAATAGAGAGGCCATGGACATGAATAAAAAATCTTGTATATTACAAAGTTATAATGTTAAATTATTTCCACAAGGCTTTTCACTCGATCATAGATTTTATTTTCAAGCATCATTGATAGGCTAGTTTAATGATTTAGAATCATGAGCCTAGGTTTTATGGAGTGTTCTTGAGACATTGGAGGAGCTTACCACCATTGTTGACAAAGACAAGGATGCTTGATCAAGGGAGAACATGCTTTTGAGCCACATAGGCATGGTGAATCCATTTGGGAAGGTAATATTATGTTGATTTCTTTCATTTCTTTCTTATTATTCTTTGTAATTCTCATAGGAATAAATAGGTTTGGTTAGTTAGTTCTTTATGCATGTTTTATTATTTATTGACTAATGCTTAACAAACTTGCTTTGCAATCCTCTCTAGAATTCCTTGCCCACAATTACACTTGAATCCATCCATATTCATACATCTACATTGGCATCATGATTTCTATCATTGGTGCATTATTTTATATTGAGTTTTAGATTATGGGAGTCAGTCCCTATGCATATTTTGGCCAAGATCTCATGATGTTATACCATGATGCCTACTAACATGTGCTACAACAAACCTCACCTTTAGTAAGTCTATTCAACAATGATGGCATAAATATCTCTTCAACACCAACATCCTGATTCAATCTCAATCATATCCTATATAGAGTAATTAAATAATAAAATAATTTCATCCTTTATTAGTTCAGATGAGCATTTCCCTACTAGCATGTTGTTCTAATTCATCATTAACCTCTATGTTAAGTTACCATCATCAATCAACCAATAAATCATGTTTTCCATAATTGAGGTCCAATGATTATAACCACCTATGGGCAAATCATTGCACACCATCCCACCTACATTTCTCAATGATTATAACTACCTTTGGGTAAATCATTATGTTATCACCCCCTTACTTTTGTTGCCCATATAGGGGCATGTTTATATCTTATTTTTATATCCTAACTTATATAGCTTCATCTTCTCAATGATTATAACCACCTTTAGGAAAATGACTGTGTTTTCATGCCACATTACCACTATCAGGGTACAATGCTTATAAACGCTTTTGGGAAAACCATTGTACACCATCCCACTTGCATTCTCAGTGATTTTGACTACTTATTTAATATCATTATATTCTCAACCCATCATTTTCCTTTCTTTGTTCCCCTCATCTCCATTATTTCCTTTTGAGAGATTGCTTACCAACCTTTTCTTATGCCAACCATTCCCTCGAGGGGGCACCATATAGTTAGTTCATCATCATTACACTTGTAGGAATATATGAACTTTTCATAATTTGAGAATATGTTACTATGCATATAGATTATAACACCTTCCAAAACAAGGGTAAACTGTAGACACCTAAATTTGGCCACTAATGACCATCAATCAAGATTTTGACCAATTTTTACCAAAGTGCACAATTTGGTTTAAAAACACTAAAATGCATTAAAAGAGTTGAAATTTTTATATTCAAGTGATGATATTTGCAAGGGTATCATTAAATGGGGAAATACAATTTATTAAGTGATTAACTTTGATCAAATCATTTCGAGTCAAAATGCTAATTTTGCGCCTAGGTGTTCTGGATTACTTTTTTCTATCAAATTTATTATATGAGACACATGCCTTTGTTATTTGGTGTTGACAACATCATAAATGAGATAATGGATCCAATTCATCTAAAATTGTAGGTTAATTTTAATCCAATCAAATTTTTGGCTAATAAGAAGACATTTTGACCAATTTGAGTAATTTGTGCACAAAGAGCCAAGGTTTGCATTAAAGTGCTTAATCATGATTAAGAGATAATTAAACCAAATCATGAACTTAATTAATAATTCCATGGAACTTGTTGAATAATTTATTTTTGGAAATAAATATTGAATATTTACATCATCAGGTGACATCATTTCTTGGGAAGGTATCCCTAGGCCATAGATGCATAAAATATCAAGATTAACCCCTGCCATGCCTCATTAAGCCCCTCAATGCCTATTCAATGCCCCTATATCAAAAATATTGATGAGAATATTTATGAATTTTAATTACAAAATTAGATTAATCCTTAACCACACATCTCCATCTTGAGATGGATGATTCAAGGTAATTTTGACCATTTTGCAAAATCTATAAATAGGAGGCCTTGCCTATTGAATTCCAGGCTCTCATATGACAAATTTATAATGATGAATTGATTTCAAAGCTTCATGAAAATTAGTGTTATAATACCAAAATATTGATCCAATCCAATCCAAGCCAAGCCAAGCCAGAGTTAAAGGTTCTTACGAGAGATAGAGGTAGCCACACTTCATTGATGCAGACTTCATGAGCACAAACCAAAGCAAGCCACTTAAACATGCATTTTTGAGCATCCAAGGAAGGTAAAGGAAGGTATTTATTTCATTTTTTAGTTGTGTTTCCATTTTTTTTTGTTAACTAAGCTTTCCCTAGTATCTAGGCCTAAATATGTTATGCTAGTGTGTTTATTTCATTTTGTTTTCATTTTGGGACTAAGCTCTCTCTTGATTCAAATTCCTAGTTCATAGCTATGACTAGTTAGATTTCCATGAAACACATGGGGTCAAGCAAGGTACAAAGTTGGATTCATGAGATGGAAATAAAATCATGCACTACCATCAACAAGGATAGAGGGACAAGATTTGGAGTGGTTTAAAGATCGATTAGATGCATTGGTTGACAAGGAGGTGATCTAAATACCCTACAACACATTCCCATCATGGATGGGTCTTACCTAATATAAGTTATCCTTATAGATGGATAGATGGATACACAAGAGGTGATAGTAGGAAGTAGATCTGATACCCTTCAACTAGGTTAAGAGATAGTTTGGATTGGTGCAGGGTGTCCCAAGGGCATTTCCTAGGTAGAGGTGAAGGATACAGAGGAACCATTACCTCCACCATAGATAAGTGAGTTGGAGTTTTAGTATGAGGAGATACCAGTTATAGTAGGTGTTAATGATGTTAATATCACATAGGATCATATCATGTGCTGGTATGGATATTATGCCACAAATTTTGTAAGGGATGGTAGATAGGATTAGGATAGAGGTGAAGATGGATAACAGTAGGCTGTGTATGTAGAGATACAAGATATAGGTGATCAGATGGATGTGGATGCAATAGATAGACAAACACTTATGATAGAGAGGGACTAGGCTAGACTGGCATTGGCCACAACATAGGCAGTGCTAGTGGCTATGACTGTGGAAAGGGACACAATATAGGGATAGCTAGATATGAGGATGTAGGAGAGAGATACTCTATAGGGATAGGTTTCTAGTCTTACACAAGAGAGAGATCATGTATGAGCCCATTTGGATACCATCACATAGGAGAGGGATGTGTCATAGGGATAGGTAACCACCATCACATAAGATAGGGATGGGCTACATGCATAGGTGACCCTAATTTATGCAGAGAGACATGCTTAGATAGGCATGAGGATGGGTACTGATAAGACCAACATGGATGGTCCCAGTGTCCATATATGTGGCCACCATAGAGGTACTAAGGTATTATGAGGCACTTATCTTCACATAGTTACCAGATTCACCTTGATATGCTACGTATGTAGCAAAACAAATTATGGGAGGGAGAGTTAGTAGTGTGAGTCCTATTTAGTGGGTAGCATCTGTAGGTGCTCAGATAGGTCTTTGAGATGGATAGGCTCTAGGGGGTAGTAGTACCCCAGCACCCTAGACCCTATATGACTTCCTTTTTTTGTATTATTATTATTTTGATACTGGCTTGTGAGCTAATGCAGTGAGATGTACATACCATTTTGAGAGACATTGACATTGATATATCCATATATGGAATTTTGATTATGATTTATGATGTGATGATCATGATTTTGTTGTTTATGATGTGATGGTTAATGTATGATTATATGATGATGTTGTTTATGATATTTAGGATTATTATATGATGTTATGATAGTTGTTGAGTTGTGGTGATGAATGTGTTAGCATTTTTCTTATTTAATAGGTATATTCTTATTTAAATGTTGTAAATATGGATTTTAAATGAATACTATGAATCTATGTGATCTTATGCTTAGATAGATATGTGATGTATAACATGTATTTATGAAAAGTGATTAATTTGGTCATTAACTTTATGATTATAAAGTTATAATGGATTAGATGTGGTAGAATAAATTTCATTGGTGTGATGGTTGCTTAGATAGATGTGATGATGATTTTTAATTAGATGTGTTGTTGATTAAAACACCAAGATAAATGATGTGAATGGATAGTGATAATCATTCAATAAAACACATAATGCATTAAATGTTATGATCATACTTAGAGGTTATTGAAGAATATCTTAACACACATATTAAGTTTGGATAACAAACCTATATGTAAGAGAAGAAAGTTAAAATAATCAAAAGACAAATGTCTTAATTAATGTATCAACAAGTAGATATGATAAAGAAGGAGGCATGATGTTCGTTCATTGGTGAGGAATAATATAGGATGTTAGATTAGGTTATGAACATAAGCCCTTCATATGCCTTACATTAGCATTTATTAGTTTGTTAAGAATTTCTTGATCACATTGTGTCAAGTAAGCTTAAAATCCCTTATTTTATGGAGGGTAAAAAGGAGATGGACGAAAATGGATCCTTATTATGGGGCTAACTTGCCTCTTCTATAGGTTACCAAAGAGCTAATATAAAAAAGTCTATATCATATTTTGGTGTAGACTAATTGATGCGAGAAGTATACTATTTTGATTTTGTGAAAGCTGATTGTAGCTTCCAATTTTTCTTTACTTTTTTATTTTTGACAAGGGGTATTTTGATGCTTTAAGAGGTTGGAGAAGCTGATCAATGTGAAAAGCTTATGAGAAATTTATTTCTTGGATAAATGTTGGACTTAGCCATCGTTTAAGGGAGTGGTCTTAGCTTGGTGATTTATTTTAGGCATGTGATAGCTGTCCTTCAAGGGAACAATCTATAATGCTAGAGATAACCCATAAGAAGGAATATTTTATAATTTCTTTTCTTTTTTCTGGACATAAACTTGTTTATATAGGTTTAAAGCTCATCTTTATGAAGGTAAAACTATAGCACAATAAGTTTGAATAGTGGGTGAGAGGATGCTTTAAGAGACAATGACCATGGTATTCCATCCTCTTAGGGATGACAAGTATCCATGAGAATCATGCCGTGGATAGAGCCATGATACCCATATTTAGGATTGAGGCTAATACTATGATGGATAATCACATGATTCTATGTTGTAATTAGTTATCCTCAAAGTGAGGGAATGAAGGTGATAATGTTGTAAAACAAGGAACATGCTTAATTTAGATAGAAGGTGACTATAATTTTATTTTAACAAAAAAGGGATGTAGATGCAAAACATTAATGGGCTCAAGTTCTAGTTTCCCTTCAAGAGATGATAATCAATAAGCTCTCAACCCATACTTATGCATTATGATACATGGTCTAATCCAATTGAAAGCAAATTTACCCTGCTTTCTTCTTTCTATATTAGTTACATGCTGATTTTCCTTCAAGATGAGGTCTCTAATATTGAATTCTCATTCTTTTAGGTGTTTATTATAAACATGCATGATTCATTCTTGATAGACATGAAGATGGTTAAGTATGGCCAAATGACACTTTTCAAGTATCTCAAGTTAGGCTAAATGTTTTTGATGATAATCACCCTTGGAAATGATATCCTATAGGGATATATGAAGAGAGGGAATTTGTATTTTAAGAGGCAAGACAACCTCTAATCTAAAGATAAGAGAGAAAGGGGTAGCACCTATATGGGTTTGAATGCTAATCTGATATGCGCATAAGGTGAAGGGAATGTGTAAGTACCAATCCTGACCAAATGTATTAACCATTTTAGTTAGCATTTTATTAAGGCTTTTGTAAGAAGATTCAACCTGCCCATTAGGTTTTGGATGATAAGGCAATGAGAAACTTAACTTAATACCAAATGCATCACAAATACCTTGTACTTTTTTATTTTGAAATGATTTTCCATTATCAGTGATTATTTTGTGAGGGACACCAAAGTGATAGATAATGTGATGGTTAATGAAGTCGACAATCTTATTGACTTTGGTCAAAATGAGGGAAATATCCTCCACCCATTTAGTGAAATATTCTATCATAGTGATGATAGAATGATGTCGCTACTAAGAATGAGGGTTAATTCCACCAATGAGATCTAATCCCCATTATGAGAAAGGCCATAAATACTTAGAGACTTGGATTCCATGACTAGGTACATGATGAAAATTAGTGTATTGTTGACACTTGACACAATTATTTACGTAATCATAATAATCTTGGTTAAGGGTCAACCAATAATAGAAAACATGAAGGATACATTTAGTAATAACTAGACCATAAAATTGTCCTCCACAAATCCCATCATGCATTTCCTTGATAATGAGAGATTTCATGACTATGTAGGCATTTAACGAGGAGACTGTCAAAGCCTCGATTATAAAGATTTCCCCCGAGTATGTTGTAACAAGAGGTAATTTGTATAAATTCTCTTTGAACATTTTGAGAGAGATTGGATGGAACAATGCCTAGGTTTAAATAGTCAAAGATTTGCCTATACTAAATGTCAAATTGGTCCTCTTCCATGTGACAAATGGAAAGAAGGTTTGATTTAGTGTAAGAGGGATTATTAAGGCTATGGATAGTGATAAAGAGTGATACACCCTTAACCTTTGGTGTGTATTGGGATATGTGTGGCTGACTTGTGGCTTACATTCCTCTTTTATATTCTTGTTACATTTCTCTATGTTCTTAGTTAGGTCAGCCTATGGAATAACCATGGCTAAGTAGACTATATATAGGAAGTAGTGGTTAGTATTTGATCATCACGTTAAGTATTTTTCTCTTAATGCATTGTTATAGAGGTTTCCCCCTTGAAGTGGATTTATTATATTGTCTAATATTCTGCTCTGCTATTAATTATTGCTATGTGATCTCTCATCTTTACTTATTTTGTGTGATATAAAATCATTGTATGTGAACATCTAAGTAATTTCATTACAAGTGGTATCAAATCTTTGATTTGGGTAAGTTTTCTATGTTTTTGTTTTTTTAGATCTGATGAGGCACAACTTCTATGAGGGGAAGGAGCAAAAAAACATAAATTACAATCCAGGAAGAATTATTATTTTTTTAGCGTAGTATTGTTCAAAATGCTTTTTTGAAAAAAAAAAAGAAAAAAGTCTATAATTTTTTTTGCCTTGCACAATTACAGTCATTGGATTCATCTCAATGAGATGATCACAATGGTATATTTTGTTGGTGCACTTTTTGGGCCAAAATGTTTTACCCTAGTATATAAAGACAATCATTAGATTCATCTTGATGAGGTGATCCCAATGGTACCATCCCCTAGTACATTTTTTTTGTGACAAAAACCCTCCTAGGGTTTGTATATAACTGATCCTTCTACATAGAGATGAAAAGGGGGGAAAGAAACTCCCAAGACTCCTATCGATGACATAGAATTTGGAACTTTAGATCCATTGATTTCTTAACTTCAGGTTGACATAAAGGGCTTGGTGCAGCATGATGACTTTATTGTAGTCAAAAATGATGTCTTAGGGATACATAGAGAGATTAATGGGGTTCACAATCAATTGAATTATATCACTACTTTATTCATTGCTCTTCCATCTCAGTTACAGTCAAACAACCCTCGACTTCATCATTCGTGTCCTTCTCCTCTCAACACTAACAACTCCATTTCTAGTATGAAACTGATGTTGCCCAAAGTGGACATGCATAAGTTTTATGGTAAGGATACTCTCACTTGGACTACCCAACTTAAAAAATTATTTGATCTACATCAAACTCATAATTCACAGAAGGTGATAGTGGCATCTTTGTATTTGGAACCTAAGCAGTTCATTTGGTATTATTGGTTATGTGTTCAAAAGAAAAATAATGGTGCTTCTATTACATGGTCTATTTTTATTGATGAGTTATTGGCTCATTATCAGAATAATGAATATGAGAACTAATTTATCCAGTTAGCCAAATTGTGGCAAATGGGAACTATGAAGGATTATATTCATCAATTTTAGAATCTTGCTTTATAGGTGGAAGACTTCATTGAGGAAAATTTGATTGATCTATTTTTGTGTGGTCTCAAAGATAAAATCCAATTAGAGGTTCACATGTTTAACCCAACATCTATATCAGAAGCTATCCTATGGGCATGCATGGCAGAGGAAAAAGAGATGGTCAAACAAAAAACCTTCACTACTAGTCATAATCATATCTTTCTAGTACCATCATATCCTCAACCCACCAGACTGACACCTTGACAAATTGAGGAGAAGTGAGACAAAGGGTTGTGTTATGGTTGTGATAAAAAATGGAGTAAAGACCATCATTATGTGTATAATAGGCTATTTTACATCGAAGGTGCCAATAAGGATGATAATGATGAGGAGACACTTGGAAAGGATGAATAAGGTCCTAAGGAGGAATCTGAAGACTCTAAACATACTATTTCCTATCATGCCCTTTTAGGTATTAGTACTCCCCAAACTCTTAAAGTGGTGGGTTTATTAAAAAACCAAAAAGTCATTATTTTGATTGATTCTAGGAGCACACACAACTTCATCAACAATAAGTTGGTTGATCAATTGAACTATTTCATTTATCCCACTCCAAAATTTTAGGTCATGATTGTAGATGGTGGTACTATCAATTGCTCATGAAAATTCTATAATATTAAGTTGGCCATGAGAGACTAATTATTGAATTCTCTTATATTTGCTATTCCCATGGGGGGATCTAACATTATTCTAGGAGTATAGTGGCTCACCACTTTGGGCACCATTGAGATGAATTTCTAAGAATTATTCATACATTTTCATTCTAAGGGAAGGATATTTGAGTGAAGGAGATTAAGGGCTAAATCACCATAACTTGTTAGCTCCCATCAAATGACAAAGATTCTCCAAAAGGGTACTGAAGGATTTGTAGCTTGCTTGTTTTGCATAGAAGTTCATCCAACTTAGCCATCTACACCTCCTGATCTAAAACAAGTGATTAATGCCCATTCAGTTATTTTTGGTGACATGTCAAAAGGAATTCCACATAGCCACACACATGATCATGATATCAAATTTATTCTTGGTAGTACACCACCCAACATTAGGCCATATAGGTATCCTTCTGCCCAAAAAAGTGAAATTTAAAATATGGTGCAAGAAATGTTAGATGCAGGAATCATTCATCATAGTTAAAGCAAATATTCTTCACCAGTTGTCATGTTACAAAATAAATATGACACTTAGAGGATGTACCCTAACTACAGGGAAATCAACAAGTACACTATCAAAGATAAGTTTCATATTCTTGTCATTGATGATTTGGTAGATGAATTAAATGTTGCTCTTTATTTTACCAAGTTATATCTACATTTTGGGTATCATCAAATCCAGATCTATGATGAAGACATACCCAAAACTGATTTCAAGACTCATGAGGGCTATTATGAGTTTTTGGTTATGCCTTTTAGGATAATAAATTCACCATATACCTTTCAGAGTTTGATGAATACTATTTTAGGCCATTTTTGAGGAAATTTGTTTTGGTATTTTTTTGATGATATCCTCATTTATAATTAAAATTAGGAAGACCATTTGCACTATGTGAAATATGTACTCTCAATTTTAGAACAACATCAGTTATATGCCAAACCTTCCAAATGTACTTTGGAGTGTGTGAGGTTGAGTATTTGGGTAATTTAGTTTCACACACAAGAGTGAAAGTGGATCCTAAAAAAATCCAAGCAATGGTGGACTAGCTGATTCTTAAAAAACTGAAGTAACTAAGGGGATTTCTAGGGCTAACTAGTTACTATCATAGGTTTGTCAAAAATTATGGTAGAATTTTATCCCCACTCACATCATTATTGAAGAAAGGCTCCTTTCAATGGATTGATACAACTACTAAGGCATTTGAACAATTGAAATTAGTGATGTGCACCACTCTAGTGTTGGCTACTCCTAAATTTTTAAGACTTTTGTGGTTGACTATGATGCATCTAGGTATGGTATGGGTACTATACTTATGTGAGAAGGTAGACCACTTGCATTTGAAAGTCATCAACTAAAGGGTAAAAATTACTACGAACCCATTTATGAGAAGGAAATGATGGATATTTTGCATGCAATCAAACAATGGAGGCTTTATTTGATGGTCATCACTTTTTGGTAAAAACTAATCATAATAGTCTCAAATATTATTTAGAATAAAGGTTATCATCTGAATAACAACATAAATGGGTCACTAAGATGTTAGGCTATGATTTTGACATAGTTTACAAGAAAGGCAAGGATAATGTAGTGGTAGATGCACTATCTAGGAAGGATGAATTAGTTGAGGCCTTGCTATATGCTATGGCCATTCTATAGGAAAATTGGCTAGAGGTAGCATGATCAAAATGGGACAAGGATAGTGCTACCCATGATTTGATTCATAATTTTTAGCAAGGTTTGGGTGGATTTGAAAAATTCACATGGAAGGTTGATGCATTATAGTATAAAGATAGATTATACCTATGTAAGAATTCTCTTCTTAAAAAAATATCCTTCAGTAACTTCATACAACTCCAATTGGGGGTCATTTAGGATTTTTGAAAACCTATCATAAAATCAAGCAAGATTTTTTTTGGGAAGGACTCAAGGGGGATGTCCAAAAATATGTGGCTGAATGTACGATCTGTCAAAAAAATAAAGGATAAACCATCAAAACCCTAGGTCTTTTGTAACATTTATCCATCTTGAGCCAACATTGGGAAGAGGTGTCTATGGATTTCATTATAAGGTTATCAAGATTTGATGGTCAAAATGTTATCATGGTTGTGGTAGATCATCTTAGTAAGTATGCTCATTTTTGTTGTTTATCACAACCATTTTTTGCTAGTATAGTAGATTATACTTTTTTCAATATAGTTTATAAATTACATGGTACACCTAAGATCATTGTCAGTGATCATGATCCCATCTTCACTAGTAATTTTTGGACTGAGTTATTTACATGTTTGGGTACCTAATTAGCTCATAGTTCATCCTGTCATCCTTAATCTGATAGATAAAATGAGGTAGTCAACAAATATATGGAAGTATATCTCTATTGTTTTGTTTCTGATAAACAAGATAAATGGGTTCATTGGTTGTCACTTTATGAATGGCGGTATAATAATTATATTTATAGTTCTTCTAAAATGTCTCCATTTTTGGCACTATATGGATACCACCCACCATCTATAACTTTAACCTTGAAGGTCCATCTTAAAGTTTGTGTAGTTGAAGAACATATTCACCATCAATAGGAGGTCCTTTCTAGTTTGCATGAAAATTTAGCCATGGCCCAGAATCATATGAAACAACATGTAGATCAACATAGGAAGGAGACACACTTTGAAATTGATGATTGTGTTTTTGTTCACTTATATCAATATAAGAAGATGTCCTTAAAACAATAAAAAATGAAAAAAATTTATCCCCTAAGTATTATGAGCCTTATCATATCTTGCAAAAAATTGGTAGTATGGCCTACAAATTAGAGTTTCCTTTCTCCACTCACATAAATCTAGTATTTCATGTATCATACCTAAAGAAAGTCATGGGACATAAAGTGGTTACCTAAATTGAGTTACCATAATTGGATGAGGAAGAGTTTTTCTTGATCATGGGGTGATCCTTTAAATTTACACTAAGTAGTTGCGATCTCGAGTGATTAAGGAATACCTGATCAAATGGAAGAATTTTCCTTGTGAAGATGCTATTTGGGAGGATGAATCCTTTGTGAATAAAAATCTATATTTGACTTAACATTGAGGACAACATTGTTTTAAAGGGGAGGGGCATGCTACACCCTTAACCTTTGGCATGTCTTGGGATAAGTGTGGTTGAATTGTGGCTTACATACCTCTTTTATATTCTTGTTACATTTATCTATGTTCTTAGTTAGGTAAGCCTATGGAATAACCATGGATAAGTACACTATATATATGAGGTAGTGGTTAGTCTTTGATCATCATTTTAAGTATTCTGATCTTAGTGCATTGTTATGGAGGTTGCCCCCTTGAAGTAGCTTTGCTATATTATCTAGTATTCTACTCTGCTATCAATTGTTGCTATGTGATCTCTCATATTTGTTTATTCTATGTGATATAAAATCATTTTGTGTGAACACCTAAGTAATTTCATTATAAATAGATTATATTTGAAAGGTGAAGATGGGATTTGGGAAGCAAGCAAAGCCATGGCATCAACAAACTTGTTAGTATAATGTAGAGTGGCTTGGATAAGGTAATGATCAAATGGTGTTAAGAGTACATCCACCAATTATTTTTATTATTGTAGAACATAATTTTTACATTGATAAGACCCATTTATTTGGTTGATCATGAGTTGGGAGTCATGAAAAATGTTGATTGATTTGATTGTCAAAGATTAAGATATTAGAATACCTATTACTAGGGCTTTATACTCATCTATGTTATTGATGCAATCAAAATCAAGCTTAAAGGATAAGGGAAGAGGTTCACTATTGAGGGGAATAAGGATGATACCAGATCTCACACCATGTTGACACTTTGATCCATTAAATAAAATGGTCATCCACTAAGCAAAATCCTCTTGAGAGAGAGTTATGATGGACTCATCAGGAAACTCAAGAAGAGGAGGTTGATTATTTGCTAAAGGTGATTCAACCAATTGGTTGGCAATGATTTTCCCTTTAATTGAATTTTTTTGGAGGAAATCAAGATTAAACTTAGCTAAGAGCATGAGCCATCTAATCTTACATTGATTTTGATATGGATTAGAATGCATATACTTAGTGAGTTAGTATTAGTTATGATGTAGGTTTTGTGATTAAGAAGGTAATGACAGAGTTTGGAAGCCACATAGACCAATGTAAGGCACAATTTATTGATATATATGTACCAAATTTCATACTCTATAAGTACTCAAATTATAGAGTAGATTTCTTGATCTTCATGTTGATCATCTCAATGTACAAGCATGGCCCCTAAGGAATGGTCAGTGGTAAAAATATAGAGGTAAAAGGGTTGGTCCTCTTTTGGAAGAACAAGAATAGGCAAGGAAAGAAGATACTCCTTAAGTGAGACAAAGACCTTTTAAGAGTCATTATTATAATTAAAGGAGATATCCTTCTTAATAATGTGATGGAAAGGTTAACATCTATCAGATAGTTGAGAGATGAAATGAAAAATGGATTGGAGTTTTCCCTACAAATTGTAGAGTTTTTTGAGGTTGGTCAGTGGAGGCATGTCAAGGATTACATTGAATTTAATGGGATTGACTTCAATTTCATGGAGAGAGATGATAAAGCTAAGAAGATTTCTTGACAAGACCCCAAAGATACACTTCTTGGGGTTAAGGCAGACATAAAAGTAAATAAGATGCTTGAATATAACCTTAAGAATGACCAAATAATACTTACGAGATTTAGACTTTATAAGGAGGTCATTGACATAGTCCTCTACAATTTTATGAATAAGGTCATGAAATATGTTTGTCATGATGCATTAGTAGGTTGCATTAGCATTATTTAGACCAAAAGGCATAACCCTATAGTAGAAGGTTCCCCATGGGGTGATAAAGGCAATTGTATGTTGATCTTCGAGGGGAATCAAGATTTGATCATATCCATCCATAAGAGATATCATCTCATGGCTGGCCATAAGATCAATAAGATAGTCAATGCTTGGCAAAGGGACATCATCCTTTGGGAAAACAATGTTAATATCATGAAATTCAATGTAAATACAAAGTCCCCCTACCATTTTGGTGATAGGAACAACATTCAAGACTGATTGGGGATAGTCAATGGGTTAGATAAAGTTGACAAATAAGAGGTGCTGGAGCTCTTCTTTAACAATAAGGGCTATATGAGGGTGCATCCTATGAAGCTTTTTACTAAAAATCTTGGCATCAAAGATGGTAATGATGTTATATATGACTATGGTAGGGTTGATTCCTGATATATCACTATAAGACCCAGTAAATGCTATGATATGGTCTTGTAGAAAGGAAATAAATCTTGATGCTCTAAGGAATCTAATTATTGGATAATTTTAATAATTTGAGGTTTATCCTAAGTACCCAAGTTGACATAAATAGTGGCTTCATTCAACATGGTGTAAGTCTTAAGGGGAAGGCATTTGTGAATGGAAGAATCTTCAACACCAAGACAGGTGAGAAGGGAATAATCATCCTGACATTAAATAATATCAATAGTAGGAGAATCATCTTCTACCAACTTAGGATGAGTTAGAAGAATTTTCATGGTTTCCCCATCATTTTGATAAGTCAAGGGTTAACAAAGATGGGATTTATTCCTCAATGACTGTGACATGTTGTGGGTTGGTTGGCTCCTCTGGTGGAATGAATGTGAGACCAAATAATTAATGAGGTTTTTGGGTTTTACATGGTAACAACTCATGTGGTCCATGCTCATAGCATCCTAGACCAAATCCATTCTAAGTGCACCTATTGAGGTATGTCTTGGCAAATTCTAGTTTATCCAAGTAGGATAAATAAGAGGTGAATGATTTAGGAGAAGAGGAGGTAATGAAGGCAAAAAATGGTTGATCAAGTCCCCCATAAACAAGATTAGTTTGGAAATTGTGAGGTCTAAAGTGAATAATGGCTCTAATATTAGAATCATAGCTAGGCTATTGGTCAAGGTTTCCATACTCTTTGGGAGTAGAGAAGGCATCTAAGGTTAAAAGGTGTTATTCCCCAAGTGAGAGATGTTAAAATGTTGATTCTAAAGGGTCCTTCATGGGGATTTGGGTGGAAGGTATAGATGAGTTGGTGGAAGCTTGGTTTAAGGAAAGAGGAGAATATCATTGGGTCAGTAAGTCATATTGCATGACTTGAAATGACTAGGGTCAATTGATATGGTATGGACTTGACCTTCGTACTCAAACTTGATGCACCAATGTAAGGTGGATGGCACAAAACCCATGGAAAGGATCTAAGGGTGTCTAAGTAAAAAATTATATTAAAACTTGCCTTCTACCACATAGAAGTACTTATGAAGAGTGTGAGGTCCTAAATGAATATGAAGGATAAATGTCCCTAATGTTGTTGCCATGGTATCATTGAAGGATCAGAGTACACTTGTAGTTTCTAGCATGATGTTCTCTAGTAGTTTCAATTGGTCATATGCATGGGAAGAAATAATTTTAATTTTGGATCCCTCATGAATCATAACACTCTTGACATGGGTTTGTTTGATGTAGGCGATAATGAAAATGAGAGGATCTAGATCATATGGATTAATAGGGGGTATATTCAAATCCTTGAAGGTGACAAGGGTGGAAAGTTAAAGGGATCCAATGAAGGCTACTAGAATTTATGGATCTTCAGGCTGAACCTCTATGGATTGCAAGGCCTCCATAACTGTATGGGGTGAGGTATTGATTATCTCATATAAATTCATCTTCATCAATGTTTGGTGAAGTTGTTTTAGAACTACCCTTTGTATTGACTTAGAAGGGTTCGATTGGGGTGCTCTCAAGATAGAAATCTTGGGCTTGGGTGAAGGTGTTTGGGCTTGATTGGGTGTTATGATGGTGGAATAAGGGTATGCCCATGGGATAGACACCTTCATTTTCCCTTTATCCTTTTATTTGGATTTTGATTAGGTTGCTGCATGAATGGTATGGATTTTAAAAGGAGTTGGACTAGCAGACTACTTTGGTTTCTCCTCAATTTTAGATGAGGGTTTGGGGGTATGTAGGTGTGGGGTAGTTTCTCTTGGCTCTTGGCATGGTGGTGGGATCATGGGTATTTATTTTATCTATAAGTCATCCTCATCACATAGTTTTTGGACTATGACTTAGATATATTTATAGTTAGCCATATGATGCCTAGGAATTCTATGGTATGAACAAATCAAATTGTCATTAAACCAAGATAACTTAGGAGAAGGATATCAAATGGTTTGATAGGAGTCAAGACCAAGTAGTAATTTTGGATAAATCTTTGCAATATGATAGAATATGAATCTAGGAAAGGTGGCAAGGGAGTGGAGGTTTTGGCTTTGACAACTAGGGTGAAAGTGTTCGTAGGGGTAGGCTTATCAATAGGAGCTTTGTATGGTGGAATGTTTTTGGTGGGTGGTTTTGGGGTAGATGATTCTGAAGTTAAAGGCTTATAATTATATGGTTTGGAATTAGAAATTTTAGAATTAAAAGGTTTGAAAGTAGAATATTTGGAGGTAGAAGGCATGGTAAGAATAGGTAGAAGTATGGTTAGAAGTAGAGGTGTAGCTAGAAGCAGAGGTTAGGTTTGGGATTTATCTAGGAGAATTTGTTTCTTAATCAAGGTGGAAGAGTGAGGTCCTAAGATGGAAGAAATATGTGGTCATAGAATGAAAAATAAAGTGGAAATGAGTGGCAATGTTTTGGATTTTTAACTCCTAAATGGTTCTACTTTCTTGGTTGGTTTAACTTGTGGTTTCTTAGGTGGGCTTGGAAGTATCAAATCTAACTTCAATGGAGGATGGGGAAGATTTTGAGTGGGGATCACACCTAGGTTCTTGGTGGAATTTATGGGGTAATGGAAGGTATTTTGGTTTCTTTGGATGGAGTTGGGTTGGATGGTTTATCTATGTTTTGGGAGGTGGAGGTTTCCATTTGTTTAGTTGGGGTGATGGTGGTTTCACTAGTGGATGCAAAAGGTTGGGTAGAAAAGGGTGAGGGTGATGAATAATTCTTAGTTGTATAAGATATCCCAAGATGATGCCAAAATGTGGTTTGATCAAGGTTTGGTTGGGATATAAACTCTAAGTTTTGGACCAACCTAGAAAAAGGCTTATAAATGGGCTTAGATCCTTCAATGTTGAAATCAAAGAATAAAACAAGAGGGACAACCATGTTATCCTTTTCCTCTATTAAAGGTTTCAAGGTCTCAGTGGATGATTCTTCGATAGAAGAGATAGGTGAAAAAATCTTTTCCTTAGGAGTGCTTTCTAAAGGAAGGGTGGATAACTCTATCATGGAAGAAAAAGAGATGGAAGTAATAGTTTCTTCTCTGCTATGCTTTCAAAAGGAGAGGTTGGTAACTCCACTACCTAAATAAGTGGAGAAGGGATGATATTTTATTCCTTTATTTTATTTTACAAATAAAGGGAAGGTTAATCCATTAACTCAATAAGTTGAGAAGAGGTGGTAGTTTGAGATATGGGTTCATTAACAATTAGTTCACTAAGAACTACATTAACAATGTGAACCTCATGATTGTGGGAGGATTTCACATTATTTTTTTCATCTTTCATGGAAGGTGAATGGTTTGGGAATATTTTTATAAAGATGTCAAGTGATTTATTTAGGGGTGCATTCAAATTTTCCATCACAAGTTCTCCCTTATCAATCAAATCTTGGACAATGTTTTTGAATGTATTACATCTACTAACATCATGTCCAATGACATGGTGGAAGGCACATAATTTTTTTTCCTTATACCAACTAGGTATAGGACTTGAAGAATCAAATTATTGGGGTAGTTTTATGGGAGGAAGTTGTATGATAGATGCCTTCAATAACTCTTCCAAAACTGAAGTGTATGACTCCCCTAGCAGAGTATACTATTTTTGGACATAGTGGTTTTGAGTTTTGGTATTTTGGTTGGAGGAGGTGGAATAATTTAGTTGGATTATAGCTAAAAGATGAGCCATTTTAAGCACAACTATGTTTTCAATTCCTTTAGCTTTGGTGTTGATGTTGGTATGGTTGGTGGTTTTGGAGGAATAAATTTTGTTTGATTTGAAACTAGAATTTTTGTTCCTCAATTTAATATTTACCTCATCAATAGATCTAATATCCAACTTCCAAGCCATGGTGAATGCCTCATCAAAGGTTTATAAAGTATGAACCTGTAAGGTTGATGAGATTTGTTTGGCACAAGCCTAAGATAAAATCTTAATCAACTCAAGTTGGGGCAAAGAGAAAGAGAGTTGGTTAATCAAACGTCTCCAATAGGACACAAAGCTCATCTTAAAATTTCTTGATGGAATAGAGGTCGGTGATAGGAAATTTCTTGGAAATATTTATATATAAATGTTCTAAGAAAGTTTGGGCTAGTTGGGCAAAAGAGAAGTGTGAGTGATTGGTAATAACACTATACCAATCTAATACATGATCAACTAAGGACATGGGGAAAGTGCAAAGAAGGAGAGCATCATCATAAATGATAAAATAACATGAATGCTTAAATTCTCTAAGATGATATTGGGGATTTTGTTTTCTTTGAAATTTAGTAAATTTTGAAACCTCCCCCTATGCCAGGTATGGTCAGATTGGGACGGATGGGTGGATTGGATCATTGTAAATTTTTTCATATGACAAGATGTTGTGGGCACCAGAAACATATGAATCTAGATTGGTTATATTATCTATCAACATATTGATAAGATCAATTTTTGGTTGTGTACCTCTATAATTGTATGGTATATTATGTTAGGGTTGTGAAGGTACCACATATGGGAAACTAGTTGAGGGTTGAGAAGATGCCATATATTGATAAGTGGGCATGGAGGGTTGGGAAGATGAAATATATTAGTAAGTAGGAGTGGAAGGTTGGGAAGAAGTGTAGGAATGTACCCTTGAGGGTTTGGGACATACCCTAGTTTTGGTGGAATAAACATTGGTTGGGTAAGAGGCATAGTTGGATTAGTGGGTTGAAGGTGGGTAGTGACCTTAGTGCTAATAGGAGAGAGGGTAGAAGGTATGGAAAATACCAACTTTTGAGAAGGATTGGAAGATGGTAGGTTGGAAATAACAAGTATAAGGATAACAACACTAGTGGAAGGTATTCGAATAGTAATTGGTGTATGGGTTACTAAAGGTTGGGTTACTCCTACATTGGAAAGGTTGTTGGTTGGGGTAGGAGGTGTTTGGGTATTGGTTGGTAGAATGGATTGGTTTTGGGTGGTGGTGTTAGAAGGATTGTAGGTGGAGGAAGAGGCTTGGGTCACCAAAGGTTGGGTAGAGATAGTGGCACTAGAGGTGCTACCCATAAGGTGAGGTGGCATGCCATACGATGGTTCAATGGAAGGAACTGAAGTAGAGGTATGGTGAGCCATGGTGGTAAGGTAGTGTTGGAGAGCTATGGGATTGTTATCAAGAAGGGTGGTGAAATTTGTATCTCCTTGGGTAACTATCTAAGGTATACAAGGACTTCTAGAGGGATGGGGGGAACTTTCTACATTCGAGATGTATTCCATGGATCAAGAAGAAGAAGATGGGTGATTGGGAGGTGGATCTTAGTTTCCTTGGTTTATAAGTTGTTATCTCATTAAAACCATACAAATAAAGATGAAATAAGGGTGAAAGTGATCTCACACACTCAAAAGAGAAACAAGCAAAATAGAATATTGAAGGAAAATAAGCATACACTAAGAGTATGTTTAAGTCCTAGAACAATTTTTATCTCTCTTTAGGCTTATGCCTCAAATTTTAAGAAGTTATGAGAATCAACTTGGGATTGTAGATTGGGAACTATAAAAATATGTCCAAATATGGTTTTAGGTTTTTAAATGCTCTTAAAATATGTATTAGAATTTGGTACATGGCTTGATATTTAGGCCTACCACCTCACTTCACACACCATAATGATAAGGGTGTCTAGTGCTTAACTAAAATATACCAAATTGCTAGATATTATACTCATCTAGTGAAATGAGTTTTGGTTTATCACCTTAGTAGTGAATTCTAAGTGGGATAACTAAGAGAAAGGTTTACTGCTAGGTGATGAAATACTAGTCGAGCCTTATGTTAGTGTTTGATGTTTGATTTGAATGTGTGGTTTGGTATTGTGTGTGTGATAAGAAGTGACTTGCTATGATTAATTTCACTATTTATATTAAACTATGTGAACTAAATAGGAAAGAAAGCAATGGATGTAATTTTTTGTAAACCTAATATAAAATTTTGATTTCTTTTCAATGAGTAAAAGAATAACTAAGATGCAACTAAATGCAGTATGAAGATGCAAATCCTAATCCTAGGATGAGTGATTTTGATTTTTGGAAATGAAGGAAAAATGAAAATTTTAACCTTTTCTAAGAATATATATAAAGACTAAATCTTGCTTTTGGAAAATAAGAAATTGAAACTAAGATTTTCAATGCAAGAATGAAAGAAAGAATGTTTAATTTTGAAAAATGAAATTTTGTAAATGGATGAAAATTTAGCTAATGCAACTAAATGTCCTAAATAAATAAGAACCCAAGAAAAAGATCAAGGATCTCACCAGGTGTGCCAGAATGTTTCACTATTTTTCTAGTATTAATTTTTATTTTCTAGAAGAGAGTAAAACTTAAAGAAGGGTGAACTAAGAAGAAATTAGATGTAGTGTGATCCATAATCTAATCGATTGTAGATACTCCTCTTTGGCTTGGGAAAATGACCTATAGATAAGAAAATAATTAAAAAAGGGTGGATTAGTAATATATATATATATATGGATATCCTAACATGAGCTAGATCTAAGAAGCACTAGACTTATTTGGAGGCTATCAATCCACTCTTTAAGACAATTGAGTTTTGATAAATGGAAATAGATGCTTTCATGAAATGAAAAAAAGTACTAAAAATCAATGCAAGAGATGACTTTGAAGAGAAACAAATTATTTTGAATAAAATAACAATAAATTATTAAAAAAATAAAGTTAAAGTGTTTAAACCTATTTCATAAAATGGTTTAGACCTCTGTGATATAATAGAGACTCAAAAATCAAAATTTAGATGAAGGCAGATAGGTAGGAATTGCTTGTTGTTTTTGGTAAAATAGAACACACAGTGACCATTTCCAGTCACTGAGAAACTAGTGTTAGTTAAGGCAACCATCGTTGGTCTAGGTAAGACCACTATCAATCAGAGATGACTAGTGCCAGTCTCTATAAGTCTTGGTTTGGGTAAAAATGATTATTGGGTTGGTTTTAGTAAGGCTCTTACAGGTGGTTTTTGGGTCGAATATTAGTTTTGAATAGATTAATATTAGTTGTGAGGGTAAAATAGATTCTCAAAAATATCAAACTTATGAGTTATATGGTCAGGTGGTTGGGAATGGTTTAAGAGTGATTATGTGGGAGGTGAAATGCTTGGAGTTGTAGAACTCTAACATAAGGAATGGAATTATGGGAGATGGGAAATGGATACAAGATAATAAAACTACTAAAACTAACCACCAAACTTGATAAAAGTGAAAATACTTAGCTTTGGATTTTTATAGCTTGGAAGAATGCTAGGGTTGAGTGCAAGTTGCTTGGGCTCTTGGAGCAATGTGAGCAAAGTAATAATACTTTGGGTATTTGTTATGAGTTTCTAAATCACTTAGATGTCTTTGGTCTGGTTCCTAGTTTTCCTGAGAGCTTTGGTTTTCCTAAGAGTATGAGTTTCTCATGTAAAATATAAATTCAACCTCCCTGAGGCAAGGCTTTTAGGTTACATTAAGTAACCATCACCGGTCCTAGTCAATGGTGTTGGTCAAGGGGTGACCATCACCGATCAAGGGAGAAGTGGTCAAAATGGATAAAATCATCCATTTTCACTTATATTTGGTGGTTAAGACATTGGGAAGTGGTCTAAGGTTAATAAATTTGTCATTTGGATGTGTGAGGAAGAATTCTAGGAGGTTAGGACATTAAATGCCAAGGTAGAAATGGTCTTTAGGCTAGGTGTCAATCAATTAGCCATGGGTTTAGGTGAGGAGGTGTAAATATGCCTTATTTAATTAATTTAATTATTTAATTTAGACAAAATGGGGTGAATGAGTGTGTTCAAGAAAAAAACTAATTAATTCTAACTCAAGAGGGGCCAAGGGGTATTTTATGATGACTAGAACCATGCAATTTTATAGTGTCTACATCCTCAAGAAAAATAAGTCAAAATCATTTATAGAAACCCAATGCCATAAAAAACTCCTTTATTATATGCACATTCCCAACAAGATGACTAAATATCTATAATTCTTCTACAATAGGTTCACGCCCTACAACAAACTGTATCTAATCCTATTAGTCACCATGCACTAAATTTTTTGACAGAGTCTCACCATGTAATGGGATCTCAAAATGAAAATCGTACAAATGACCAAAAAGAACCCTATTAGGGTTGGAAGACTCTCGATGTGTTTGCATTGAGTGGAAAAATAAAGCCACCTTCCCAAAGTTAACCAAAAAAATAAAAAAAAACTTCAAACTATTGCTAATTTCATGATGGGCCATGCCCCCCCCTCCCCCCACATTTCCATAGCCAAGCCAAGCTAAAAATTAGTCTTAAAAATTAATGTAAATAAAATCCCAAACAAGACAATGTCTATTAATTCAATGAAAATAAAATCTTATAATACCATCAAGCAATAATCCTAGATTAATGCCTTTTAATCAACATTTGAAACATGACTGTGATAGTCATTAATATCACTTAAGAGTCCAATTGAAATCTAATAATATAAAATGAGTTAAATATATCTCATAGACCAATGCTATGCTAAAAAATGACAAAGGTAATATGTAATAAGAATAATAGTAAGGATTTTTATTATTGAGATGATCAAATCAAATGTAAATAGCATAGTCATCAAGACTATAACATTCCAACAATGTCAATAAGTTTTTATTTGAACTAAGAATCAAAATCAAACTAAATAGAACAAGGTACATGCAAAAGTTAAAACCAACTCAAGATTCATTCTAGAATTGCATTCAAATCCAATTAAATATAAACATTCAATAATTGATTTAAAGAAAAATAATGACTCAAAGCATTCATAAAATAGTCAAAGCTTAGTTTTTTGTAAATTTTAAGTTCACTATTTATTTTTCTCACTTTCTTGACCTCACCTGATTATTCAGAATCACATCCAACCTAGCTCATATCATGTACCTACAATTGCAACATACCATCAATAACATCTATATTATATAAGAGAAATAAATGCAATAAAAATATTACATAATAATATAACTGAACTGAATAATGAATCAGTAACTCATTAAGGATGAAATATCCAATGCTAAAATGAAAGCACATGACAAAAACTATCTCATAATATCTAGTTGATCACTCACAAATGAAAATCATTATGGATCAAATCATAGATCACATAACTGTATCACAATAGTAAAATTAAATAATCATTTCCCAAATAGTTCATAACCAAAACCACTAATAACAAGGAAATAAGTGCATTGAAATAGGGTCATGCCAAAAACATATAAATCCAAAACTCAAACTACGATAACATCACTCTTATATCATGAAAGAGGATATAAATTCTCATATCTCCGTAGTTATGACTCCCTCTAGATAAGCTAGACTTTGCTGAAATAAATAATAAAATAAGATATGAAAAAATAACTAAATGAATTTTATTGTCTCTAGCTTATAATTTAGAAATATAAAATGTCGATATATAGAAAAAGTAAGAGTTGTTGTCCAAATTTACTTTTGACTATGTATTAGACATGTGTACAACAAACTCCATATGAATATGCACATAAGAGATGAAGTGGTCAAATAATGAGTGCCGCTTATCCTAATCTAAGCCTATAAGGTGTACATATTATAATATATTTTGGATTCCTCAATATGATTTTGATCATGTGATATACAAATCATAAAAGCATGTTTGTTTAGCTAAGTTAAACGACTAAATGCCTATGGAAAATGTTAAAATTAGGATTGCTACTTAAGTTAAGGTTTCCTTATGTAAGGTTTCCTTATGTAGGAGAGGTATTTTAACCTTTTAAGACTTAGTGAATGCAAATCCTATGTTTGTTAAAGAGTTGATTATAGTAAATTAGGGTAGAAATATACAATAAATATAGTCACTCATTTTTTATAGAATTGATTTAATTTGACATTTTTAAAAATAACAATAAAGAATGCAAGTAATAACTTAGCTAGAAAATGATTGAGAAAAATAATCTAAAAGTAAAAAATTGAGGTAGAGACTAGTCTGAATGTCAAAAATAGGTTCCAAGTGTTAAAAACCCTCATGTATAGTAGCTCCATGTGGTGCTAGTATCCTATTTTGGTGCTAGTGTCCTCTATGTAGGACTATCCTGAGCTTTTGGGTGCATATATGTCTAGATTTGTAAGGCCTATTCCTACATGCACAAGTTTTGAAACCTTGTAGATAACTATTTTTAACTAATTTTGTTAGAAAACCCTATTCATCCATGTTTCTATGGCATCTAGTTGATATAGGTTGAAAAGTGTGTTTGTTAGTGGGGTAGGCTAGACATCCTCAACACCCCACTATTAAGAGAGTTTCCTACATAATAATAATCCAAAAAGAGTTCAAGCTCAATGTAGTTATCCCCACCTAAGTGATGGTGTAAGTATAAGTGAAGCTAATATGATAGTTGAATTGAGTGCTTAGAATATGATTGAGACTATAAATATGGGTAATATGAGCTCAAGAATGTTGTAAATGGTAGCATACAAAAATAGAGAAGAATAAGGATTGATAACCATAATTGTGCACAACTTGTTCTAAGTTTTAATATGTAATTTGCATCTGATTTCCATATAGTGGTTAGAGGGCTAAATGTCATGTATTTATACTATTTTGGTGCTTGTGTAGGTGTTAAAGTGGTCTAGGCTTACCCTAAGAGGTCTAAGATTTAAAAAGATATCCATTTATTAAAAGAGGAGGGAAAGGACATTAATGTCATTATTGGGACACTAACACCATGTGGCACCATTGTCCCTTTATGGAACTAGTGCCCAAGTTATAGAACACTAGTTATAAAGGGCCAGAGTGAAAGAATGAGGGTCTGGAACTAATTTTGGGATGACTAGGGATGCCTATGGCTTGCATAAAGGCTGGATAATTGTGAAAATAAGATCTAAGATAGGTCTAGGGATAAGATAGAGATAGGTGGTCTCAAGTAACACTTTTAGCACTCAAGTGTCACTTTTAGGTGATTAAATTTCCCCCCCTTTATTTTAGAAATGCAACAAAGTGAAATGACTAGGATAAAGGAAAAAGAAGCACACCTAGACTTACCTAAAAGGTAAACCCTATGAAGCTGGGTCTGACTATGTGAATCATGATCCAATGCATGCCTTAAAATTTAAATGTGCATAGATCAATCCTTACTTAAGAAAGATAAAAAATAAAGGAAAAACTAAGTAAAGAAGTGAAACTAAATAAAAGTAAGTAAAGGGATAAGATAGAGGAAGGGAATAAATATACCCCACTAGGTACATGCCCAATGCATAAACCTTGTGACAACCTATGTGTGTGTGTATATATAGTGGTCAATTAGTGCTTGGAGTAAGCTAATGGCTTACTCAATCCTCATGTGTGGGTGGCTTAAGAAATTAATCTAATTTTGACTCCATCATTTCCCACCCTTGCTTGGTGGATCACAACATGTGAATAGCTTAGATTGGACTGATGGTGTGCCTAACCCTCTCATGTAGGTGCCTTAAGAACTCAAGTAGATTATGAATTTATCATTGTCTATCCATGTGTAGTAGATGCATCTAAAACTAAAATGGTGCAATGTACCTATAAACGTCTAATTAAAAATGTCAGCTTTGTGGCCATTCAGCTTTGTGGCCAACATCTAAAGATGGAGTAAGGCATGAAATTAGTGTGTAACCTAGAATATGATATTATATGTATACATTGTAGAGAATGACATGGAATTTTTCATTCCATCTGATCAACTAATTTATAAGTGAACATACAAATAAGTCAATATATCCCATTTTGTAGGCTCTAATTTTTGTAGAAACTTGTCAAAACCAAGACTAGGGTTTTCAACTTGCAACTTGAATAAATTTTGTTTCCACTTGTCAAAATTATTGAAATTGATATTAATAATGTGCCATGCACATGCCCCCAAATCTAATATATGAGCATACAGATTTTGGATTGAGTTGTAATAATCTGTATCTAAGTATCTAAACTATAAATGTGAATGTCCATACCATGCATGATGCCTCTAATCTGAGTAAACTAGTATGAATATAAGATAAACTGTTATGAATTTAAGCAAAACTGGTAAACATGTAACTAAGCCTATGTAAATTTTGACTATACCTACTATACTTTTTCAGCCAATCTATACTTTTTTGAAACTAAAGATATTGGACAATAACACCATATATTAAATAGTAGCACCATGTGGTGCTAGTGTCCCAATTTGAGCATCAATGTCCTTTTACTTTGATATATGTGAAACAATACCGATCTATATGTTACTATTTTTCACTGAATCTAATTTCTGTAATTTAAGCTTGTGTGCTGAAAATGTATTATGAGTGCATTATAGTAGCTTGATATCTATGACAAACCCATGTGAATACCCTCTCTTTTGAAGGGAGTTGTTGAACTTATGCAATAACTATCCTTAAAAGAAAAAGATCTGCAAGATGTGTTTTAGCTGAAGCATAGATGCTATTCAAGTAATAATCTAATATAATATGCATACATAACATTGGAATGTAAGATAATTTGAGCATAAGTTTGTAATGTGTAATGTATTTTATGTCTAGCATTCATAAAGGTGCTAAGATAGATATAACAATATATGTAACAATAAATCTAAGTAATAACTAACTACCTAAGGGGATGGGGCATGATGTCCATCACAACACCCAATTAGGAAAGGGAGATGCTTGTGGACCTTATGGAATTTAAAACTATAGTGGTGAACAAGCAAGAAATAAGTGTCATGTCCATGACACATACAAGAAAGCATACATACAAAACACATAAGGCACACAAATTAGGCCAAGGGGACACAATACAAGGGACATGGGCACATGTCACTAAATCTAAAAAAAGACATACAAGGACATGTTAAAATGTACACATATGCACGTAACAAATAAATTGGATTAGAGTCACATAAAAGGACATGTTCAAATGTCTGCATACATAATCAGGAAAATACACACCAGGAGATAGGCACATGTCTAAAGCATACATATTATGAAAAGAAGTGGTATAAATCCAAAGAGAAATGGAATATTCAAATACCCTTGAATAGAAGATGCATATAGATACAATCAATTTTAAACTAGGAAAGTTAGAAAGGAAAGTATGCATAAACATGTAATACAAGTCTATGTAAGAGACAAAATGTACATATAATGAGTTTAGAGTAGTAGTAGCTAACAAAAAAATTGTGTGTAGTATGATCAATATCAATATATAATAATGCTAAATCTATGATGTAAAGTGTAGAAAGATGCAACCTAATAATCAAAATTGTGTACAGGGTACTCCAAATGGGTGAATGTGTCAAATGAAAAACCTGTGTATTAGTGCATATGCCCCAAATGGATAGATAATAACACATATGGATTGGTGTAGTGGACTTGGGTTCTATAAACAATCTACAAGAAATCACCAAGAACAAGTGAAGCATGTATATATGATAAAAATTGAATCTACTAAGATAGCTAGCCTATGTAGTGTCTAGAAAATATAATAAGTGTAAACATGGCAATTCATATAATCAATACTTTTGTGTTTTCTGAGTCAATATTTGAATGTTTTTGTGTTTTTTAAATATTTTAATTTTTTTGTATTTTCTAGATATAAGCTATGTATAAGCATCATTAAAATAAAACTATATACAAGGAGTAAGAGAGGAGAGTATGTAAAATAAGGGAGGAACAATACTAACTAATAGTCTCAAGGAAAACTCACTATCAATGTGTCTTGTGTCAAATAAAGGAACAATGATCATATATTTTGTATGGAAAGGTAATTGTGGTCCTAGAGGTAGGAATCCATAACACTACTATGGTGTCTTATGAATTTTAGGGGTCTTAGGGACCCACCTGGTAGAAGATGTTGTAGCTGGCATGGGTGCCCTATGCTAAGAACCTTGAGAACTCAATAATAATGATCTTGAAAGAAAGTGAGTAGAGGGAGGCCCTATATAATCTAAAACATATTGTTGATGTAGGGGTCTCTCTAATAATGGTCTCTATGGGAGAGTTTGCATACATGTAAACACTATAGGAGTAGACCTTTCCTACACTAGTAGCTCCATTAAACTCTATGGTGTACTAATAAGAACTATGCTTGAATCTGTAACTAGTAACTATGCTATAATTGATAATTGTGTTGTAACTAGTAATTATGTTATAAGTAGTAATTGTGCTATAACTACCTATGGGATATGTAGAGAATAATCATATGAAATACACTCAACTATGATCCCCTGATTTACATGTATATATTTTAAGCATCTGTGCATGGTGGATGGGATGGATTTCAATTGATATATTATAATGTCCCCTTTTTATAGCCTTCAAACATTTTTAAGAAGCTCCAATTTTCTTGGAAAGTGCCATCATTTTTATACTGGAATTTAGTTAGTGGCATTGCATTTAGGGGATCAAGATGAATCTATTAGTTCTTTCAAGGATCAGTTATGACATTTAGAAAGTAGTACAAGGAGCTCAAGAGTGATACCACTATTCACAAGTACTATTCAAAGGTACTATTCATGAGTCACTATGCACTATCACTATTCATTATGATGTGGCAAGTGATGCAAGTAATGATGTAGTAGAGGAGGTGGTTTGTGGATGAGGTGGCATTATGCATAGGAGAATCTCACATCGGGTCAAGAGAATGTTCTTAGAGTGGGACATACCACTCCACTAAGGAGACAAGAATAACTACTTTATTAACCACATGGTTTTGGTTCCTTGGTGTAAAAGGTAAAGGGAGAATTATGGTGAAATTCTAGATGGCTTCATGATTTGGAGTGTGTGGAGAAGTCAAAAGGATGTTGGGGATATTATTTAGGCATCTAGGCACATGGTTGAATGATGAAAAAGTTACCATCATTGATTACCATTAACATGGGTAAAATAGGAACCATTATGGAAGCATGAGAGAAGGAGGTGATTTTTTTGAAAGAAAAGATTGGCTTTTGACTCTTGCACATGGTGATAAGCTTGTCACTATTGGTGTTTGGTCCCTCCATGTGAAATAATATGCCCCATTTTCTCTCTCTCCATTATTCTTCCATTTCTCTTCTTCCATTATAAATTTCATAAGTATGAGCTCTCTCCCTTTAGAATGCATCTTTGTTAAAATTATAAACCCCCCCTTCCTATTTTGAGAGCTTGAACCTTGTGTTTAGTTTCTTATTCTTTGGATGAAAACCCAATGAAGATTGAGATCAATGGATGATAAACCATTGATTTCTTAGATCAAAGGATGAAACCCCTTTGATTTAGTAGGACAATCTCACTTAGATATTATGAGTGTGATTTAAGAGTTACATATCTAGTGGTGCAGTATTATGGTGTTTTTTGCATGTCTTTTAGTGAAGTTGTGTGAATTTCATCAATTTTTTGTGGAGTTTGAAGGTTTATACATCCATAAATTTTATGTATTGTTCTTATTATTTGGTTTATTGTGCATGATTTTTTTAGATTCTATAATATTTATATTTCTATAATGCAGGTGGATTAATTTATCCTCTACAAGCAAATATGAGATATGTTTGGTAGTGTTCTATTTTATGCAAGTATATGGTGTGAAAGTTGTATTGTGTATTATGTCAAATGATAATAAGAGTGTGCACATGTCAATGAACATTTTGGAATGGAAAGAATATTTGATTTGATTCTATTATCATAAGTGTTGAGTTTGGATTTTATAGTTTGGAGTGTATTTAGTAATATTTCCATTTGGGGATATTTCAGTGGTATCAGAGCCATGTATCTTTATAGCCTATGAAGATTGTGTTTGTATATTTTGAAGAATACTAAATGAATCATGGCATCAGTGAGTAAATAAGATTGGGTAAAAATATTTTCAATGCTAGAGATAAACTTTTACACCTATCTCAATCAAAGGTTGTTCTTCTCATTACTTTGAAGGATGTAGAGGGTTGTTTATACATGGTGGATTAGTCACCTTCTCAGGTAATAAAAGTAACTATGACTCTTTCAATGATTCTTTTGGGTGAGCCTGAGTTATTGATACACAAAGATAAAAATGTGAGAATTGCAGTCACCTTTTGCCTTAGTGAAATCTTAAGAATTATAGCTCCTAAAATTCCTTACAAGGATGACATAATCTGGGAAGTATTTTAGTTGATTGTGGAAAGTTTTCAAGGATTGGATGATAAAAAAAATCCTTCTTTTGATAAGAGAATAAGAATTCTAGAAAATATGGCAAGAGTGTGTTTTTATGTTGTGATGTTAGATATTGATTGTGAAGATATTATTTTTGAAATGTTTCAAATATTTTATAAAGTTATTGATGAGGCTTATTCAAAGACGGTTATCACTTCCATGAAATCTATTATGTCTTTGATTTTAAATAAGGATGATGATATTTATAAGTTTATGTTAGCTAATTTATTGGTTGTTTAGAGGATGGAGCAAGATGTGTCACCAATGGCACATGAGTTGTCAAAGAGAGTGGTTAAATAGAGCATAGAAAAACTAAGAAAATTCATTTGACAAACGGATAATTGCTTTTTTGTGGTTTGTAGCCTAAAAATTTATTCCAATAGAGTGATAATGTGAACAAAGTAGCTAAAACAATAGAACTTAATAAATAAGAATCACTTGGTGCATCTTCAAGTGAGGTGTACATGAGTCTCCATGAAGATGATGAGACTGAAGAGTATGCTGATTTGGAGTTTACTAAATTAACAACTATTGATAAGTCATATAAAGCGATGGAGGTTATGCATGCAAGTGCACAAAAGGAGAATATCTCAATGGATACCACTAATTATGAATCTCTAAATTACAAGGATGGTTGTGTCAAGGTGAATACTTCAAAATATCCTACTTCTAAATTAAAAAAAGGAGGTAAAAAAGTTGATTATAGCCTAATGTATGAGAAATAAATTCATATTTCAGATTTATTGATTCCTACTATGCTATTTTAGATTTGTTGTCATGAAAAACACACTAGGAGTGGAGAGAGGATGAAAGACACAACTTGAAAGAAAGGATACTAGGATCCTTTTATTTTAGTTCAAAATGGTCCACAAATAAAAGTATGGGATCTAGATAATTTTCTAAGTTTTACAAAAGTCTTCAATTGTGATTTTAAATACTTTACGACTAATTCCATGAGAATAAAGAAAGAATCAAAAGTTTTTTGGGTTATGGAGGAATAGATGTATGCACAAGTTGACATTAGAAAGTTAGCATACAAAAATAACCTACTTATTTAAAAACCATGGTATTCACAATTTTTGGGATATGGAATACATCTCAACCCATGTCTATTTAATAAAGAAAGACAAAAATTATTATGGCAGCCATAGGTATGAAAATAGTTCAGATTTATGAAGATTATGATACGCATACTCATGATGGGAGAAATGTGAGTTATAGGGATGAATATGTTGTGTTGGAAAAGAGAGGAAAGCATGCTAATCACAAGCCAAGGTATGGAGATCTTCTTGTGACATCCCTACAGGGATTTACTAGAATAACATAATATATATATTTTTTAATTTTATATTCCACGTATTCTTTCATTATATTACATGAAGAGAATATAATTAGTGATCTAAGCATACTAACTAAATATGTTAAACATAAAGTAAACATGTAACATTAATAGTTACTAATCACTAGCATCACATGTAACAAGACATAGCTTCTTGAAGAAATTAATTACATAAAATCAACCACAAATAGTACAATAATACATCCACTGCTATCAATGTACAATAAGTAAACAATTACATTTCCAACTAGAATTATGTATAATAGTGAGGAGAGAGATCATCATTTGAGTGCTTTTCCACACCAATCATAAACCATCGATCCCCTACATAATTCTCAAAATAATTAATGGCCCTACCTTCATAGATGGGTAGATAGTGATGGTGTGGAATATAGAGAGACATGATAGTACGTTTGTGTTGTAAGATTTTTAATACATGATGTGTACCACAAAGAAAATTCATTCTAACATGATATCACACAAACATGTAAATCATAAATATGAAATGACAATGTTTATCTAAACTTTAATTTGGCCAAAGTTTTTAAATAGATATTGATCTCTAGGATCAGTCAAATTCATACACACCACTTGATCGGATTACCTTCATTTGGAATTGGTGATGCTTAGTAACCTAGTCAAGTCCATATCACTGCTTAGTTATTACCATCAATGTGAGATTCAGTTAAAATTAATGTAACCAACATATTCATACTAATTATTTCTTACTAACAAGTATAACTTAATTTAAATATAGGAATAATCACATTAAATACATTTAGTCCATCAAATGTATGAATGAATCTCTACTATTATTATTCATCACATAAATAATAAGCATAACAAGTAAGTTTAATTACCAATCAGGTAAAATATCTAATTATATTATATGATCTATTTTATTTAAGTAAATACAAATTAAATACAATCAATGTTTTCATAAAATATTGCACATACCACTCAATTACAAAACAATAGTTTGAATGATTATAATAGACAAAATATCTCATAAACAAGAGTATAATATTTCATCTTATTAAAAATTTTAGGAGGCTTTATGCATCTAATGTTGGAGAAATTTCAATGATGTCATGGACATGTCTTGGTGAGTGGATGAAGTGCTTTGATAGCTCAAGTGACAATGACAAAGTGTGGAATGTGCTTATCCTAGTGTGCTTGATGATGGCTTGGTTGTTCTTTAGTTTTGACATGGTTAGAGATGGTTAAGGATGAGTATGGTGATTTTAGTATGTGCAAGGGGTCTTATAAGAGGTTTTATAAGCTTTGAGTGCTTATGTGCATAAGTGAAACTCATTTGATAGTCTAATATTTTCATTTAGACATGTTGGGTTTAGTGGTAGAAAGTATGAGTAGGCAAATTGCTGACATCACCATTACCACGTATGGATGAGTCAAGGTGAGTTGGTAATATGGTTGTGATCACATTAGTCCCTAGTTATTTTGTGCTAAATTTTAAATCATGAACTAAAGCACGTCAAAATATATGTGGGTGAAAAGTTGGGCTCTCAAGCATCTTGATAGCATTTTGGTAATATGGTAAGAAGAGCCGAGAAAGCTTTTTGATGATGTCATATCTTGAACATGTGGATGTTTCAGGAAAAGGTGATCATATGGGTTTGTTCAATTTTGTGCCTAGTTAATTTTTGCTAATTTTTAGGTCAAGTGCCAAAGTGTGCCAAAAGATATGCAATGGAAATTTTTTCTTCTCAAGCAAATTTGTAATGTTTTCTAGACCATCACAAACCATCATTAGACATGGATGAACTAGTAAGTTTGTGCATTTATTTTAGGTACACAAAAGATCATTTTTTGTCAAAGGATAGCATTGAGATGTTTTCAATAATGTCAAGAATCTGCCATGAAAGTTTGGGGTCTTGAAGTGTTATCCAGATCAAGATTTAAATCTTCAAAGTTGCACTTATAGATAGTGATGGGTTAGAGACAATAAAGATTATTCACATTGAAAGATGAGGTCATTTGGTCTAGAAGATCGAACGGTCCACATTAAATTGTACATCTTGATCCTAGATACATATGAGGTCAATATGCCAACATTACATGAGAGGCTACCAAGTGGAACAAACACATTTAATGATAGTAAAATAATTAGAAGGGATGTGAGGGTGCCAAGTGTCATGATCTTAGGAGTTTTGAGCTAGATCTAATAGTGAGTTTTGCTAGTTAAAGACCTGGTTGATCCATAGAGATTGACATTGCATTTTTATTTAATATTACAAGGGTGCATGAGATGAGGTCAATGTGACTAAGTTTTAACATTTGGAATTGGTGAAATATGAATTAAAGATTAGAGAATATAAATGGTACATGTTTAATCTAATCAGTGAGGACATGAGATGCAGTCATAGTATTAAAGGTTTAACTGTGACTGTTTGAATTTGAATATTTGAATTTTTCAAAATAAAAGACTAGTGTTTGGTTTTTGTGCCACATCTTTAGATCTATATAAAATTTGACCATGTAGTAGAAATAAAATTTGTATAGAACTCGAAGTCGCATATGGAAATATAAATTTAAAGGTATAATTATAAATACAATCAAAGTTATAAAGGTTCAAAGTTGACTATGTTTTTGTGCATATTCTACAAGTAACCTGAGAAGGTTTTTTGAGCTTGTATTGATGTTGTTTGGATGTTTAATGATGAATTAGCTATTATAAAATGTTTTAGCTCCATAAGGATTCTCTATCTTCATTATGAAGGTTTGAAAAATTCTATACAGTATTAAAAAATGTTTACAAGGTGACTGTGTGTTCGTTCATGATGACTGTGTGCACATAATATTAGTTGAGTAATTTGTGCTTAAGCACAAGGGTAATATGATGTTTGTTGGAACTTAATGAGGACCTATAGATCATGTGGAATGGGTCCATTCATTTATAAAGTATTATTATGTTATTAATTTAGTTGGAGAAGTGTCAAAGAGTTGAATGGGTCTCTATAGGACCTAAAAGTGACTTAGGCCTATTTGAAAGTGGATTGTGCTTAAGTGTGACCCATGTGAAATGCCTTAAGGATGAAGGCATGTATTATGTCCAACAAGAATTTTTTTTAATCTTATTAATTCATGATTTCTCTATATATGGTGAAACCAAATGTGTTGGTTTCTAGATTCGTGAAAGGCTTGTGGAAGACTTGGGAGTAGGTGCTTAAAGTGATGGCTTCTGAGAATGTGGAGCTGAGTAAAGGAGATAACCTTTAAAAGAGAAGGTAAAAGTTAGTGAGGACCAGTAGAGTGTGAAGATGATCAAACATACTTATCTGAGTAAGGTGATGAAGGTGACCACATAGGTCATTGGACCTAATAAGCCTAGAAGAGGTAGAATGAGTAAGTATGCTCAAGATGTTATTTTGAAAGAATGTGTATGGTGAGTGAAGTAAAGGTGAAGGCTGAGTGTGATCAATGAATGGGTTGAAGGGAAGAGTAGGTTGATGAAGGTGTGTATGACCTATAGTTCATATTTATGATGCCATAATAGTGATTTTATACATTTGATTATGTATGAGGAAAGGTAGAGTGCCTAGTTGATGAGTTAATGAGTAGAGCAAATTGAGGACTATGTTTATGACCTATAGGTCATATTTTTGATGTCCAAAAGGTGATATTATAATTTAAGGATATTTAAAGAGGTCTAAGTGTGAATATGAGGATAGTGTGAGTAAAGGAGAGAGATTATGATATGCCTATGTGAAAGAACTGTATGAGAAAGAGAGAGAGAATTTGTGTAAGGGTTAGATAAAAAAATATCCATCATTAGGTGTTGAAGACATTTTTTCTAAGGTGGAGGTCATCAAAATAGGGTCTAAAGGAGTTGATCTTCCTTAGGGGAAGTTGTTCCTTATGAATAGGTGTTTCACTAAAAAAAATTGGTTAGGAGGACATCATCAAGGTTTGCTGGTCTAAAAGAGTTGACCAGTCTCTTGTTTGTAATTTATTATAGCGTATTAGTCCATTTGTGTTGCAAGATTGAGAGCAAGTTTTATTACCCATGAGGGTTTCCCATAAGAACTATGTGTTATGTGTTTTATCTTGTGTCTCTCTTGTTAATGTTGCTTGATCAAGTTGATATATGTTGATTGTTTAAATAGTTTGAAAGGACTGAAATTATAATTGTAATATCTAGGCTCATTGATTCATCCCCCCTCTCAGTGATTGTAACTCAAATAATTGGTATCAAAGTGGGTCCTTTGGAGGAAGCTTAACAACTTGAAGGAGATCTTGAGTTGGAATAAAGATGGATAAATAGTTGTGTTGTCCCCCAAAAATATCACTCATTTTTGGGACAACATATGAACTATTTTGGGCCTTGCAAGACCAAAATTGTCTCTTCCCTTTTCAAAAATTGTTCTGAGCATTCAAATTCCTCATTTCTCAAATCTTTTCCAAAAATCTATGGACTCTACTAGCTTAAATATATGGACTCTATAGGCTTGAATCTATGGACTCTGTAGGCTTGGATCTACAGACTCTGCAAGCTTGGAACTATGGACTCTGCAGGTGGAACTACGAACTTCACAGATGGTTTCTACAGACTTTGCAAGCTTGATTTCTATGGACTCTTTCAAAGTTAGAGAAAACTACAAACTTGGCTTCTATGGACTCTATAGACAAGCTCAAATCTGTGGATTCTCAAAGCCTCAAAACTACAGACTATGCAGGTTGGCTTCTATAGACTCTGCAGGAAAGAAATAAGCTCTCAACACTCAGGTGATTTCAAGGTTGGTTTAATGGGTTCAATGGTTCAATAGGTTCTACGTCCATATGGTTTAATGCATTTTGTTCAAGTGATCAAAAGACTTAGCCAAATAAAGAGATTAAACTGATTGAACCATTGAACCATTGAACCAAAGTTGGCTCAATCAGTCGGTTTAATCGGTAGGTTCATGGGGCTGCCCCAAAGCCAAAGGAACAAGTGCCCTTGTGGAGGGCAGTGAGCAAAGGCAGAAAAGATATAATTCCTTTGGATTTGTTCAAAGGCTGAAGGAAATGACAAAGTAAAGGAAGCCAAAAGAATTCCTTTGGAAAGGTTTTTCCCCAGGAAAATGACCAAGGCAAAATTCCTTCAAACATTTTATCCGAAGGAATTCACTCTGGAAGAAATCCTGAAGTAAAGACAAAAGCCTGACAGAAATCAAAAGCCCAATGAAAGAAACAATGAAGGAATTCCTTTAGACTTTTCATCTGAAGGAAAGGAACCAACAAAAGGTTGCTCGCAGGATCTCGAAGGGTAGGTACCCTTGCGGGAGGCTCTCACCGAAGGAAGTGGACCATTTCTCAAGGCCGCGAAGGGTAAGTCCCCTTTGAGAAAGATCAATTGACAAAGCCAAAGGAATTACTGAGGAAAGTGACGGGGCCACAGACATCAAATTCACAGCAATGAAATAACTATTGATCTTTGAAGGCTTGAGCATGGACCCAAATGCATTCAAAGGCCAAAATGCCAAAGGGAAGAACCACTGAGAGAAGGAGCATAAAGAGCCAGTAAAGCTGGGAACGTAGCCCTGAGAGCTTAAATTCTAGGAAGAGACAAAGCTAGAAAAACAAAAGTAGAAAGAGGGAAAATCCTAAAATATCTGTGCAAAAGTAATTTCAGTATGTGGAATAGTAGAGCGGAAGCTCCCACGTGTCATCTTCTGTAGGACCCCCAAAGGTTTCTAAAGCTTCTATAAGTTAAGTGAAATACGTCACGTGTCCTATTATGACTCAGTGGAATGTGACAAGTGTTTGCATCCGTGTTCCCCTTTTGGAGTTGCTTGAGCAAAACGTGTTGTGGACCCCATTTTCTATAAGTTTCTAATGAGTTTCATAATAGCAAAACTTTTCACTTGTCAAAGACACAAAAAGGACCCCCCAAAGACTTAGGCAAGAAGGGCTATAAAGAGCAAAGAAGCACTTAAGTAGTGAAGAGAGGAGTGAGACCAAAGGATCAAAAATATCTTTGAAAGAGTTATTTCTAGTAGGTGAAATAGTGGATTGAGTAAACTTCTGAGTGCACCAAACCAAGGATGTAGCCTATTTTTCTTCCATGAGGTAAAGACAAATTGGAAAAGGACCAGACGGTCCATACCAAGGAAGAAACATATTAGATGAAGGGACACACCATAGTTATGGCAGCGCACTATTCTCAGCATGGTTTCTCCAAATAAGACTGAAGGTCCATTGAAGACGTTGACTACAACATTGGCCATCCCATGGAAAAAAGTGCCAATCCTTGCATAGTTTTTATAAGATTGTAATATCTCTCATTTGTAAAGGAGACTTTTCATTTTTAAAAGAGTGAAACTCTACCCATTTTAAAAGAAGAAGACTAAGACTTTGAGCTCAGATTGTAATTTCATTTTCATTTTTATTTGAATAAGAAAGCAAGTTTTTCATAGACTTTGTGCTATTTTGACTTGTGTCATTTTAGAAGATCATTCTTACGTCTGTCTTCTAAAGGTGTCTTTATTCATTTAATTTGGTAAGCAGGATTAGGGAAGGTAATATGGAAGTGTCTTAAAACCAAATGTGGGAAGACTTTGTGCTTTCACAATTGCTTTCAGTCTATGTTTTTCTTTTCTTTTTATGTTAAGGATTCTGGGGTTACTATGTGCCCCCATTAGCCTTTGTGATATACTCTTTGGGCAGTTGAGGTGGAAACTTTATGTTCTGCTTCATCCTGCTGTTACTATGCCCTCTAGTTAACTGGTTTCTTATCTTGCTACTTGAAAGAAACTCTTGCTGTTTCCTATAAGAACACTTCTAAAAGAAGAGAAGTGCCTTTAGTGTTTACACTAAGATTTCTCCTTTGTCTGTGAGCATCATCTCTGGAAGAAGAGAGATGGATGATGTATTCTACCCATGTGTCTTACTTTCTACTTATTTATATTGTATATAGCTCCCACATATCTATAGGGAACCTCCCCTTGATGAAAGGAGATATTTGTCTTCGGTTGATGTAGTAAAGATGCACACCTGGCTGACCAATTTTCCTACTGTGGTTGATTAGACCTATTTCATTGATTAATACATTGATTGACAAAATATTCACCCAATAGTTTTTGGCAACTTAGTTGGGGACACAGTAATTTTGTGCAATTTGGAACCTCAAGTTTCAGATTGAAACATCACCTGTGTCTTACCCATAATCATTATAACCCTTATCCATTATAGACTCTAACAACTTCATTATGTGTCTTACCCATTATCATTATAGCCTTACCATCTTCCTCCACTTTCATTATTTTATCTGGTCTACAAAACTAGAGCTACTGGGAAAGAGTGCATAGTTTGAAGCCTCAAGCCTCAAGCTGAAGCAGATCCAATTCTTTTCCATTTTTATTTTGCAATCTGGCCACTCCACCCAGATTTGTTATCCCTATTTTTTATAATTAAATCATGGTAGTTCAAGGCCCTTAGGGTAACTCTTTTGGCCCACTCAACTTGACTCCACCTCTGCATGAACTCCCACATAGTTCAAGAAAGAATTTCCCCAAATTCTTTGGTGATGGGAAGGTTCATCCTGATGAACACATTGTAGCCTTCAGGATAGCCTGTGGTGTGATAGGGGTGGAATTCAAAGACCAGACAGTCAAGCTTTTTGTGGAGACACTACAAGGTGCTGCTGTAGACTGGTTCTACCATCTGCAAGCTAGATCAGTGACTGACTGGGATACTCTTAAAGCCAAGTTTGAAGCCAGGTTCAAGCCTATAGAGGATACGCATGATTTGCTAGCCCAGCTCACTTAGATGAAGAATGAACCTCATGAGCCTATGAGGGATTTTATTGCCAGGTTCAACAAGCTGAGGCATAGGATTCTCATGATCACCTAGTTGACACCTCAAAATCTCAAGTGTTTCTTCATCAACTCACAGCTGCCTGAATTGAGTTTCTTGCTGAGACATGCTAGACACATAGACCTTGAGGTTGCTCAAGACTTGGCTACTGAGCTAGAAGATGACCTTGTCTTGGTAAGAAAGATAAGGAGATATCCTAACAAATCTAAACCCTCTTCATCTTCTAAATACTCACCCACAGTCACCACTGACCCAATGGTACAAAAGCTAGAAAATGAATTGTTAGCCTTGAAAAGGCAAATGGGACAAGGTATGTCTTCTACTCCTCTATATAAAGATATACCAAGGAGGGCATTTCATAATTAACAATATCAAGGCAATGTTTCCAAAAGTCAAGGGCAACCTAATCATCTTCCTCCCCCACAGAGGAACCTTGTCTTTGAAGCACCTCCAACCAACTCAACAGTTAGATATCTAGAAATAGAACATGCTTTCTCTTTCCAACTTGAGTTTGAGCAAGAAAATGATGCTGATATCTTCACAGAGGATCAAGAAGAATCAACTGGCGACTCCCACATTGGTTTCTTAAATTACCAAGATGAACCCAGAAGTGAAGGTAAAGCAATTGAAGGATCATACGTAGTATTCACCAGGTCTAAGAATCAGTCAGCCCAGCTGGCTGACAAAGAGAAGACAGAGGAGCGACCCCAACCAACAATTTTAATTTTTGAGTAGAGAACCTCTCTTCTTTTTGAGTCAAAGGACCCAGTGATTGCCAAAGAAGTAAGTACATCAAACATCTCTGCACCTTTTACTTAAAATTCACAAATCAATCCTCCCTTTCCCAAAAACCAAAAGGATGAACTCGCATCCTCTCTTCCAAGTCCATCTTAGTCATTTGACATGATTGGTCATGTCAATAAATCCAAAATTCAAAAGACTAAGTTTGAATCCTTGCAAGCCAATCCTGAGCAATTAAACATTGGTGGAGAACTAGGTGCGGACCTATCTAAGGCAAAGATTGTGGTTACCCAAATGTCAGCCCTTGTTGCTTAAATTTTGTTTGAACCTCTAGGCAGGGGTAATTAATTCTTGACTACAGAGGATGCTCATGTCCTAGCTAATGAAAGTCTTGTAGCTGGCAATCCCAAATTTCATCCAAATAAGGCATCAAAAAAATTGGTAGGGCATTGTACAAATCAAGAAGGATCTTCCATCTCCCATGAAGAGAAATTTGATAGAAGATCAACCTTTGATGAGGCTTGGATCCTAGAATCTGATGTCAACAATTATTCCATAGCTGAATGTGGATCTCTATTGCTCAGATTGAAGACTGCTCAGGATGAAGATATCAAAATCCTTCACACCAAAGGAGATACTAAGCTGATGGTTTGTCAAGAGTTTGATGCTGACAATCAAAGCATGTGCTAGACTGGACTAGCAAAACAACATGCTATGGTTGTGGACCATACTTCTATACTCCAAAGTCAGTAAAAGGAACTCTTCACCAAGAGAGCAAGGAGTTATGGTTTTCAGTTTGAAGACCACGTCCTACCATGGGGCAAGAAGAAGAAAGAGCTAAGAGGAAGACACAAAATATTGGTTTCTTAGTGGAGAGTTCCATTCGCCCATCACCATTTCTAGGGACAAAATGGTTTCCTACTAGTTTATCGGGATGGCACACCATTTTCATTGTCTCATAGTGGGTGGCACCTAAAGCACTTCAAATCTTGAGGCATCAGATAAGATCATCTTTACATATGTATATCTATATAGTCTTTAGTTCTATTTTGTGCCTTTCATTTTCATTTTTTTGGAGCCTTTATTTTTGGGTAGCATGACTCCGTAGCGCAATGGCACACTTCAAGGTACCAAAGATTCTGGTTTCTACTCTCCTCAGCTGTTCCAAATTTTCATCTGAAGGAAGTTCCCCAACTCGAGCCAGTTGTTGGTCCCCAAAAATGTCACTCATTTTTGGAACAACATATGAGCTATCTTGGTCCTACAAGACCAAAATTTCTCTCTTCCCTTCTCAAAATTTGTTTTGAGCTTTCAAATTCCTCTTTTTTCAAGCTTTTTCAATAAAGGGATTAACAGGTTCAACATGTTCAGAGGCTTCTACAGGTGATTTCAATCAAAAGAACCAGTTTCCAATACTTGGCCATCTTCAGGATTGGGTTGGTGCCTTGGTTCAATAAAAAATGTCCATTGACAAGCATCTAAGCAAGGATTGAACTATTGAACCATTGAATTGTTGAACCTTGAACCATTTTGGTTTAATGGGTTCAGTGGGTTTAGAGGTTCAACATCATCTGCAAGAGCTAGCTACACTTTGTAAGAGGTTCAAAGTTCAACCATTTCAAAGGTTCCACGGCTCCGAGCACTTATCTAGTTTTAAAGGCTTGAACCGTTGAACCTTGAACCATTTTGGTTCATCGATTCAATGGGTTCAATGACCAATTGGTTTAACATGCTTGGTTCAAAGGTATCAAAGAGGCTCAGTGAAATCAAAAGGATGAACCAATGAACCGATTGAACCTTGAACTGAAAGAGTTCAAAGTTCAATGGTTCAATGGTTCAAAGACAACCTCTATCAAAGAGAGAAGCAACAAATAGGTGGTTCAACCAAGGAGTGGGAAAGTGATTAAACTAAGAAGTGATGGAACAAAAGAGACAAAATGAACTGATGAAGCAATGAACCAATTTACTTTCAGTGGGTTCAAAGGTTTAAGGTTCAACATGGTTCAAGCGGCTAGCGACCATTGAGAGCCTTGCAGACGTCAAATTTAAAGTAAGGGAATATTTGTTGAAATTAAAATAAAGCATAGAACTCAAAGGAAGAACCAAGCGACCGACCAAAAATATAGAATTACTTCGGATTTGTTCAAAGGCCGATAGAGAACATTTCCTTCAGACTTTTTATTCAAAGGAAATTATTAAGAGAAAGAGCCATTGGAATTCTTTCAGAAGTATTTTATATGGGAAAATGACTAAGGCAGAGCCTGAAGGAATTACTTTAGAATTTTGTCCAAAGGAAAATCCTGACTAAAGAGAAAAGCCCGCGAAAAAATGCCCAATGGAAAAAGACAAAGTGCAGCGGAAGCCACCACGTGTCCATTATAAAGTAGAGAAGAAGCTGCCATGTATCATCTTCTGTAAGACCCCCAAAGGTTTCTAAAGCTTTTATAAGTTAAGCAGAATACGTCATGTGTCTTGTTATGACTCAGTGAAACATGACAAGTGTTTGCATCCATGTTCCCCTTTTGGATTTGCTTAGGCAAAACATGTCGTGGACCCCATTTTCATAAGTTTCATAATAGCAAAACTTTTCACTTGTCAAAGACACAAAAAGGACCCCCCAAAGACTTAGGCAAGAAGGGCTATAAAGAGCAAAGAAGCACTTAAGTAGTGAAGAGAGGAGTGAGACCAAAGGATCAAAAATATCTTTGAAAGAGTTATTTCTAGTAGGTGAAATAGTGGATTGAGTAGACTTCTGAGTGCACCAAACCAAGGATGTAGCCTATTTTTCTTCCATGAGGTAAAGACAAATTGGAAAAGGACCAGACGGTCCATACCAAGGAAGAAACATATTAGATGAAGGGACACACCATAGTTATGGCAGCGCACTATTCTCAGCATGGTTTCTCCAAATAAGACTGAAGGTCCATTGAAGACGTTGACTACAACATTGGCCATCCCATGGAAAAAAGTGCCAATCCTTGCATAGTTTTTATAAGATTGTAATATCTCTCATTTGTAAAGGAGACTTTTCATTTTTAAAAGAGTGAAACTCTACCCATTTTAAAAGAAGAAGACTAAGACTTTGAGCTCAGATTGTAATTTCATTTTCATTTTTATTTGAATAAGAAAGCAAGTTTTTCATAGACTTTGTGCTATTTTGACTTGTGTCATTTTAGAAGATCATTCTTACGTCTGTCTTCTAAAGGTGTCTTTATTCATTTAATTTGGTAAGTAGGATTAGCGAAGGTAATATGGAAGTGTCTTAAAACCAAATGTGGGAAGACTTTGTGCTTTCACAATTGCTTTCAGTCTATGTTTTTCTTTTCTTTTTATGTTAAGGATTCTGGGGTTACTATGTGCCCCCATTAGCCTTTGTGATATACTCTTTGGGCAGTTGAGGTGGAAACTTTATGTTCTGCTTCATCCTGCTGTTACTATGCCCTCTAGTTAACTGGTTTCTTATCTTGCTACTTGAAAGAAACTCTTGCTGTTTCCTATAAGAACACTTCTAAAAGAAGAGAAGTGCCTTTAGTGTTTACACTAAGATTTCTCCTTTGTCTGTGAGCATCATCTCTAAAATAAGAGAGATGGATGATGTATTATGCCCCTGTGTCTTACTTTTTGCTTATTTATATCACATATAGCTCCTACGTATCTATAGGGAACCTCCCCTTGATGAGAGGAGATATTTGTCTCCAATTGATGTAGTAAAGTTGCACACCTGGCTGACCAATCTTCTTGCTGTGGTTGATTAGACCTATTTTGTTGATCAGTACATTGATTGACAAAATATTCACCCATAAAGCTAGATGCAGATCTCTGTTGCTTGGATTTAAAACTATTCAGGGTGAAGAGGTCAAACTCCTTCACACCAAAGGAGATGCTGAGCTGATGGTTTGTCAGGAGTTTGATGCTGACAATCAAAGCATGTGTTGGACTGAACCAATAGAATATAAAGTTATGATGGTGGACCATACCACTGTACTCCAAAGTCAACAAAAGGAACTCTTCACCAAGAGAAGAAGGAGTTTTGGTTTTCAGTTTGAAGACCATGTCCTGCCATGGGGCAAGAAGATGAAAGAGCCAAGAGGAAGACACAAAAAATAGGTTTCCTGGTGGAGAGTTCCATTCACCCGTCACCATTTTTGTGGAAAAAATGGTCTCCTACTGGTTTATCAGGATGACACACCATTTTCACTATCTCACAATGGGTGGCATCTGAAGTGCTTCAAATATTGAGGCATCAGATAAGATCATCTATACATATGTATATTTGTATAGTCTTTGTTTCTACTTTATGTTGTTTGTTTTCACTTTTTGGAGCCTTTCTTTTTAGGTAGCATGACTCCATAGCCCAATGGCATACTTCAAGTCACTGGAGATTCTGGTTTCTACTCCCCTCAATTGTTTCAAAATTTTAACTAAGGAAAGTTCCCCAACTGGAGCCAACTGTTGTCCCCCAAAAATATCACTCATATTTAGGACAACATATGAACTATTTTGGGCCTTGCAAGACCAAAATTATCTCTTCCCTTTTCGAAAATTTATTCTGATCATTCAAATTCCTCATTTCTTAAATCTTTTCCAAAAATCTATGGACTCTACAGGCTTAAATCTATGGACTCTGTAGGCTTGAATCTACAGACTCTGCAGGCTTAGATTTGTAGACTCTGTAGGCTTGGAACTACAAACTTTGCAGGTGGAACTATGAACTTCACAGATGGTTTCTACGAACTCTACAAGCTTTATTTCTACAGACTCTTTCAAATTTAGAGAAAACTACAGACTTGGCTTCTACGAACTCTGTAGGCAAGCTCAAATTTATGAAATCTCAAACCCTCAAAACTACAGACTCTACAGGTTGGCTTCTACGGACGCTGTAGGAAAAAAACAAGATCTCAACACTCAAGTGATTTCAAGGTTGGTTTAATGCGTTCAATGGTTCAACAGGTTCAACGGCCATATGGTTCAATGCATTTTGTTTGAGTGATAAAAGGACTTAGCCAAATAAAGAGATTGAACTGATTGAACTATTGAACCAAAGTTGGTTTAATTGATCAGTTCAATCAGTAGGTTCAAAGGGCTGCCCCAAAGCCAAAGGAACAAGTGCCCTTGTGGAGGGCAGTGAGTGAAGGCAGAAAAGATAGAATTCCTTCATATTTGTTCAAAGGCCAAAGGAAATGACAAAGTGAAGGAGGCAAAAAGAATTCCTTCGAAAAGGTTTTTCCCTAGGAAAATGACCAAGGCAAAATTCCTTCAGACATTTTGTCTGAAAGAATTCACTCGAAAAGAAAGCCTGAAGTAAAGACAAAAGCTTGATGGAAAGCAAAAGCCCAGTTAAAGAAATAATGAAAGAATTCCTTTGAACTTTTCATCTGAAGGAAAGGAACCAATAAAAGGCCGCCTGAAGGATCTCGAAGGGTAGGTACCCTTGTGGGAGGCTCTCGCTGAAGGAAGCAGACCATTTCTCAAGCCTTGAAGGGCAAGTCCCCTCTGAGAAAGATCAAATGACAAAGCCAAAGGAATTGCTAAGAAAAGTGACGGGCCCGTAGATGTCAAATTTATGGAAATAAAATAATTATTGATCTTTAGAGGCTTGAGCATGGACCCAAATACATTTGAAGGCCAAAATGCCAAAGGGAAGAACCACTGAGAGAAGGAGCTTAAAGAGCCAGTAAATCTGGGAATGTAGCCCCAAGAGCTTAAATTCTAGGAAGAGAGAAAGCTGGAAAAGACAAAAGCAGAAAGAGGGAAAAGCCTAAAATATCTATGCAAAAGTAATTTTAGTAGGTGAAATAGTCCACTAAGTAGATATTTTGTCCTGTAAACATTGAAGGCTCTGCCTGTTTGTCTCACTTGGAGTAAAGGCAAAATGGACAGCTAAATAGACATCAGAGGGGATAAAATAAATGATCCAGACTCAAGAAGAGACATATTAGATGAATGGACATGCCATAGTTAAGGCAATGCACTATTCCAGGCATGGTCCCTCTAGATAAAACTGAAGGTGCATTGAAGGCATTGACTGTAGCATGGGCTATCCCATGGAAAAGAGTGCCAAGCCTTGCTTGGTGGCTATATATTGTAATCTATTTTATTGTTTTAGGGAGATCTTCCCCTTACCATAAGTGAAACTCTACCTGAATTTAAAGGCATTACTGAGACTTTTAAGCTCAGATTGTAATTCATATTTCTTTGATTGAATGAGAAAGCAAGTTACTTGCAGACTTTGTGCTGTTATAGCTTGTGCTACTTTAGGAGATTGTTCTTATGTCTATCTTCTAAAATCATTCTTATTTATTTGATTTAACAAGTAGGACTAGTGGAGGTGATAAGGAAGGTGTCCTGAAGCCAACTACTTTTTGACTTTGTGCTGTCATAGTTGTCTTTAGTGTGTGTTTTTCTTTTATGTTTCTATGTAAAGGACCTTGGGATGACTTTGTGCCCCCATTGTTCTTCATATCTCACTCTAGGGCCGTCAAGGTGGAGACATTGTGCTACATCTTAGATTGTTGGTTGCTATGCCCTTGGCACCCTGTTACTTATCCTACCAGAAAGATTCTTGTTGTTTGCAAGAATAAGCACTTTTAAAAGAAGAGAAGTGCCTTCTATCACTTCACCATGATTTCTACTATCCTGGAAGGGATCTGGCTCTTGGCTAAATGTTACTTTCAAAAGAAGAGAAGTACCTTAACCAATTACCCAGGATTTCTCCTCTATTTGTTAGAATCATCTCTGAAAAAAGAGAGATGGATGGTTTATCCCACCCCTGTGTCTTACTTTCTACTTATATATATAGTATATAGCCTCCATATATTTAATAGGGAACATCCCCTTGATGAGAGGAGAGATTTGTCCCCTATTGATGTAGTAAAACTGCACACCTAGACGACCAATCTCCCTATGTTGTGGTGATAGGAACTATTTTGCTCACCAGTTAGCTGGTTGACAAAATATACACCCAACAAGTTGAAGAAAGAGAATAAACAATGGAAGGATGTGATCAAGGCACTTGAAGAGTAGATATGTACTTTGAAGAAAGATGCCAAGGAATATGAGAATGTTACAATGATCTCAAGTTTCAACTAGTAGATGCCAAGATATGTTTATGTACAAAAGAAAAGGACATCATGTTTGATAAAGAAACTTTCCATAATAGTAGAGAAGATTACATCAAGGAAGATGAAGTTGATCTAAAATTTGAGCTCATGAGTGCTCTTGCTGAATTAAAAGATCAAAAGAAAAGGAATCATAAAATGAGGAATATAATCAAAGGTCTTGAATCATAAGTCATTTATCTCGAGGGAAGTTTGTTAGGGATGTCCAAGAAATAAGAAAAGAAGTATCAAGAATAGATCAAGTTTATTAAAGTGCAAGCATATAATTGAAAGAGATGGCCAACAAAGCCAAAGAGGATGAAGAGAAGATCAATATTCTAGAGGATCAGTTAAGGAATACAAATATAGATATGAAAGCAAGAGAAGATGAGTACACTCAGATAAAGATTGAGATGGGGTCCTTGAAGAGTCATTATGAGCTTTTTATAGTCAAGCTAGATAAACTTGAACATAAGCATGATTAGCCTAAGCAAGTCAAGGAAAATGCAAGCTCTGAAAGCAATGCAAAAATATTTGTTAGACAACCAAATGTTTCAAGGTATGCTAGTTTATTTCATTGTCATTTTTATACATTCATTAAGTATGTTCATAGAGCTAAAGACTGTAGAATGAAGTTAGTTAAGTATGGACATTCATGGAGCCTTGGAAGAAGGAACAGCTAGTCATGGGAAAATCATAACTCTGATCAGCCAAGATTAAAGAAGGAATCAGATATGAAGAAGATACATGATTGCCTAGAGAATTTATCTTTTATCTAGATAGAAAAATAAGATCACAATCATCATCAAGCAAAAGGTATGAATGATCTTATTTATTTCAGTTGTCATAGAGTTGGTCACTTTACTAGGTATTGAAAAAATAGGTTAAATGAGTTCCCAAAGAAAAATAAGGTGTAAAGAGATCCTAGTGTGCAAGGAAGAGGTCTTAAATGGGCATGGAAACCTAAACCTATTATAAGAGATTAAATTAAGATAAAAGATGGTCTATTTTCCATGATAGACATGAAGGAAAGTCAAGAGCTTCTATTGATAGAATTTATTGAAAAATCTAATGAAAAAAATGAAGTCAAGGATTAATTCAAAGTCAAGTAGGACTACAAGTCAGAGAAAAATATGGAGATATGGGAGTCTCTAGATTTTTGGGACTTTTAGTCTCACTATGTCAAAAAGGGTGTCTCTCTCTTAGCTTCAAGGAGACACTTTTTAGAAAGAAGAAGCATGGTGGATGCTAGTTGGGTCTTGATTGATGTTATAATATAAAATAGGTCATGAGAATATGTGTTGGCTCAATGTGAATGACTTTATTGATTGGTAGACCTATGTGTTAAAATATTCTTTGGTTGATCAGTTTGGTCTTAGTTTTTGAAGAACTATCCCAAAGGATGAAAGGCAATGGCTTGAGGGTTTAATGTCTACAAACCCTAAGGTGTGTTTTCATGATGCTAATGAATCTCTTTTGGTATATGAAGCTAGTTGAAAATCAGATGGAGCATATGATTTTTTCATTTTTTGGTGACATGCTTGTAATGCATGGTTGAGCCCACTTTTAGTGTTTTTTGTCATGAAAGATTATTGGTAATAATTGTAAGATCTATAAGCAAGGCTAGAATGGGTGTTTCCAGTTGGCATAATGAAATTAATGTAATGTCAAGATGATTTTTTTGAATATAAAAGGTTAGTTTAACCTGATCCAGGTGGTTTTGTGGTTTGAAGGGTTGATGAAGTCAAATTGGAGTTTTTATTTGCTCTCAGATTTCGTAGTTTATGCTTAAAGAGTATGCAGGTCCTAAAGTGGGCTATAAGATGTATGGGTTACCAAATATGTAGAAGGTCAAAAATTGGTACATAATTTTTAATGGTTATCTCTTAGTGTACAAGAAGTTTCATAGGTGGATTTTGACCAAAAGGAGGTTTGTTGACTCTGTATGTTTCAAGATTCTAGGGTTTTGGGTTTTGCTAGAAAAATGGTCTACCTTATGAGTTGCGATTTTAGGTTTATTAATAAGTTGAATGGGATAAATGGGTCATCAAATCAAGCTTCATAAAGTATTAAGGTTTATGTTTTTCAAGTTATTCATGTTTTTGTCAAGATGGAGGCCTAATTGACTAATAGGTTTATGAAGGAAGTATGTTACAGATGATGCACTAAATTATTAAAATTGGTGTTCTTAAGGGGGAACATGAGAGTGATATAAATATGAAGTTTAGGTCTTTAAGGTGCATCTATTGAAATTTATGGGATCTATAAGTTCCAAGTAGGGTTATAAGAAGACTATACAGGCGTAGTAGGAAGATGAGTGCAGTTTGTTTAGTTTCTCCAAAAGATCAAGGTATGTATGTTTTAAGGAGAGTTCTCAAGTTGTTTTTGAGCATGTTTGCTATTTGGTGAGTGGTATAAAGTTATATTGGTGATACTTAAGGTGGTTTGAGAGAGAATGCTAGTGAGCTTGTATGGTGATTCTTCAGGGTGTATGAAGTTTTGAAGATGCTCAAAGAGGTGAAATGTCTCGAAGATCTTATGGGGAGTCCCTATCATATGTTAATTGGTGATTTATCTTAGTTTCAATTTTTTGCATGTTCTTTTTTCATTGGTTGTAGTGCTTGGTCGAAGATAGTGTCAGCATGGAGCAAGAGGAAGTATTCAAGGCAAGAAGAGGTAGGCTCAAGGTAAGGGGGAGTTTATACTATCTTTAAAATATGGTCTACTCCTGTTGGTAGTATTTTCAAGTCCTCAGGATAAATTAGTGCCCACTTTGTCATTATGTCAAAGGGGGAGAAAGTTCCTATTATGAGAGTGCTTAAAGAGAGATAAGGAAGGTGAGTTGTATGATGTGTGTTGACATCAATGAAAAAGGGGGATATTTTTGGAGAGTTATAAATGATGTCATGGTGATGTCATAGAGGTGTCTTGGTGAGTGGATGAAGTGATTTGATAGCCTAAGTGATAATGATGAAGTGTGCATTGTGCTAATCCTAGTGTGCTTGAGGTTGGCTTGGTTGATCTTTAATTTTGGCATGGTTAGACATGGTCAGGGATGAATATGGTGATTTGAGCATGTGCATGGTGTCCTATAAGAGGTTTTATAATATTTAAGTGATTATGTGCATAAGTATAATTCATCTGGTAGTCTATTGTTTTCATCTATACATGCTAGGTCTAGTGGTAGAAAGTTTGAGTTGGAAGCTTGCTGACATCACCATTACCACATATGGATGAGTCAAGGGGATTTAGTCATATAGTTGTGATCAAATTAGTACCTAGTTGTTTTATGCTAAATTTTAGATCATGCACCAAAGTGCATCAAAATATATGTGGGTACAAAGTTTGGCTCTTAGGTATTTCGATAGTGTTTTTCCATAACCAAATTTATATGAGGCAAAAATAACCGAGTAATATTTTTGATGAAGGAATATCTCACATATTTGGATGTTTTAGGAGAATTTGATCATATGGGTTTATTTAGTTTTGTGCCTAGTTGATTTGTGTTAATTTTTAGGTTAAGCACTAAATCGTGATAAAAGATATGCAAGGTAAAAGTTATCTTCCCAAGTAGTTTGCAATATTTTATAGACCATCACAAACCATCATGTAGAAATGGATGAACTAGTAAGTTTGTAAATTTATTGTAGGTACATAGAAGATAATTTTTGGTCAAAGGATATCATTGAGATGTTTTCTAAAATGTCAAGAAACTACACTAAAATTTTGGGTTCTTAAAGTGTTGTCTAGCTCAAAATTTAAATCTTCAAAGTTACACTTATAGACAATGATGGGTTGGAGATCATTAAGTTGATTCACATTGAAGGATGAGGTCATTTGGTCTAGAAGATATAATGGTGCACATTAAATTGTACATCTTGATCCTATGGTGTGTATGAAGTGAACATGTCAACATTACACAAGAAGCTACCAAGATGTACAAGTGCATGGAATGATAATAAAATGACCAGAAAGAATGTGAGGGTGCCAAGTGTCATGATCTCAAGATTTATAAGCTATATTAAATGGTGAGTGTTACTAGTTAAAGACTTGGTTGATCTATAGAGGTGCATTTTTAGTCAATATTGCAAGGGTGCATGAGATGAGGTCAAAGTGATTAAGGTTTAATGTTTGACATTAACACACTATGTATTAAAGATTAGAGAATATCAATGGTGTCTATTTAATCTGAGTAATGATGACATGAGATGTGAGAATAGTGTTTGAGGTTTAACTGTGACTATTTGAATTTGAATATTTGAATTTTGCAAAGGAAAAGACCACTATCTAGTTTTTATGCCATATCTTTTGATATATGTATAATTTGACCATGCAGTAAAAAGTGAATATGTAGAGGAATCTAAGAAATATCTATAAATATAAATTTAAAGGTATGATTAAGTATACATTAAAATTTATAAAGGTTCAAAGTTGACTATGTGTTTGTGCATATTTTACAAATAACCTAGGAATGTTGTTTGAGATTGTATTGATGTTGTTTTGATGTTTAATGATGAACTAGATATTAGAGAATGTTGTAGACTCCATAAAGATGCTTTGTGTGCATTTATTATGAAGGTTTGATTAATTTTATGTAATATGAACAAAGGTTTATAAGGTGACTATGTGTTCATTCATGATGGCTATGTGCACATAATATTGTTTGAGCAATTTGTGCTTAAGCATAAGGGTAATACAACATTTATTGGAACTTAAGGAGGACCTATAGATAATGTGGAATGGGTACATGCATTTATAAAGTGTTCCTATGTTTTTAATTTTCTCAAATAAGTGTCAAAGAGCTGAATGGGTTTCCATAGGACCTTAAAGTGACTTAGGCCTATTTGAAATTGGATTGTGCTTAAGTGTGACCCATGTAAAATGCCTTAAGGATAAAGGCATGTATTGTGGTTAACAAGATTTTTTTTTAATCTTGTTAATTCATGATTTCTCTATATATGGTGAAACTAAATGTGTTGGTTTCTAGGTTCGTGAAAGGCTTGTGGAAGACTTGAGAATGAGACTTTGGAGTAGGTGGTCAAAGTGAAGGCTTGTGCAAATGTGGAGCCAAGTAAAGGAGAGAACATTTGAAAGAGAAGGTGCAGGTTAGTGAGGAATAGTAGAGTGTGAAGATGATCAAACATGCTTATCTGAGCAAGATGATGAAGGTGATCACATAGGTCATTATAATAAGCCTAGAGGAGGAAGAATGAGTAAGTAGGTTCAAGAGGATATTTTGAGAGAATGTGTATGGTGAGTGAAGGTAAAGTGAAGGATGCATGTGCTTAGTGAATGGGTTGAAGGGAATAACAAGTTGATGATGGTGTGTATGACTTATAGGTCATATTTATGATGTCATAATAATGATTTTACAGGTTTGTTTGTGTATGAGGAGAGGTAGAGTGCCCAATTGATGAGTTAATGAGTAGAGAATATTAAAGACTATGTGTATGACCTGTAGGTCATATTTATGATGTCAAAAATGTGCTATTGTATTTTAAGGATATACAAATAAGTTTGAGGGTACATATGAGGATAATGTGAGTAAAGGAGAGAGATTGTGGTATGCCTATGTGAGATGCCTATATGAGATAGAGAGAGAGAGTTTGTGTAGGGGTTTGATATATAAATATCCATCATTAGGTGTTGAAGACATCAATTCTAATGTGGAGGTGATCAAAGGAAGGTCTAAAGGAGTTGATATTTTTTAGGGGTAGTTGCTCCTTATGGAACATGTGTTTCACTAAATAACTTTGGTTAGGAGGACATGATCAAGGTTTTCTGGTATAAAGGAGTTGACCAATCTCTTTTTTATAATTTATTATAGGATAGTAGTCCATTTTTTAGGCTTCAAAGTGGGTTTGATTACCCATGAGGGTTTCCCATATGAACTATGTGTTGTGTGTTTGATCAAGTTGATATATGTTGATTGTTTAAATAGTTTGAAAGGACTAAAATTGTAATTGTAATATCTGAGCTCATTGATTTACCCCCCTCAGTGATTTTACCTCTAACATTTAATTACAGTACCCAATCCTTTAGTTTTTTATGACTTCATTACTAGTCAAAATCTATAATTATAGGCACGATTCCAATGTATACATATAAGCTATATATGTATATGTGAATCTGAGTTCACATATAGATATATATCATATATTTATACACTCTACATCATATATATCCCAATATATATATATATATATAATTATATAATATAGGGATATATATGATGTAGAGTGTATAAATGTATGATATATATCTATATGTGAACTTATATCCTTGTTATGCCATACTAAAGTATTCTCTATTTACTTATAGGCTATAAGATTCTATTAACTTTTCATGAACAAACATATATAGATCTAAATAGGGTCTCGACATTTCCTAAATCCCCAAATTAGATTCACATATTCAACATAAAATATATTGTATGATTATCATCCAAAACCATTCAAAATCCATTACCTTGTTTTTCCTTTTATTTAGTTCCCTTGACTATATATGTATTATTGGAAACACAATATAATAAACATAAGATCAATAACTATGCCTTGTTTATCCATCAAATATTTATACCTTTACTAAGGTTTTAAGTTTATCTATAAAATCAAATTGAATTCTAAAGATAACATACCTTTACTCATTTGTATACATTTATCATGATGTAAACTATTCAAAATCTACCATTCATGCCTTAACACATACAACTTTAAATCATCAGTGTATTAAATGATGATTACACTCTAAATATATATCTACCCTATTCGACTATCCAATAACATATAGTTGATATATGCTTCCCTTTTGTATTATGAAAAACATACATGAATCTTAAATATACTTAGTTTATAACAAAAAACATATAGTCCATTTCTTTATGTGTTCTTAGTGGTTAATATATTACTATCATTTGTTTGAATGTATGAACTAAATTTGGAGTAATAATAAACAATAAATATAGGTAATACACACACACACACACACACACACACACACACACACACACACACACACACACACACACACACACACACACACACACACACACACACACACACACACACACACACACACACACACACACACACACACACACACACACACACACACTCAATTTGTAAACAAAAACACATAGTTCGATTATATATCAATTTTTAATGTTTAAGACTTATAATAATGCCTTCGACATAAATACCTAAACTCTAATTTTTTTTCAATAGGTATATACTCATTCTATATGCTTATATATAGATAAATGTCCTATTAACATATTTAAGTACACACAATTCATATATAAATACATATATACTCTATACTTGTATTTTACTATATACCCAATCCATATATAGGTATATATATACATAAATTTGAATAAGGAATGACTTAATTTATTATATAAATTTGCTCATTATTTTAATTGTCTATATTACATAGTCGATATACATTCATCCTAATCAAATCAACAGACTTATACATTGACAGTCATTATGTATATATACTAAATGAAATGATAGTATACATAATTCCAATCTAATCTATTTGAAATCCTTTTGACTTAGACGTTGTTTGTATAAAACACTCAAGACCTATATATTATCTCTATACTTATGTATAAAGGTAATATATAATTATGTATATTATCTATATACTTATGTACATAGATAATATATAGGTCTTGAGTGTTTTATACAGATAAGGTCTAAGTCTAATGTGTATATATATATATATATATACACACACACACACACACATATATATGTATATATATATATATATACATACATATATATATGTGTGTATATATATATATACATACACACATATATATATGTATGTATGTATATATATATATATATACATATATATATGTGTGTGTGTGTGTATATATATATACACATGTATATATGTATATATATACATATATATATGTATATATACATATATATATATGTATATATATATATACGTATATATATGTATATATATGTATATATATATGTATGTATATATATATATATATGTATGTATGTATGTATATATATATATATATATGTATGTGTATATATATATGTATGTATGTACACACACACACACACACACACACACACACACACACACACACACACACACACACACACACACACACACACACACACACACACACACACTTATGTATAAAGATAATATACAAGTCTTGAGTGTTTTATATAAATAAGGTCTAAGTCAAAAGTATTTCAAACATATTAGATTAGAATTATGTATACTATCTTTTCATTTAGTATATATACATAATGATTGTCAATGTATAAGTCTATCAATTTGATTAGGATGAATGTATACCGATTGTGTAATATAGATAGTTAAAACAATGAATAGATTTATATAATAAATGAAGTCATTCCTTATTCAAATATATATATATGTATATATATATATATATATATGTATATATATATATATGTATATATATATATATACGTATATATATATATGTATATATGTGTGTGTGTGTGTGTGTGTGTGTGGACTGGGTATATAGTAAAATACAAATATAAAGTATATATGTATTTATATATGATTTGTGCGTACTTAAATATGTGAATAGGACATATATATATATATATATATATGCATATAGAATGAGAATATACCTCTTGAAAAAAATTTAGAGTGTAGGTATTTATGTCGAAGCCATTGTTATAAGTCTTAAACATTATAAATTGATATATAGTCAGATCATGGATTTTTGTTTACAAATTGACATTCATCCTAATCAAATAGATAGACTTATACATTGATAGTCATTATGTATATATAATAAATGAAATGATAGTATACATAATTCTAATTTAATGTATTTGAAATCCTTTCGACTCAGACCCTGTTTGTATAAAACACTCAAGACCTATATATTATATTTATAAATAAGTGTATATATATATATATACATACAAATATATATTTATTTTGAGCATATTGCACATATGTATATACCTCTAGAGTTTCAAAAACTCAATTTATATGTATATTGAAATATCATCTGACCATGGTTCTATTTTGAGCTAGGGCATTGTGTTTTTAATAAATTAAATCCAATTAACCCTAATGGCTTGATACCCAAATCAATCTAGTTTGTAGTATTAGGGATTTAGAGGATATTTGGCTTAGTTCTGTGGATAGTTGAGCCATCCATAGGACTAAGCCTACATCTTAATATAAAATTCATACATTTTCTATACCCTAGGAATCCAAACCATACATAGAATTTAATTAGGCAAATGAAAATAATTACTTTACCAACCTCATTCTCATTTTTGATCTAAAATAGAATGAACCAAAATTCTTTCTCCTTCTTTCTCTACACTTCCCTTCTATTTGTTATTTCCAAAATCAACTTAGCTCATTTTTGGGAACAACCCCCTATGAAACTTGTCCGTTTCATCTTTCGTCTCTCTAAGTTTGTTTTCGAGACAGGTTTTTCTCGTTCTCATCTTGGTCCAACTGCACCTTTAAAAATTCGTAATTTCTTTTTATCACATCTTCCCCAAAACATGAAGGTTGTTATGGTCTCGATGCGACCAGGAGACCAAAACCTGCCTCTTTTAGAGTTAGTGTTTCTTTTCTTCCATTTTCATGCATGGGTAGCAAAATTTGCCACCAGTGAATTTTATCTTTGAGATGCAAGGGCGGTAATTTTTGTTGCCCCTGCATTTTGACCTGTAAGGGTGGCAATTTTGATGCCCCTACATCTGAACCTGCAAGGGCGACAAATTTTGCTGCCCCTGCATTGCCTCATTTTTTGTGCATGGCATTTATTACCGCACGCACTGAGTTGTTAGGGTTGATTTTCACCCCATATAATCCAATTTTAACCCTCTTTTACTTCATTCCTCTTATCCTCCTCTTATCCTCTACCTTTCGATGATCCAACGAAAGGATTGAAGTGTATTTTTGTGGATTTATGCTTGCGGTGCACGTGGTTCTCTAGGTAGGTTGTGTTTTTTACATTTGTTTTCTTTATTCTATTTATTTTTCTAAAAGTTAGGGTTTTTAGTCTCATTTTTCCCTTGGGCCAGTCGGCCCACTCTCTTTTTTCTCCCTTGCATATTGGAAAGCGCCTTCCCTTCTCGTGCTTCTTGTCTTTCCCCAAGATTTATGGGTGGCAAAATTTCACGTGCCCTTGACTTCCTGGCTTCCTTACATAGGCAGTGAATTTTTCCACCCACGCACTCATGCACCCTTGACTTCCTAACATTCCCTACAGGGGTGGTGAAATTTGCCACATGTACAAACTTTCCCTACAAGGGTACTAAAATTTGCTGCTCATGCAGACTTTCCCTGCAAGGGCGGCAAAATTTGCTGCCTGTGTAGACTTTCCCTGTAGGGGTAGCAAAATTCACCGCCCATGCACTTTTATTCTATTTAAATATGCATGGTTAGGAAATTTTTCCGCCCATACATATTTGATCATTGTTTATGCAAGAGTAGCGAATTTCATTGCCCATGTATTTATCACCCAAATTTCTCTATTTCCAGAGGAATTTTCCCCTTTTTCATCTTTTTCTTTTCTTCCCCTTTTTTCCCTCAATTTTTGACCCAACCCTTTTAAGTGCCCTTCCTTGGTCATGATAACTTAATGTGTGAATTCCCCAGTTTACCCACTTTTCCCTAATTGCATGATCATGACTGCAGTACTTTCAAAAGATTCTTGCTCGTCAGTCCCTGCTCAACTGAAGAAAGTTTTGATGTCTGAAACTTCTCCAAAAAAGGCAAAGACCATGAAGTACAAGTACCAGGGCATCTTTTTGATCACTTTGGTTACCTCTAATGTTGATGACATCAGAGACACATAAATTGGCGACATAGATATGGCTGAGTTGATGACCCAGACTAAGGCAACGAACCCGAGTTCCAAAATGAAGAGAATCATTGAAAGCAACATTCATCTAGTCGCCGCTTTCCTAGTGGCATCACATCATACAGAGTTCATCCTCCAGTGCACCTGGTTCTACAACAAAGAGACAAGATCAGTCTCAGATGCTAGTGGTAACATAATAATTCAGTTGGACCCTAAATTTATTGACAAAGTCTTCATGTGCTCTCCTGCTACTGAAGTGCTGAGAATTGACTTCATAGAAACACAGAAGGAGTATGACAAGGACCCTGAAAGGACAAAGAAAGTGATGAATAACAAGTGGCTAAAGACCCCCATAACTAATTTATCCAGATGGCCGCATAACTTCCCAAGGAGCGATTTCATTGAAGAAGTTGGTGACTTGATCACCCTTCTTAGCAGAGTGCGAGGCCTCCTGTCTTCCTCACAGTTCCATGAGTGGATGTACCTGTTCATCAAGATCATCCTCTAGGGTAAGCAAGTCATCTTTTGGGGTGAGTAGATTAGCAACACCCTTCACGAGCAGCTAACCAAAGTACAAACTTTTTCAAAGTTCTATATGACTTCGTACCTTGTGTACATAGCTGCCTCAATGCGAACCTTTCCAAGTTTGACAACTGAAGGGGATAGAAAGACCACCCCAGTCTACTCATATTACCCCTAGTTGACACTTCAAGGATCAATTCACCATTTTAAAAGGGTAAATGATGCTTTTTTTGCCATATTTTTATGCCTCTTTGACCCTCAGCTCGAACAGAAGAGAGTATCTGATGAGGCTTGGATGGTCGTCAACGACTATTATTGTATGTTCCTTTAATTTCCCACCTTCTATTATCTTTGGGTTGGCTTTTTCCAAGGCTATCCCTATATGCTCCCCAAGTTTCCTTCTGATAAGTTAGTTCTGATGGAACTATGTAGACAAATGGCTGTCGTACATACTAGGCAGATGGAGCTGAAAAAGCCAGGTTTCAAGTTTCTAGTTGAAATTGGTAGATACTCTATCTTGATAGCATCCAAGGCCAAAGTCGTGGAAACAAAGATGCAGCTGGTCACTATGAAACAATTCAAGAGAAGAGACAAATTTGACTCTAGGGGTGTCAAGGACATGATCAGATGAAAGACTCAATTCCATGAGCCTATGATCGAAGACATCTGGGTAGACCTGAGGATAGCTAAAGAAATCAGGAGGATGGACTATAGCAGGCTGACCCTAGAACAAATTGAGTATTTTGGGCTTGTAGAGATTCCCCCCAATCTGGTTGATGATAGGAGCATTATCAACAATAGGTACTTGGCCGAGAAGATTACTGACTCCCCTCTTCCTCCAATTCAGTGGTCTCAAAAAGAGCTAACTTCTCTGAGGAAGAGATTTGAGCCAATATTGACTAACACTAATGATTGGTTAGCAGCCAAAGGGATCATATTGAAAGAGTTTATTACAAGATCAGAGGCTGAGTTCCAAGTAGAAATGAGGAAGAAGGTAGAAAATAGGACCAAGAACAAAGGTGATGTTCCTTCCCCATCTAAGCCTCACAAGCCTAGAATCATCTTTGTTTCTAAAAAATCAAAGGTTACTGAAGAGCCATAATCAACAGCTAAGGGAGTTGCAGAACAAAGCTCCCAGGAACAGGTAGTCTAACTAATGAAGATAGATGACAGGCTTTCAAAATAGTAAAGGGTTTAACCTCTACCTTCCCAAGAAGGGGCACAACTGCTTAAAAACATCTCTCCTTCTCCACCTCAGTCTCCTATGGCATCTCCTTCACCTCTCTCTCCTATCAGTGTTCCTTCTTCTAGAGCTGCCTCTCCTTCCAGAGTTATATTTGGTGATCCTCAGGGCACTTCTGGAGATACTCTTCATTCCTCTGGATCTATTCTTAGTTTGGCATCTCCTTCCTTCAATCTAGGAGAAAGTTCTGTGCTTGATCAATCAATAGTTGGTATGGTTTCACCTGTTACTCCTACTACAACCACTATTACTACTAGCAGTGCATACGTTACCATGGTAACACTAGCTATGGGAACTCTTGCCACAATAAGTACTTCTCTCCTACCTTGGATGTCATCATTCACACCTAAAAGAAAGAAGCTAGCCATCTCTGTAGATGACTTCAATTTTGGCAAGATAGTGCTGGTGAAAGCTAAGGCTCCTAAGAGGCCAAGGATCCTCTCAAAATTAGTTGAGGAAAAGGGGCATAATTTTTTGAAAATAGCTAAGCCTCTGCAGGACGCAACCCTTGAGGGTTTTGACATGAGCAACTATTCCATCTCTCATGTTGAACTTGGAAAAGTTACTCACAAAGGTACAAAAAGTGATCTACAGTCTACAATGGACATCATGGTCCAGAAATTTGACAGAGAAAAAGAGATGAAAGACTACTATAAGGCCAAGATGGATCAGTTGATGGCAGTAATAAGGACATTCACTCTTCCCCCTGAAGTGGCGACCCCAGAGGCTTTCTCTATAGACAACCCTATCATTCAAAAGGCAGAGAAAACCTACTTGAAAGGGAAAGTGCTAAAGCATTACGTTGAAAAGATGCATACACAGGGAGTTTTCTTACTTACAGAGGTTGTAGAAAAGACAGACAAGATGAAGAAGGTGAGGGAAGATTTAGATGACCTTGTCTCTCTTATCTCTCAGGATATTGACAGTATAGAAAAATATCTTAGCAAGTGGAGGGAGATGAAAGATCTAAAGAAAAACACCTTGATATCTATCGGTGTCATTTCCAGCAAAGATTCCTATGTTGAGATCAAGGAGTCACTAATATACAAGATACAAGTACTCAAGGAGTTGGTTGAAGATCTCAAATCTTCCAAGGATGATAGTGAGAAGAGCGACATAGGGCTGTTGAATAGACTAGAAGAACTGCCTTGCAACCTCACTTCTAGGGATAACCAATTTCTCTCAGCTGAAGAAATGATCCAAGGTTTCAAGGGTATGATTCAAAGAGACTTTGAAGAGAAATACCTCTCAATGACTTTTGTGGATAACATTTTAGATACTCAGTTAACTTTGGATAATCTAAGATCCAAGTTAACTAGTCATGCTAAGGCAATCACAGCATTGAAGGATGCTTTAATTAGAGCCAGGGTCATCTTTAGGAATGCCATTACGCTAGATAGTATAGGAATTCAGGCATCCATTGCTATGTACAATGCTCATCTGAAGAAGTCTGGCGGCAAGAGCTGAACCTTTTTCCTTCTCTCTTCTTCCTCTCTTCTCATGAACTTTTGTCATGTAAAAGTACATGCAATTTTTTAATGTGTAATTACATGTAAAAAATCTAGAAAAATATCTCAAAAAGTCAAAGATGACTCATCTTTGACTTAGATATTTTTATATTATAATATTTTTAATTTTGAAAGTTTCTCCCTATATATAGTGGAGACCTCTTTTGTAGATGGATCTCAGATAATTGAGAGCAAAAAATCTGCCAAAATTGAAACACTTTTTGAGACTTTGTGCTCAACTTGTAAATCATATTTTGTTGAATGAATGAGAAACAGGTTTATTTCAGACTTTGTGTTGAGGTAATCTGTGTTATCCAGGAATTAGTTCTTATCTCCTCTTTCCTGATAATCTCTTATTTGTTTAATTCAATAAGCTAAGTGAGTGTGTTGATATTATCTGAGGCCATTTCTAAAAGGTAGAAGAGAGACTTTGAGCTACTTTTATCTTTGTGATCTTTTTATCTTTTGTAGTTTCAGGCAAAGACTTTGAGCTTCATTTCACTCTACAGTTACACTTGTTCTGAATCAGCGAAGGAGATAATAGAAGACTTTGTGCTTACGTGTGTTTCTTTGTGAAATTTGTTACACTTCACGAGATTTTTTGCTCTGTGCTAGACACCATTCCTAAAAAAAGAGTAATGCTTTCAACTATCGACCAGGACTTCTCTCTCTTGTTCCTTGGACATCACCTCTGAAAAAAGAGAGGTGGATGCTGTTATCCTACCCCCATGTGTTATTTTTTGCTTAATTATATATACATATAGCATATAAATATTCATAGGGAACCTCCCCTTGATGTGAAGAGAGATTTACCTCATCCAGATCTGGTAAACCCACACTTTTTGTGGTGTAAATCTCCCTATGCTATGGTTGATATACCCAGTTTGTCATCAGTTAGTTGAAGACAAAATATTTACCCAACAGTTTTTGGCGACTCCGCTGGGGATTACAAACGTGCATTTTAAAGCCTCAAGCTTCAACTTGAAACAGTTTCGGTCCCTTTTTCATTTAAAATCTGGTAACTCCATGCTACACCAGAAGTCAAAGATCTAAGGGTGTTTTTGACCCTGTGTTTGAGTTGGCACAACAGAGCAACTTTGATCTGTTCCCTCCACCGCCTTTCCTTCAACAATCTAGAAGTCTTCCTCCTGACCTTATCGGGTCACCAACACAAGGTAGAGCTTCTTTTCCTACTGTTAATAGTGCCCTGCCTATTAATACTCCACCCAGATTTGTTATCCTGCCATTTAATCCTCCTATCATAATGGCTCAAGGTCCGTGGGACAATTCCTTTGGTCCTCTTAATTTGACACCACCCTTGCATGAACTACCTCGTAGTTTCAGGAAAAATTTTCTTAAGTTTTTTGGTGATGGGAAAGTTCATCCCGATGAGCATATTGCCACTTTTTCCATAGCATGCGGTGTAATCAGTGTGGAATTTGAGGATGTAGCAGTAAGAATTTTTGTGGAAACCCTGCAAGGAGCTGCCATGGATTGGTTCTACCACCTGCAGGCCAGGTTAGTGACTGACTGGGACACGCTCAAAGCCAAATTTGAAGCTAGATTTAAACCTGCTGAAGATGCACATGCCTTGTTAGATCAGCTGACACAGATGAAAAAAATCCCAGGAACCCATGAGGGATTTCATATCCAAATTTAACAAGTTAAGGAACTGAATTCCAACTATTGCTCAGCCCACGCCGGAGAATCTCAAGTGTTTTTTATCAACTCGTAGCTTCCTGAAGTAAGTTTCCTGTTGAGGTGAGCTGGCCCTATGGATCTAGCATTGGCTCAAAATTTGGCTACTGAGATTGAAGATGATCTTATCTTGACAGGTAAGATCAGAAAAGACCCTAGTAAAAATAGATTCTCCTCATCTACTGAAAGCTCTTCTACAGGCACTACAGATCCTATAGTGCAAAAATTGACAAATAAACTAATAGCTTTAAAGAGACAAATAGCCCAAGGTACGTCTGCTCCCACCTATCAAGATATGCCCAAGAGAATGTTCTAGAATCAGCAATATAAGGGTAATGCTGCTCAAAACCAAGGGTAATCAAATCAACTGCCTCACCCTCTAGGGAAATTAGCCATTGAAGTAGCACCTGTCAATTCAGTGATCAGTTACCTAGAGGCTAAACATGACTATTCGCTCCAACTTCAGTTGGACCAACAAGATGATGCTAATCTCTTCGATGAGCAGGAAGAAGAATTAGCTAGAAACTCCAATATTGGTTTCCTAGATTACCAGGATGAAGTTGGAAGTAAAGGAGAAGGGTTGGATGGATCCTATGCTATTTTTACTAGATATCAAAACTAGTCAGGCCCATAGACTGATAAAGGAAAGGTAGAAGAAGAACCCTAGCCAGCGGTTTCCATCGCTAAACGAGGGACTCCATTGCCTCCTCAATCAAAAGATTAGGTAATTCACAAAAAAGTAAATACCTCCAACCACACCATACCTTCCACTTCTATTACTCAGACCAGTGCCACACCTACTAAAATTTTAGATGATGGACTCTCTTCCTCTGTTTCAAATTCTTTTCAATTATTTGATAAAATTGATCAAGCTAAAAAGACTAAAATCCAAATGATAGAGATTGAATATTTGAGGGCTAACCCAAAATAATTTGATAGGTTGGAAAAATATGTAAAAAACAAAGCTGTCCCCATAGGACAAGATTCTTTAAAAGCCATTCATGATCCCCCCAAAGATAAATCTGCCCAAAATAATCTTGTCGTGACTCCTCCTGTTGATCCTAGGAAACTAGAACCTTTTTATGTTTCCTTGCTTATAAATGGTTACAAATTAAGTAATTGCATCATAGACTCTGGGGCCTCAAATAATGTCATGCCTACCAAGGTGGCAGATTCCCTTGGCCTAACATTGACCAAAACTTTTGAGAGTTGTTTTTCTATGGAAAATAAGCAAGTTCCACTCCTTGGTTAAATAAAAGATGCCCAATTTGCTTTCCCAGTTTTTCCAGAAAAGTGAATAAAATGATGGTTCTAGTGGCCGATGTTCCAGCCTCTTACAGCATCCTACTTGGGTGGAATTTCTACAAAGATGTTGGAGGCAAGCTAAGTATGGACTTGTCGGAAGTGAGGATCTCAGTTCAAGGTGTTATGAAGAAGTTGCTTCCTAAAAAAGAAGCAAGGTATGTAGTCACCCAATCATCAGCACCAGAAGCTCAAATTTTATTTGAGTCTTTAGGCATGGGCAATTACTTCCTATCTACGAATGAGATCCATGAGGCATCTGATGAAACTCTTATAGGTGATAACTTGAAATTGTGTTCAGCTGACACAGTGGGAGAATCAACAAAGCAAAATTAACACATAGAAGAACTTTTTCCCCCAAATGAAGAAGTTTTCAAAGAAAAAGTGGTGTCTAACGAGGTATGGACCTTAGAATTTGATGGCAGCTACTCTTCTACTAGTTTGAGAGCTGGGGTTGTGTTGGTATCACCTTAAGGAGACATTATTCCTTTGTCTTACAAGTTGCAGTTCAACAACACCAACAACATAGTTGAGTATGAATCCTTGTTACTTGGATTATAGGCTACTAGAGAAAAAGGCATTAGGCTACTCCATGCTAAAGGAGATGCCGAGTTAGTGGTTTTCCAGGTAAGAAACCTCTATCATACAAAAAATGAAAGATTGCGCCACTATCACAATCTTGTCTTGGATCAAATAAAAAAATTGACGCTTTCAACATCTCTGTCGTTCCACGAGAATTCAACGATCAGGCAGATGCATTGGCTGTCTCTGCTACTCTCTTGGTTCCCCACCCAGAATTTAAAGGAGATAAGTACACTATTGAACTGGTCTTTCGACCAAGTGTACCTGATAATGTTAGCCATTGGCAAGTATTTAATAATGATGATCAAATCATCGCCTTTTTAGAGCAAAAGGACAATTTCGAATAATTGCATTTTAAAGGTAGTGAACTCCGAGAATGTGAAGCGAATTCTAAATCAAATACAAACATAGGTGAGGATTTCCTACAACTTAAAGGGAATAAGATCCCTAAAGGCCTGGTTTCCCTAGAGAAATTATTTGATAACCATGACAGGTTTATTAAACAACAATGAATAGATTCAAACTCCTCTCAAGATTTTGATCAGGTAAACCTGGGAACCAAGGGAGATCCTAAGATGGTAAATATTAGGAAGTGTTGTAATCCTAAGGAGAGATTTAAGCTTGCTAGTCTACTTCACCAATATATAGACGTCTTGGCTTATTCCTATGTTGATCTAAAATCACTCAAGCCGAATGACATCTGCCATGACATTCCTTTTAAGGCAAACTCTGTACCTTACAAGCAAAAGTCCAGGCAATATAATCCAAAAATCTCAGGCACTATTTTAGCTGAGATACAAAAAATGCTTGATGCCCAGATAATTTTCCCAATCCATCACTCCACATGGTTTGCCAACATAGTGCCTGTCAAAAAAAAGAATGGTGAAATTCAAATCTGCGTGGTTTTTAGGAACTTGAATCAGCTATCTTTAAAAGATAACTACCCTCTCCCTATCATGGATCAAGTCCTACAAATGGTAACAGGTTCAGAAATGTTATCAATGCTGGATGCTTTCTCAGGGTATAATTAGGTTGAAGTTGGAAAAGCAAACCAACATAAAATGGCCTTCACCACACCTTGGGGCACATTTGCCTATCGAAGGATGCCTTTCAGTCTGATAAATGTAGGTGTCACATTTTAAAGGGTGATGGACCTCACTTTCAAAGATGAGATGGGTAAGTTCATTGTAGTTTACCTGGATGATCTGATAGTATTTTCAAAGCATTGTTCTGACCATGTCCACCATTTACAAAGAGTACTGGACCGTTGTCATCAAAATGGTATTTCTCTTAACCCAAAGAAATCTGTCTTCGGGGTGACTAAAGGGAAACTTCTTAGACACATTGTGTCTTGAGAAGGTATTAAGATTGACTCAGAAAGATTCAGGTCCATCCAGGAACTTACTCTACCTACCAACAAAACTACGGTTCACTCTTTCTTCAGAAAGGTAAATTTTCTTCGAAGATTTATCCCTGAGTTCACTGAGAAGACCTGCCACATCGTCAATATGATGAAAGACAATGCTACCTTCAGGTGGACTACAGAGGGCAAATCAAAATTCAAATAAATCAAAGAAGCAATTGCTCACACACCAGTTCTGGTTTGTCTAGACTACGCTAAATTTTTAAAAATATACAGTTATGCTTCTGAACATACACTCTCGGCCATTTTAATTCAATTGAACCAAGAAGGTGTAGAATCTCCTATCTCCTTCATGAGTTGTCCACTCAAGATTCATGAGCTAAAATATTCCAACATGGAGAAGCATGCATATGCAGTGGTCAAAGCAGTCAACCATTTCAAGTTTTATATCCTGAACTCACACACCGAAGTTCTCGTACCCAATATAATAGTAAAATCCATTTTGACTTAGCAGGAGTTCGATACAAAGAGAGGTAATTAGATCACCAAGATTTAGGAGTTTGATCTGGACATCAAACTTACCAAACACATGCAGAGAAAGGGTCTTTTCCAGTTGATCACCAACAACATTCTAGATGAAGCAGAAAGTGAAGAAATAGAGATCGAAGGCGTGCCTACGGTCCTCTTTATTGCCACTACTGATGAGTGGTATTTTGATATCACCCATTTTATAACATATGGTGAGTGTCCCACTCATCTTTCCTATAAATAAAAATGGAATGTTAAGTTAAAGGTTACTAGTTATGTTCTATGGAATAATGGTCTGTACAAAAGGAACCTAGACGGGGCATTTCTTCATTGTGTTGATAAGGCGCAACAAGATAAACTCTTGAAGTCTTTCCACAATTTGGCTTATGGAGGGCATTTTTATGCATCGGTGACAGTGCACAAGATTCTACGAGTAAGGTATTATTGGCCCACGCTATTCTAGGATGCCTATAGATGGGTGTGTAGGTGTGAATTGTGTCAACAGTTCATTGGGAAGCCTAAGCTGGCTACATTGCCTCTCAAACTAGTAGTAATCGAGGAGCCTTTTTAGCAGTGGGATATTGACTTCATTGGTGCAGTCAACCCATCTTCGAGTGCTAGACATGATTATGTCCTCACGGTGACTGATTACTTTACCAAGTGGGTGGAAGCCATCCCAACCAAGCACGCTACATCTGAAGTGGTGTGCAATTTTCTCAAGGAAAATATTATCTCCCAGTTTGGGGTCCCACTCAAAATTGTAACAGATAATGTGGCCTATTTTTCATCGCACGAAATTACTCAATTTTTTTTTAATTATGGGATTACCCTATCCCACACTTCAGATTATTTCCCTCAAGGGAATGGCCAAGCAAAATCAAGTAATAAGAACCTGGTCACTATTATCAAGAAGTTGGTAGACGACAATCAGAGAATGTGTCACAAAGCATTATATGATGCTTTATGGGCAGATAGGATAACACCCAAAAAGGCTATAGGTATGTCGCCTTTCCAACTTCTATATGGATTGAATGTGGAGATCCCCATCACCCTTGAACTACCAACGCTCAGATTAACCAAAGCAATCAAAGACTCAACCTTCAAAAGTTCGGTCGACAAAAGAATCATGTGTCTGACCGAACTGAATGAACAGTGAACCATGGTGGTGGATCAGATTATGACACCTCAACCTCGGGTGAAGGAACTTTTTGATAAAAAAGATAAAGTTCATGAATTCCAAGTCAGAGATCAAGTCTTGTTGTGGGACAAGAGGCGAGAACCAAAAGGGATGCACGACAAATTTGACTCCTTATGGAGAGGCCCATTCACCATTCGACAGCTCTGTGGTGAGGCTAGCTTCTTACTAGAATACCAAGATGGAATGCCATTCGCACTACCCTATAGTGGGTAGCATCTAAAGCTATTCAATCCTTGAAGCTTAGATGGGTCCATTTGTATATATGTACAATTTTTACGTTTTGTCTATTTTTTTTTCATTTTTAGCTTGACTCCGTAGCCCAATGGCTTGGATGAAGGCACTTAGAGACTGGTTTCTACTCCCATTGATCGATTTGATTAACAAAAGTTCCCCAACAGGAGCCAACTATTGTTTCCAAAATTATCTTAGCTCATTTTTGGGAACAACCCCCTATGAAACTTATCCATTTCATCTTTCATCTCTCTAAGTTTGTTTTCAAGACGGGTTTTTCTTGTTCTCATCTTGGTCCAACTGCACCTTTCAATATTTGTAATGTCTTTTTATCACATCTTCCTCAAAACGTGAAGGTTCTTACGGTCTCAATGTGACCAGAAGACCAAAACCTGCATCTGAACCTGTAAGGACGGTGAATTTCACCGCCCCTACATCACCTCATTTTTCATGCACGGTATTTATTACCATGTGTGCCAAGTTGTTGGGGTCAATTTTTGCCCCATATAATCTGATTTTAACCCTCTTTTGTTTCATTCCTCCTCTCCTCCTCTTATCCTCTACCTCTGGATGATCTAGCAAAAGGATTAAAGTGCATTTTTGTAGATTTGTGCTCACGATGCACGTGGTTCTCCAGGTAGGACGTGTTTTTTGCATTTATTTTCTTTATTCTATTTGTTTTACTAAAAGTTGGGGTTTTTAGTCTCATTTTTCCATTGGGCCGGTTGGCCCACTCTCTTTTTTCTCCCTTGTGTATCGGCAAGCACCTTCCCTTCTTGCCCATGGTTTTCCCATGCTTCTTGTCTTTCCCCAAGATTCATGGGTGGTGGAATTTCACACGCCCTTGACTTCTTGGCTTCCTTGCATGGGCTGCAAATTCTGCCACCCATGCACCTGTGTGCCCTTGACTTCCTAAATTTCCCTGTAGGGGCAAAAAAATTCACCGCCCATGCAGACTTTCCCTACAAGGGCGCTGAAATTCACAGCGCGTGCAGACTTTCCCTGCAAGGGCGGCAAAATTTGCTGCCTGTGTAGACTTTCCCTGTAGGGGTGGCAAAATTCACTGCCCATGCACTTTTATTCTATTTAAATATGCATGGGCGGCAAATTTTGCTGCCCATACATATTTGATCATTCTTTATGCAAGAGCAGCGAATTTCATCACCCATGTATTTCTCACCCAAATTTCTCTAACTCCAGAGGAATTTTCCCCTTTTTCATCTTTTTCCTTTCCTCCCCTTTTTTCCCTCAATTTTTGACCCAGCCCTGTTAAGTGCCCTTCCTTGGTCATGATCACTTAATGTGTGAATTCCCCAGTTTACCCACTTTTCCCTAATTACACGATCATGACTGCAGTACTTTCAGAAGATTCTTGCTCATCAGTCCCTGCTCAACTGAGGAAAGTTCTGATGTCTGAAACTTCTCCAAAAAAGGCAAAGACCATGAAGTACAAGTACCAGGGCATCTTTCTGATCACTTCGGTTACCTCTAATGTTGATGACATCAGAGACACATAAATTGGCCACATGGATATGGTTGAGTTGATGACCCAAACTAAGGCAATGAACCCAAGTTCCAAAATGAAGAGAATCATTGAAAGAGATATTTTTATATTATAATATTTTTAATTTTGAAAGTTTCTCCCTATATATAGTGGAGACCTCTTTTGTAAATGGATCTCGGATAATTGAGAGCAAAAACTCTGCCAAAATTGAAACACTTTTTGAGACTTTGTGCTCAACTTGTGAATCATATTTTGTTGAATGAATGAGAAACAAGTTTATTTCAGACTTTGTGTTGAGGTAATCTATGTTATCTAGGAATTAGTTCTTATGTCCTCTTTCCTAATAATATCTTATTTATTTAATTCAATAAGCAAAGTGAGTGTGTTGATATTATCTAAAGGCATTTCTAAAAGGTAGAAGAGAGACTTTGAGCTATTTTTATCTTTGTGATCCTTTTATCTTTTGTAGTTTCAGGTGAAGACTTTGAGCTTCGTTTCACTCTATGATTGCACTTGTTCCGAATCAGCGAAGGAGACAATGGAAGACTTTGTGCTTAAGTGTGTTTCTTTGTGAAATTTGTTACACTTCATGAGATTTTTTGCTCTGTGCTAGACACCATTCCTAAAAGAAGAGGAATGCTTTCAGCTATCGACCAGGACTTCTCTCCCTTTTTCCTTGGACATCACCTCTGAAAAAAGAGAGGCGGACGCTGTTATCCTACCCCCATGTGTTATTTTTTGCTTAATTATATATACATATAGCCTATAAATATTCATAGGGAACCTCCCCTTGATGAAAGGAGAGATTTAACTCATCTAGATCTGGTAAACCCACACTTTTCATGGTGTAAATATCCCTATGCTGTGGTTGATATACCCATTTTGTCATCAGTTAGTTGATGACAAAATATTCACCCAACACTATTTATTATCATGCCACACTCTCCTCTCAGCTCACTTATTATCATATTCTACTCACCCATCTCTTACCAACTCGAGTCTTTTATGTAACTTCTCAAAAATCACAATCACCATGCATAAATTATGTTTTTGATTATAATAGTGACTAAAAACATAGTTAACTTCCATTAACAAAACTAAGAAAAACCCTAATCTCTCTTTACTCAAACTTTACTCATTTCATTAATCATTATTTTATTTATTTAAAATATTTGAATGATAAACTACATTACATGCTTGAGTACCCCACTTAAAATTCCAGTTTTAACATTATTCAAAATGATAACTACACTTTTAATCTTAACGTAGTCAATGCATGTTAACAAAACTAGGCTTAGATCATAGGATAGTCTTAGGTTATAGTGAAATATTTGTATTAGTTTACAATGATAAATAATATTATGACTTTTAAATAATATTGTAACTAAAAAAAGGCTGGTGATATCCTTTTATCCATAAATTAAATCAAATAATTAGTATCCTATTCATAATAGTATTATTGTAACATAATTGTCACGTTATTATTATTTTATATTAACTATCTACGTCTTTTGTTATCTTCATACCTGTAAAGTGTATATTGATATTCTTGATTATGAATGATAACAAGATAATGTTTTAAAACATTACACAAACATTTTTGCTAGTCTATATACAATAATAACTAGTTATTATCCACATAGATTCATGTTCTTGTAATCATAAACAAACATGAGTACAATAACATAATATAATCATACTACAAAATTATATACTACGTCTACGTAAAATATACACAATGCAATCACATACGAGATTTATTTCATATATAAGTACTAAACTGAACTAATACTCACTAGCATGCAAAATCTAATATCTTAAGTAAATAACATAAAAAATGTAATAACTCTCATAATCCACACATATTGCATATAACATATAAAATATATTATGGTGTGAGCATGGGTTTTAGCAGTTCCTCTATCATCTTTCACCATCTCTATCTACATCACCCTCTTGATGATGCATTCCTTCCATCATGCTCTGAGGGATGAACTCTCCTATATTCAAATCATGACAAGAAGGTATTTATCTTGATATATATATATATATATATATATATATATATATATAAAATGTAATACCAATAATAACATAATAATAATAATGTACAAAATTCATAATATTACCAACTCATAGTAATGAAATCATGAACTCAAAGTAACATACAACTTCCCCATAACAAATTATGACTTACAGTTTGGTTAAAAAGTAACTAATCAATTTAACAACCATAATAATCCATGGATAATTAGGTAAATTAACTTGGAGGGAAATGAGGATGTGACACTTAAAGATCTATTTTTATCTCTAAATTATGAACATCATGGGAAACATGCCAAGATGGATGTTAGAGGCCTTAATTTCAATATGGTTGATAATTTCTTCATTTTATACATCCAAAAAAATTCACAAGGAATAATACTTGGAGTGTTTTTTGATTGGAGTTAATTGGTAGAGGTAATCTAGTCATTGTATATTTATATGTGGATGTAGCCCATATTAGGTGAACCAAATTAAATATGTGTCTATCTTGTGTTGTGTTTTCTACATTTTAATTTCATCTTTATTTCATTAATATTTCTCTATGTTTTGTATTCCTAACAGAGAAGTTAAAAGGATGATGGGGACATTATTTAGACATATGTGCATATGGGTGAATGATGACAAAGTTCCCATCATTTATTCTCCTTCACATGGGAAAAATATGTGCCATTATGTAAGCATGAGAGAAGGAGTTGATTTTTTTGAAAGAGAAGACTATATTTTGACTCTTACACATGGTGATAAGCTTAGCACTATTGGAATTTGGTCCCTTCATGTGAAATGTTATTCCCCATTTTTTCTCTCCTTTATTCTTCAATTTCTCTCCTCCATTGTAAATTTTATAAGTATGATCTCTCTCCATATAGATTGCATCTTTGTTAAAATCATAAACCCCCTCATTTTGAGAGATTGAACCCTGTGTTCAGTTTCTTCCTCTTCTTTAGATGAAAGCCCAATGACAATTAAGATTAGTGGATGAAAACCCATTAGTTTCTTAGATCAAAATATGAAACCCATTTGATTTAGTAGGATAATCTCACTCTTTTAAGGACTATTTTAGATAATATAGACTTATGAATAGTCCAAATTTTTGAAAACTATAAAAAAATAAATTGGGATATATCAAGATTAAATTAGACTGTATCGAGATTAAGCTGGATTTATTAAAAATAAATCACATCTATCTAATGTATTTGTGATAAGTATAAATCATTTAAAATGATCATAAATAATTAGTAGTTGAAAACTATCATAAATAAATTAGACTTCATCAAGAATTACTTAGACTTATTAAAAATAATGACATATATATTATATATTTGCAATAATTCCAAATTATGTAGCCATTAAAATTTGTTCATAGACCATGCATTTACATATAATAAGACTTGGTTGTTTATTTATTAAGGAAAAATAATCCATATATGAATCAGGTGCTCAAGCGAAATATGATTTTAAACACCTGGGATGATTGGGATGCCATATGCCATTAGTTGATTGGATCATGAAATATCTATTTAATCTGATTCAAGTGATGTCTTCATGACCGTCAAAGTTTATCTCATATTTGTGTACATTCCATGTGTCGATCATGGGTGTTCTATTATTATATTATTAACATAATCTTCCACATATTCAAGTTACTAAGATTGTGATGCGTGTTATAATCTCAGGTCCTTGCATTATTTGAGACTTTTTTTTTGGACTGTTCATTCTTCTGCACAATTGAGTCATCAAGACTATGCCACATGGCATAATCTTGGGTGATTTTATGAAGTGTAATTTGAAAAACTAAAAATATGAATAATAAATTTTGTTGATATGCAAAATTAATGAAGAACAAATCCTGACATGTATGTGGGACATTTTGATGTGTAAAAATTGAAGACCTTTTTACATATATGAGAATGTTGAAGTGTATTTTGTAAAATACAAATGCTGAAGTTTATATTCTCAGATGTGCAAATTATGAAGACCATTTTCCAAAGACCATTTTGAAGGATGAAAAATGTGAAGTTTAATTTGAAAACCTAAAAAGCTGAAGAGGTTTTCATGATTCGTAACATGCAATTTGGCTAATTGGAATACACAAAAATTGAAGACCATTTTGAATCACAAAAATGTGAAGTGGATGCTCCAATAGTCAAATGCTATTAAATAGATGCATAATTACCAAAATACTAAATTTTCATAGTAGAAAATATAAAACTCAAATGCTGAAGTGTATTTTCCAAGACCTAAAATGCGAAGTGACACTAGAAATGAATATAAATAAAAAAAATAAAAAATTATAACTTCTCAAAAAATGGACTAAATTTTGAAAAAAAACATTCATATTTATTATTCCAAAATTAAGGAAAAACCATTTCAAATTTCATAATTATTTTATCACTATTTTTGTTAGTGCCTAATGGGACTATGCATTCAAGTAGTTTGTTTTAATGCCTTTAAAATAATTAGTGAGACTAAGTGTATGACCTCTCCAAATTTTATTTGGTTTCCAAGTGTAGATGATACTATGTATGAGTATGGATGGTAAAGATGTGTTAGTTAGGTTTAGCTTCCATTTATTATCCAAGCAACCTAAATAAATTTTTGCTTCTTCTACACTTTTTTTCCCTGTATGAACTGGGATGAACCAAGCTACATTGACCCTTTATTCTATATCCCCATTTATTTATAGTATCTCAATATTACTTTTAGCTCTAGAAACCCATACTATGTAGTCCACTCCTATAGAATTTTCAAGTCTAACAAATAACATATCTCTGATTTTCACATCTTAAGCTGGATTAAATGTAGTTTTTTTTCTTTTACTTCTTTGACCAACATATGTATCTGTAGATGCCACTCCAAAATCAAAGGTCCTATCATGAACTATTTTATGTAGATCTCTATGCAGGGGTATGTCATGATGAGTTATAGGCCAAAATCCTCCTGTGCACTCAACTTCAGAAGGGAACATGTCTTCTTTCATTATGTTGTGGATGTTTTGGAAGTGATATGCTAGATCCTTCCACATACTATTTCTGATCAAACCAAATTCATTGAATTGTTGTACATACTTATTTAAGCTATATTTAATTTATTTTTCTCTCTTTTTTCTACTTCTATTTGAGTCTTTTGTAATAATAGAATTTTGAGACATTTCTCTATTTTTTAAGTCTTTGAAATATATTTTTGTCAGATTACCTTCTGGAACATTTGGCTCATCATTTTATTTTGTTCCCCATAATGTAATTGGGGGTGACCAATTTCTATCTCTTATAGATTTTTTTCAATACATAATGGGCTGACCTTGATCCATGTATAGAAGAAAGTATTGGCCTTTTGTCAAGCCTAGTATTCCATTTCTTCCCTTCAAATGGTAACTATTAACATACTCTTTGAAATCCACTACCTCTTCAATCAAATATGCTGTGAAGTTTCTTGTATTTTCACACATCCTATAAATTTCCATCATCTCTCCACACTCTATACATCTTTCTTCTTTATACATTTAGATAGGTTTACAAATGTGCCATCAATGACCTTATGGGTATTTCCTATAAGGAGAAATATGACCTTGACATCGAGGAAAACACCTTTGTAGATAACAAGAGATACATATTGCAACACATACCTCTATAAAAAAGCATGATTTTGTGAATTTATAAATGTAACATTAGTTCCATATAAGGTATGACATTTTAAAAATATAATTATGGATGGAATTACTTGTTCTTATTGTCCCCACAATAGTTGTCTAGTTGAATGTATAACCTAGAAGGAATTTTATTGAAGGCACCAATTGATTTTGCTTCTCTATATTTCTTGTATCCAGGGTAGCAGTTGTTAGACAAAATTGCATCATACAATGGATATTTTGAATATCTAGGTTTATATAGTAAAGATCGATAAATATCTAGCATTGTTATTTCTTTATCCCTGAAGCACTTATTCAATGAGGTGATAGTAAAGCTAGACCCTCCAAGAACATATGGTAAAAAAATGCCCATATCCACCTACACCATGACCATGTGTTATAATCCCTACCATTGACAACTTTAATATTCTATCGGTAATTGTTTTGCATTTTGTCACTATCCTCAACATAAATGTTTTTTGATGTTCCACCTTGTCATGAATGACACTGAGGCATTATTTATGATATTGCTCTGACATTCTTTTATGTGTGTAATAAATTTGTCTTGAAAAAAGTATTTGGTTTGAGTGCATCATGAATTATTGATCAATACACTCCTACTAATCTCTATAGAGGGACCTAGAGCATTTCTATTGAGTCAACAAGATTTATATTTTACACCTAACAAAGTCATTAGATGTGGTAATGGTCACATCATGAAAATTAGTTCTCCACATGTTATTGAATTTTGGCTAGGATATTGGCTCATATTACATATTTACTAATTATGCATTGATGTGGAACCTCATAAATTCTCGAGTGAAACATGTTGGAAGATGTTGAACATTTTTTTGTGAGACATATATATCTACCTAGCATGTTATTTATGGAGAAACATCTGCAAAATCATCCACCAATTGGTTTAGCAAATCTTTATCTACCATTGTCTTCTATTGTGGATTTTGTAAAAATCTCCTTACATGGAATGCATTTTGTTCCCTATTTTTATGATAATTTTGAATGTCAAAAAATCTAATTCTCTTCAATCCATATATTTTAAGCCAAACTTCCAAACAGATCTTTTTAGAAATTAATGCTAGTTTTGTTTTTATTTTTCTTAATGAAACTGGCAGAAAGGGTATCCAAGACATGTTGCCTCCTATCTATTATGGTGGAATTAAACAACTTCATCTTTGAATATTATAGAATCTCAAATGACAATCCTGACTAAAAACATTTTTTGGTGCAACATTTATCTACATACATTGTTGAAATCTCACTATCTATGCTTTCATCAAACTCCACTTGGCTGAGTGAAGTGTTTTTCTGATTTCTTTTTTGGACCGAGTATTTTTAGGCATGAGTTAATTTTTTTGGATGCATTTACATTAGGAATGTCAAGAAAGGAGTGAATTCATTATCCAATGCATCCCAAACATTTCTAATTTCTTTCTCCTTTGGTGTCATGTATGGTAAATTGATTGCTCTACAAGTCTCAATGTCCATTATTTTGTTGGAAGGCCATATAACAATAGATGTTTTGGTTACCTCTATGTTGCAAGTCTCGAAATGTTGTATAAATTTCTTTATGTAAATTAACAATTCATTTTCTAACATTGGGATAGGAATGCAACCAAACATCTCTCTTGGTTGTGCAAATTCAACATAACTACAGGCAATTTTTTCATCATTTACAAGAGATGTACATTTGTGCAATAAATGTACCCTTTTCCCAAGAAATTTTTTTCTTAGGCTTTGAAATGTGGTAGGATCATCTATATATCAAAAAAATGAGTCCAATCAAGGGGGTTTTTTGAAATGTTTGTATATGTAAAACTAAACTCAAATTATTTTATCTTTGTTCCATGTCATTATCTATAGAAAACTTGTCAATGACATGTTGCATCATTCTTGTGCTCCATATAGTAAAACTATCAACTACATCCCCCAAATTATCCATAAAAGCTATAGGAAATGGAAGTGGTATAGTCATATCAAAATATTTAGTCACATCAATACTTACACATTCAACAAGTATTTCCTCATTATGGCATGTGGAAGTGAGATTTATGGGCTCCTAAGATTCAGTGTCTAGACCTACCACTTTGTGTATTCTTCCTTCACCAATGACCTTACCATTATTTATGATAAAAACATGGTCTCCATAATGAAAATCCATTGATGTATGAATTTTTAGCTTGGAAATTTACAAAAGATATTAAAAGAGTTATTAATCAGGTTATTTATAAAATCAGTTTAATTTATGCTTGTATGTAGGAGATAAAGTTATATTTATACCATAACATAATCATGGAGATATGTTAAAACCTAAAAATGTTAAAAAGGTAATGTATAAATTTTTTTTTAACATAGTTTATGTCAATCCAAAAAAAAATAGCTTTTAATATCGTATACTACATACTTTAATTCTTTCTTCATCCTTCTTTCAAGGTATCTCCTAGGAGATTCATTTCAAACATGCATCAGTACAGAATATCCATGTATAAAAAAATAGATAATTAATTCAATATTCAACCATGCATTTTATTACAATACAAAATGATAATGAGCAATGGGGGGTTTAAGTAAAATTATGGAAAATAATTAGCTTCTTATATTTTGGGATCCTATATTTGGTTTGAACCGTTGTTGTGGACCAAAAAGTTTGAAGGTATCTCTTAGGAAATACATTTAAAACATGTGTATGGGTACCCTTGAAGGTTTGAATGGCCTTATAATACCTTCAAGGGTACCTATGACAAAAAAAGAGTTCATTTTTTAATAGTTAGTGACATATGGCATGCACTCATAAACCTATGACATTTCAACATGAATCCCCTGACATAATCCCTTTGCTTTATGAACCTACCTTTTGGCCTTTCTAAAATGATCACTTTTATCCTAGCCCTTTAACTAATGGTTTTGGACATTTTTTTTGAGAGAAGTGACCCTTCGAGAGAATTGTTGTAGACATTTTGTCTGAAAACAATTTCCCTAAAGGACACATGCCCTTAAGACTCCCTGAACCTACCCTTCAGGCATTTTTAAAGTGACCTTTCAGACATTTTAAAGTGTCCACTTAACCTTTGGGACTTTGTCTTAGACCCTTTACCCTATGGGACATATCCTTTAATAATTTGTCCTTATCCCAGTCTCTTTGCCTTATGAAAAGTGCCCTTCTATCTCTTCATAATGAACCCTTTGCCCTAGACATACCCTTAAGGATTTGTCTTCCCAGGCCTTTGGCCCCTTTTGAAATGACTACTAACCCTTTAGGATAATTCTCATAGCCCTTTTCCCCACTAAAAATACCCTATGGATTAGACCCTTTAGGCATTTTGCCACAAAGTAGACCCTTCGGATCTAAAGGCACATACCCTTTGGACTTTTTGTAATGGGACTTTTGGAATGACCCTTAGTCATGCGAAATTGACCTTCAAGAAATTTAAATTACACTTTAGGATAATGATCTTGAAACTTTTTACTGATGAAATATCCCTTTAGGGAAATTATTATTGACATTTTGTTCAAAACAATTCCCCCAAAGGAATTAGTCAGTGAACATCTTGCCAAAGCACTTTTTCCTGATATACACTCTAGTGCCCTATTACCAAGAACACTACTAGTCTCTCCATACTTAGCCAAAATAGAAGTGAAAATATTTCACATCAATCTATTAAAATAGCCCTACCAACTTGAGCTAACAAATTTTGAATTATATATATATATATATATATATATATATATATATATACAAAGTGAACATTGCACATTTATGTTATACAAGATACTATTCAATGTAGAATCATATATAGGCAATTTATAGCTATTGAAGTTATCAGTGCTTTCAAACTATCGTCAGACACAATCATTTACATTATAGATGTCTTTCCATTGAAATTGGTAAAGTTTTACTTAGCCAAAATAAAAGTGAAAATATTTCCCATCAATCTATTAAAATATCCCTACCAACTTGATCTAACCAAGTTTAAATTATAAATATATATAAAAACAAAGTAAACATTAAAAATTTATGTTGCACAAACTTCTATTCAATGCAGAATCCTATATAGGTGATTCACATCTATTGAAGATATAAATGCTTTCAAACTAACATTAGACACAATCATTTGCATTATGGATGATGTCTTTCCCTTAAAATTGGTAAAGTTCAAAGTCTCCTGCTTTCTTATAGTGACAAAGAGCCCTAGCTACTATCTCAAGAATACTGTGAGTAAACCCATGACTAAGTTAGAGCTGAATTGTTTGCATAACATATATATCATAAAGAATAAGACTTCAAGTAGCACAACACATATACACACACAATGACATCTTCATCTAAGGTGTTTCGAGGGGAAAATATTCCATCCCCATATTCAATCAAAGATTCCACGAAATAGTCTTTGATGCTAAAATATTTGGAGATAGGTACCATAAATATTTAAAATTATGGGACATAATTAATTTTATGGATGTGTTTTCACTAAAGGATGAGATGAAACTTGTAGATAGACTATTCATCAATGAACTACTGGCATTCACATGTTAAATAGTACATTTTGCCACTACCAATCCATAAGTAATGCCATGTGTTGACCTTATATAGGATTTTTTTCTTAGGAAGGTTATCATAGGATGTGGTTGCATGCATATCATAAGCCAAATTCTAAAGGTATTTATATTTGAACATACTTTATGCTTATTTTGACAAACACATAGTGGTGCAGTTTAGTGAAGAGAGTTCAGTTGAGAAGGCACTGTCTTTATGGATACTCCTAGACTAGACCATTGCATGGAAGGGGAAGAAGTCGAAAGGAGATATTTTGATAGACAAATTTAGAATGGGGATTCACATTGGTGTGGCTCTCCTCAATTTATTATATGGTATGCCAAGTATTCATTTTTTCAATTTAGACTAGGTGCCATTATTTTATATGATGCTCACCCAAGATGTTGCATATGCCCTGGGCAAAATAATTAGATTTTACTTGAGAGAGTATATAATCCATAAGGATAAGTGTCCCATACCTTTGTGAAATTTCTACATGATGTCTTATTTTTGGATGCAATCATGGGTACCTATTATAGAGATCTTGGGAAATTGTGGACTTCGGCCATGGATTATGAAAATAACAATATTTAGGATGATTATCAATTTATGCATGTTTATGTATCTACTAAAAACATGGTCAAGATATCAGAGGATGTCTATCTATAGGTATGGCAATCCATTCATGACTCACCTATGCCTAGAATTAGGCCTAATATCCTAAAGAACTTGGATGGCAAAGGGGATTATTTCCTCTGCCTAAACTTCATAGTAATCATGATTTGGGAGAACAAGGTAAATCATTTATGTCTTCCCAATTACATCCTAGACAAGTTGGTAGAGCAATAAATTACTTTCCAACTATGGTGGAGTATTGAGGAGGATTTATCTAGATATAATAAAAGCTTATTCTTTGGCCACCATGCGACAATTATAAGAATGGTTTATACAATGAGGAAGCATTTTGAGGAAGTGGGTGGTAAGTGAAAAAATTACCCATTCCCCATCCTTACACATAGAGATTGGGATCCTCATGGGTAGGTTCAAAAGCACATAAAAGGATTCAACATCCCTTACATCTATGTCCCATATCCATATGATTTTATATTTCTTTATACAAAGTCTGATGAGGATGTTTTAGAGAGAACTAGGATCATTGGGCTGAAAAAAGATCATTTTTGGATAATCCAAGATGACCCCTCAATCACTGCTAGAGAATTAGAAAGCAGGAATGCTCTATACGAGGGATGGGAGCACTATGATTTTTGGAGAGGATAGTCAGAGGAGAAATCCAAGGACCTATTAGGTCCCTCATCTCAAGCCCTCCCATTAAAGCTAAGGATTGTGAAGAAAGAGCTTGGGATACCTTTACCCAATTCTAGTAGAGGAACACAAGCAAGGGATCCCATCAGCTTAGATTCTAATGAGGAAAGAAGAGCACTAGAATAATCGATTAGAGCACCACTCAAGTATCTAATACTAGGCCTTATTTATAGATTACTAAATCTATTGGGATAAAAACATTAGAATCAATTGAATCAACATGCCAAGACTCCCCCACATAACTAAAGACTCTTCTGGTTTATATAAAGAAGCCTAGGACTCCTACAAGTATTCTTATAGTTGAACCAATATAAGGCTTACCTCCTACATCTCAAGAGGGGGAGGTTATAATAATCAAATAAATTGAGGAGGATTATGATGAAGAAGCAAAAATAGAGGTAACTAAGGCCATGAGTTTTTAAGTAGGACTCATAGCACTAACTTCTACAGGTACCCAACCTCTTATGAGTTTTCCTTTTATCTTCTATACTAATTTTTGGATAAGTTTCAATTTCTTTTATGCTAAGATCACCTTGAGTAGAAGTCCCTACTTATACCTCCATTGAACCTTACATTACCACCACTACCATGGACCCATTTTTTTCTAATTCCAACACACCTCCACTGTGTACCTCCTCTGTCTTGACTAACACTTTTACTATTAGATCCCTCAAAAAGAAGAAGGTGACTAGGAAGGTGCATAATGCTATAGCCAACCCATAAATTCATGTTCATTCAACCTAAATTTCCCTTCCATTACCATCCACCTCTTCCATAAAAGAAACCATAGTGGTAAGTACTAGTAGGGGAAGGAAGGCTAAGCCTCAAGTGATCATGGTTCACCTACTCCCTCAATTTAGAGGAGTGGACTGGTCTAAAATTATATGGCCTTACCTACCTAACTTCCTTATTAGGCCCCAAAGAAAATAGTAGGTTCAAGAAGAGGCTGCAGAGAGGCTATCATCACAACTTCTGATGCATCTCAATTAGATATCCCTCCATAGGTAGTTGACTTGAGAAGCAAGGCTTCCCAAATGTCAAGCTTTAGAATCATTGAGCTTCCATCAGTGTCCACTCTATTCAATCCTCCATCTAGAAGCATTCAAAGAGTGAGGAAGAGGGAGACGGAAGATGATAAAGGTACTAAAATCATCCTTGAGGAAATACAAGAAGTATTCTCCCTCTCAAAGAGGTAGAATAGGCAGTCGGGTCAGTCTCCATATGTTAAAAATCTTGTAGACCTGACATAGGCACATAAGGATGCAATAGTTTCTATCTACAAAGGCACAAAATTGGCTTGATAGGAGATTGAGACTAAAGTGCAGACCCTATAGGTTGAGGTGGAGCAACTAAAAGAGTAGACAAAGATGATACACATTCCTATAGGTATAGAAGCTGAGGTACAGGAGGTTGATTCTAGATGTTACAACTCCTTGGAGGCCATGGATTTCATGAAGGACAAAATGGCCCCTCATGTGAGCAACATAAACCAATTATTCAATTCCTTGAGATATGATAGCACTAAATTAAAGATGATAGTTGTATATATGGGCAACTCTCTATACAATCATCTTGACCTCATGACAATGCTAGAAGTATCTAATGCCTTGAATTTGGTCATCATTAAGTAAGAAGAGGAAAAATAATGGCTACAATAAGTTTGGGCTTTAGTACCCAAGTATCAGGTGGATGAGACCCAACTCCTTCAAAATTTTCATGAGTTGAAATTATCTAAAGTGAATGATGCCATCGATAATTTGATCTATAGCATCAATTTTGATAAACTTATTCAAAAATTAGTAGATGACTTCAAACATGGTTTACAAGGCCTAAAGCTTGAAGAGATAGAGTTGGAATTGAGAAAGGCTTAAAAAAAAGTAACCAAGGTCAAAATTATCAAGAATAAATTTTAGATAACCAGGGATGAACATGCAAAAATACTTGGGCAAGTTAAAATAATTTATCAACCACCACTGTTAAATTTGAATATTATATTGTAGCAGCATGATATGGCACATAAATTTTATGAGGATAATGAAGCAAGGAAAAATAAGACCTCTGGTGGTGTATTAAATTCTATAGCTTCCACCTCAACAACCATACCAACCAAGGTACATGCAACATTTCATATGATTAAGCCTTGATAGGCTAAGATTTCATGCATGTACAATTTTGTAATGATGGATGTATTTAAAATATTTATAGTTTGAGCCTTTTATTTTAAAATTTGATGCACATGTTTCATGGTTTTGGAAAGGTCAACTTATTTAACAATAACTATAATTTTTATTTTATACGGCTTTAGATCATAATTAGAACTAAATGTTCTAACTACCACTTGTAATCACTTTGCATGGACTTGAAGGTTGAGGCAACCCCTTCCCCAAATATATATATATAGTTGTAACCCAAATTAGTTTTTTTTCTCAGAGAATTTTGAATATAGGATCAATATTAGTTTTGACCAAAAGTGAATGTGTTTGCATATTTTATTTCTAATTTCTATGCAATTAGTTGTTTTTTCCTTTGGTTGCATGTTTCAATAATCTTTAGTATGCAAAAGATGCAAATGGATTCTTGATTATTTTTATTTATATAATAATCTTTAGGTGTGCAATAAATTCTCAAGGATTGGTAAATATATTAGTTAAAATAGTCAAGTTCAAATTGATTCATAATTCTAATTGTACATGAGTGCTTTCTTGGATGTAGTTTTTTGTGTGAGTGTAATATATGCCTCATATACTTCACTAGCCTAAGCTATAAAATTATAATTAAGGGTGTGAAACAACTTCCCTAAAATAAGTAACCTTTCTTTGAGGCTTTTAAATTTTTTGCATCTCTATCTCCTTAGAATTCTTAGCCATGTCTGACTGTGTGTGTGCAATTGTTGCTAGTAACAGGCATAGGTTTTGAGAACACTTGTCTTTTCAAAGAATAGATAAGGGAGTAGTTATTGAAAATTAAAAAAGCTTTATTTTTTTCCTTACCCTACCCTCCTTTTTTGAGTTTGTTTTAAATATATACCTAATTTCAATTAGTAACCAACCACCCAACCAACTAATGTAGAGATTTACTACCCCTATCAAAACCACACCTCCATCCAAAAAACTTTGTCAACAACCTATGTGCCCTACCCACTATTTTATCGACAGGTTAAAATAAAAAACATACTTGCAACTCATGCCTTGGAGTGGAGTTTACCTCCATTGAGATCCTAAAATGTTAGAGGCTACCTCATTATGGCTATAGTCTACATAAATCCCACATCAATATGTATCTCCTAGGGGATACCTCAAAGCACCTTGGAATACCTTTCATGTTGATTGAAAAGGTCACTGGAAGGAATTTGATATAAACATGACACATTTTTATTTGACAAGAACCCTGATGCACGTGATTGGAATTTTCCTTCAAGGTATCTCTGAGGAGATACCTTGAACATGCACACAATTGGAATTTTATTTCAAGGTATCTCATAAGAGATATCTTGAAGGGCCTTGGAATACCTTCCATTTCAATTTTAAATATCTTTGTAAAGGATTTGATATAACCATGACAAATTTTTATTTGGTAAGAACCCTAATACACATTATTAGAATTTTCTTTCGAGATATCTCCTAGGATATACCTTCAACATGCACACGATTGGAATTTTCCTAGGAGATACCTTGAAGGGCCTTGGAATAACTTCCATTTTGAGTTCTATGAGAGTATCATAACAAGGTTTAACAATCCTACTATTAATTTAGATAATGCTATTGCTTTTATTGGTGCTAGGATAGCTGATTGGGAAAATAGAAATGGTATATTCTTATGTAATTCATCCAACTATTACACTCAGGTTAATGGATTGGTTAAATATACTAACAATAACCTTATCATAATCATTAACATAACCTTGGAGCATAATTGAAGATATTGACACACCAAATTAAGGACAACCTTGTGGGTTGATAGGATAACTCCCAAGAGGTCAACAAGAAATTCTCCTTTTGTGCTTATCTATGGAAGGGAAGTTAGGTTGTCTATCTCTTAAGAGATGCCTACTTTAGAATTAGCACATCAATTGAAGTTACTTGAGAAAACTCCAATGGAATTCATATTAGAGGTAAAGTTCATTAGGCCATGCAACATCACCAGGTACTGATGAAGAGGTCTTTTGACAAGAGGGTAACTCTAATAAGATCATTTTAGGAAGGTGACATAGTCTTGAAATGAGATGAAGATAGAATAAAAACTAGGGAGGCATACCTAATTTGATGCCCTATGGAGTAGACCATATGTCATCACCAAGTGCAAGCAAAATAACTCCTTTCAGTTATAAAGGATGAATGGAGAAGAATTGCCTATCCTTGTGAATTAGATACATTTAAAACCTTGATATTGAGAGATGAAGGTCTATTTTTTAAATATTAGGTTAGGTGTGTGTTTCCTTTCTTGTTGAGTTGTGTTCTAATAATTTATCTTGAAGCATGAATGTGTCTTTACTTAGTTTTTTGTCTTGTGTATTCCTTTATTTTTGTGTTTTTTGTTATTTGGTGCATTACAGAGGTAGTTTTTATGTCAATACTATATACCTGTGACTCCATAGCCCAATGGATAGGATTAGGCAATTGGTCATGGCACAAAAAACATTCCACCCTTTGGAAATCACCAAACATGTTGACCATTTTTCCCCACAAGCCAAAATGGATCAACCCCCTAAAGTCAAAATCTTATATAGGGTCTTTAAAGCAACCTCTGTGATTTTAGAAGCTAGCTCTTCATTCAAAGTTAGGGGTGAAAAGGGGAGAGAAATATTTAAATAAAACTGAACATAAAATTAAGGTGATGCATTGAGAGATTTAAAATGCTTAAACTATAATTGTATAAAATAGATCAAACCCATAAACACTACATACCATAAAGGAGCATAAAGCATGAATCAAGATCTAACATGAATTAAGAGATGAAAAATAGAGAAAATTTTCCATACAAATGACATATAATATCACATCCTCTTCATTATTAGATGGAGAAGTGAATATATAAGGCCTTGAGGGCACATATAAAATGTCCAGTCACACCTATGAGGGGCACCTATTAAGGTTGAAAATTGGAAAAATGCTAATTTCTATTACTCCTATTGTATTATAAATGGATGTATATAAAATAGCTAAAATAAGAAAAAATAGTAACCAACCCTTTCCAAAATAAAAGTGACTAGAACATATAGGTAAGACAACCTCTTAGGATGATGACACCTAAAAATCTTGGCACTCATGCTAATGATGCACTATTGAAACTAAAAGAGGAACTTAGGCTCATGAGTGTAGTTAGCCTTTGGATCCCAAATATTATATAACCACTCTATCTTGTTAAGGCTATGATTCTTAGGAGGGATATGGTAGTACCATATGGACATACTTGTCTCTAATCAATTGGTGGGTCCCCTTTAATATTATTTGGCCAATGGCATTGCTTCAAATCTTGATAGACAAAAATTTCTCTTAGATAAGCATGAGGGAAACATGTGTTGTAAAAGTGCTTCCTCAAGTAGGTTAGGTAATTCTTTTGTTAAGGATGAACATAGGGGCACCATGTGTTGAAACTGTGTTTACCAAGTAAAATTTCTTAGTGGTCCCCATTTATTTATTGATTGGTCAATAATGTTTCTTGGAGGTTTAACCCAAAATGAAATGGTTTTTATGAGTGTGAGGCTACCATGTATTAGGTGGGTGCTCCAATGGAGTGAAAAGAGATATTCGTCAAGTTGGATGAGCATTAGGCTAACATGTGGAAAAAGTGGGCATACACTGATACTTAAACAAATACTCAAAAAAGGGACCTGAAGAAAGGGGAGGTCAAAAGGAGAACTAATAGAAGGTGATGAGGAACTACTAGTTACATCGAGTGAGTTTGAAACAAAAGTTGAACTACTCCAAAATAAAAAAATGTGGATTTTGATCCATAGTTCTTGACGACTCATAGGATAATCCACTTGTGGATGAGAGAACCAAAAATTTGGTGTGCAGATAGTCGAATAAAAATTTAAAAATAGGAGGAAGGATTAAAAACCTATAATTTTTGAAGAACCACTTGTAAAGGCATCCACTCTTTCTCTTTAGGCTGGGTCTTCTTTCTTAGAGCCTCAAAGTCTCTATCTAGATCAATAACCTCCTTAAAGGAGATGTTTCCATACCCTTAAATAACTGCTTACATTTATAATTCAAGTTAGTCAAGAAATTGTAATATCTTCTCCACATCAGAGACATTAGGTGATTAACTAGGAGAAATGAAAATGGTCTGGTTGTTCTGCTTTTGTTCTAGTAATGCTTTGATTTGGTCCTTAAGGAGGACACTATTATCTACCAAGAAAGGGGAGGGGAGTCCTAGTTGGATTAGTTATTCAATGTGCCTCCACCTATCTTTTACCACCTACTCTAAGGTATTTAGGAATGCCTTATACTTGTTGGCTTCCTTGTTGTAGCCTATAAAATTATGGACTTTTACCACCACCTACCTTTTATCAACAACCCCTACTACTTGCAGTGTTTTGTTTGAAGTGGCATAAATCTTTTGGATGAGGAGTTACAATTTTAGGACTTTAAGAGCCATTAAGGTGATGATCTGATCAATGGATGCACTTACCTATGAGATAAAATTTTATGAGTTTATAATAAAGGTAAGGGTTAGCTTCAAGTCTATGGTCATGGCTTTGATCCTCTCCCAAGAATATTTGTATAATTTTTGGACCATAGGGAGGTTCTCCATTACCTAGAGACAGGTAGAAAGGTCATTCTTTATATTCTTAATTTCTTACCTTGACTGAGGATTATTATTGTACCTACTAATGCAAATATTAAAATTCTTTATTGAAATCCAAGAGCTATTGGTGGGTTTGTGCCAATTTAGTCTCTTTTTCTAACAGTTTGGTTTTTATAGCCACTTACAGGGTGTCTTTCAATTGGAATCTCTCACTAGAGACATAAATTTGAAGGTCAGACCTTTCTTTGTTGAGATTTACCTCCTTGGATTTAGCCTTAGTATTGATGTAGTCAACCATAGCCTTCACCTTGGTAAATTCTAGCTTGGTATTTTCTAGTTATCAGGTCACCTTGATATAGTTTGTGGTTATAGACTTCTACGTTTACTCCACTAGCTGAACCCTATCAGTGGGTCTAGCCTGGCTATGATTAAGAATGAAAAATTGTATGGTATAGTACGTTGATTACATTTGTCCTTTAGGATTGACTAATTTAGGGTATAGATGAGGAATCATAAGGGATTGCTATGCAGTGTCATAGAATGACCACATGTGGGTTTACATAGTGGCCCTAGCCTACTTTCCCCTTTTCTTCTCCATTCAAGCCTCGTGGTTCTTTCTTTTTGAGTCCATCTACTGATGGTACTACTACAATGCTTGAATTCTCTCCCCTATAAAGGGGATTCTCTATGGAAACATGAATGGGATGGTTACCTACTATTGTGAAGTGATAGATCCTATCCCCACAGAGGTGAGTGAATGGAGAGTAAGGGTAGAAGGAGAAAAAGGTGGGAGGCCATGGGATGGGGTGAGTGGTGATTATGATATGATGGAGGATGTGGTGGATAATGAAGGTAGAGGGGTCAGAAAGGGCATGTAAGAAGAGATCAAAAAGGGTAAAGGTCATTTTAGTCAAATAAAAGTAAAAAACACTTTTCTTAAAGGATCATTCTTTGACAAAGTAGACCAAAAAAATTTCAAAAATCATTTTTCAAGCAAAGTATCCTATACAATTTTCCTAAAGGGTCATTTTTTAGGAAATTATCCCAAGACAAAGTCCCAAAGGGTTCTTTCTTCAATAAAGGGATCAATACAATTTTATCAAAGGGTTAACTCTTCAGGAAAGTGGTCCAAAACAAAAGTTTTGAAGGGTCACAAATGTAGTTTGAAAGCAAAAGCCTAAAGACATGAATTATTACAAACATTTTGTCCATGATAAATTGTCCAAGGAAAAGAGTAAAGCTAATTATCCCACAAAAATTTCCCTAGACATTTTGTCTGATGCAAATGATTTGCAAACAAACTCCTTTGGAGAAAGTGTCTAAGACATAAATACTATAAACAAACGTCCAGCAAAAGGTCTGAAATAAATATCCTAAGGAATTTGTGATCCATAGATTGACAGTTATGCACATCAATTGATGGGTACACAAATATAAAATTCAAGCCATGAAAAATGACTATTAAAGTTAAAATATTCTAATGACGGTTTGAATGAGCATAATTTTTAGAAGTAGTTGATTGCAAAAGAACACTCATGCACACTATTGGAATTTTCTTCCAAGATATCTCTTAGGAGATACCTTCAACATGCACATGATTAAAATTTTATTTCAAGATATATCCTAAGAGATACCTTGAAGGGCCTTGTGAAATACCTTCCATTTTTATTGTAAATGTCCTTTCAAGGGATTGGATATAACCATTACAAGTTTTTATTTGGAAAGAAAAATGATGCATCACATGATTAGAATTTTAATATCGTGCATCAGTGATCAAAATGGAAGTTATTCCAAGGCCCTTTTAAGTGTCTCTTTGGAGATACCTTGAATGTGCACATGATTAGAATTTTCATTAAAGGTATCTCCTAGGAGATACCTTGAAGGGACTTGGAATAAATTCCATGTTTATTTCAAACGTTCTTTCAAGGGATTAGATATAACCATGAAAACATTTTATTTGGAAAGAACACTGATGCACACTATTAGAATATCCTTTCGATATATCTCCTAGGAGATACCTTAAACATACACATGATTGGAATTTTATTTCAAGGTATCTCCTAGGAAATACCTCAAACGGCCTATAAATAACTTAAATTTTTATTTAAAAGGTCATTTCAAGGGATTATATATAACCATGATAATGTTTTATTTGGCAAGAACACTGATGCACACTTTTGGAATTTTCTTTCGAGATATCTCCTAGTAGATACCTTGAACATGCACATGATTGGAATTTTATTTCAAGGTATCTCCTAGGAGATACCTCAAAGGTCCTTATAATACCTTCCATTTTGATCTCAAATGTCCTTATAAAGGATTAGATATATCCATGACAACTTTTTATTTGGTAAGAACACTGATGCACACTATTGGAATTTTCTTTCGAGATATCTCCTAGGAGATACCTTCAACATGCACATGATTATAATTTTATTTCAAGGTATATACTACGAGATAAATAAAAGGTTATTGGAATACCTTCCATTTTTATTATAAATTTCCTTAAAAGGGATTAGATATAACCATTAAAACATTTTATTTGTCAAGAACATTGATGCACATTATTGGAATTTTGTTTCGAGATATCTCCTAGGAGATACCTTGAACATGCACATGATTGGAATTTTATTTCAAGGTATCTCATAAGAGATACCTCAAAGGGCCTTGAGATACCTTCCATGTTTATTTAAAATGTAATTTAAATGGATTAGATATAATCGTGACAAATTTTTATTTAGCAAGAACATTAATGCACACTTTTGGAATTTTCTTTCAAGATATCTCCTGGGAGATACCTGGAACATGCACATGATTGGAATTTTATTTAAAGATATCTCATAGGGCCTTGGAATAACTTACATGTTTATCTAAAATTTCCTTTCAAGGTATTAGATATAACCATGATAACTTTTTATTTGGCAAGAACACTCATGCACACTATTAGAATTTTCTTTTGAGATATCTCCTAGGAGATACCTTGAACATGCATATGATTGGAATTTTATTTCAAGGAATATCCTAGGAGATACATTAAAGGTAATTGTAATAAATTAAATTTTTATTGAAAAGGTATGTATAAGGGATTAGATATAACCATGATAATGTTGTATTTGGCAAGAACACTGATGCACACTATTGGAATTTTCTTTTGAGATATCTTCTAGGAGATACCTTGAACATGCACATGATTGTAATTTTATTTCAAGGTATCTCATAGGAGATAAATAAAAGGGCCTTGTAATACCTTTGTTGTTGATTTCAAAGGTCCCTATAAGGGATTATATATAACCATGACGATGTTTTATTTGGAAAGAACACTGATGCACACTATTGGATTTTTTCTTTCGAGATATCTCTTAGGAGATACCTTGAACATGCACATGATTAGAATTTTAATTAAAGGTATCTCCTAAGAGATACTTAAAAAGGCATTGGAATAACTTCCATTTTGATTTCAAAGTTCCTTAAATGGGATTATATATATCCATGAAATCTTTTTACTTGGTAAAAACACTGATGCACACTATTGGAATGTTCTTTCGAGATATCTCCTAGGAGATACCTTGAACATGCACATGATTGGAATTTAATTTCAAGGTATATCTTAGGAGATAACTTGAAGGGAATTGGAATACCTTCCATTCTGATTGAAAATGTCCTTACAAAGGATTAGATATAACCATGACAACTTTTTATTTGGTAAGAAAATTCATGCACACTATTGGAATTTTCTTTCGAGATATCTCCTAAGAGATACCTTGAACATGCACATGATTGGAATTTTATTTCAAGGTATCTCATAAGAGATACCTCAAAGGGCCTTGGAATACATTCCATGTTAATTTTAAATTTACTTACAAGGGATTATATATAAACATGAAAACTTTTTATTTAGCAAGAACACTAATGCACACTATTGGAATTTTCTTTCCTAGGAGATACCTTTAACATTCACATGATTATAATTTTATTTCAAGGTATCTCATAGGAGATACCCTGATGGGCCTTGGAATACCTTGTATGTTGATTTAAAATGTCCTTTAAAGGGATTTGATATAATTTTGGCACCTTTTTATTTTGTAAGAACCCTGATGCCAACTCTGATTGCCTCTGAAAACAATGCATGGCACTCCCAAAACCAACTAAAATTAGAATGCCCTACCCAAGAACTTGACACAAATAGAGATATTCTACATCACATAATAAAAAAAATCATCACATTAAGCTACATTTTGATAACCCTTGAGAATAATTAGAATGTGCCACATGTCAAAAGGTGGTAATCTTTATCTTTAAAGCTAAAATTGATGACGAATCAAAGGTAAATCAACATTAAATTTGAATTATAATGAAATTGAATGCCAAAATAAATAGATATAGGCATCCCATATCCTTATATCATTCCAATGTTAGTCTAGATATGAATCATATTTAAGCAATCTAATTTTGAATGGGTGCTATCTAGGTTACTAACAAAAATCAAAGGAGATATATTGGTCTTTTTTGTAGCAAGGGAACTTTTTTTCTGCCCTATCTTAGTCCCTACTTTTGAATTTTTTTAACATGAATCCCTTTATATTAATGCTCATTGTGAATATCCATTTTTTGTTTAATATTTTAGGATTATATTGGAAAATACACAATAATTTACATCATAATAAATTTAGGTAGATTGTATCACTACCATATTCCTGTTATCCCTATAATAGGGTCTACTTGCAAACTAGAAGGTGGTAAGTTGTAACCACATATTCACTCCAAAAAAATTGAGTGAAGCCCCAAGGTGTCACTACCATAATCCTATTGTCCCTATAATCTAAGAAATGTTATTCTGCTATTCACATTACATCCTTTACACAGACACACATCAATAGTCTGGAAGGACCTGAGGATGAATGTGAATATTTTCAACCTACTATTTCTTGTCATGCACTTTTAGCTATTAGTACTCCAAATATTAAGGTGTTCAGTTTCCTCAAGAAATAAAAGTTGATTATATTTATTTTCTCTAGGAGTACACATAAATTCATCAATAATAAGTTGGTTGCTCAATTAAACTATTTCATTTACCCATCTCTAAAATTTTGAATCCTAATTATAGGTGGGGGTATAGTCAATTGTTCTAGTAAATTCCATAGTATAAAGCTATGGGAGACTATCTATTATATTATGTTTTCTATTATCATGAATGAGGCTAACATTTTTTTTGGGATTGTAATGGCTCAACACATTATGCAAAATTGAGATGAATTTTGAGTAATTATTCATGCTCATTTATTTATAAGGAATGACGTTTGAACTACTTGGTTCACTGGCTAAATCTATGCAATTGGTTAATTTTCACTAGATGATTAAGATGATCAAAAAATATGTGAATGAATTATTTTGTGACTGTTTTCCATGGAATTTAAACCAAATAAGGAGTCCACCCATATTGAATTAAAAATTGGTGGAGTCTACCCATTTTTGTTTTATGCAACCAATTGACTCCTTTGACCTCTTTTCATTTGGGAAGGTCAACTAACTCCAAGTTTGATTTCTCTCTATGGTAGAAAAAATAGAATGTGCAGGCCCAAGTGGGTAAAAATCAACAATACTAAGTAAAAAAATATTGAGACTATGGGGATAGTCCAGACCAAACAACAGTGCTAGAAATGCTCAAAATAAACATGCAAGAAGAGATGAAATAGGGGAGGATAGAGTTATAGTAATAAACCATAGAATTTGCATATATTACATGTATAAACTTGTACAACTATATATTTTCAAAATACTCACAATAACAAACTTGGATAGCTACAACTATTCACAAGACTCACAATAGTAGAATTTCCATTTTCCATGCTTCAAATTTTCGATGTCAGGCTTCAAATTTTCCATGCTAGGCTTCAAAGTTTCTATGCTAGGCTTCAAATTTTCCATGCTAGGCAAATCTAATTTTCATCATCAAAAATTTTAGCATCCAATTTTACAATAGTAGAATCTCCATCTCCACAATGATGTCATGATTGTTATCATAATTTCTTTAAAATTAAGACTCATATGTGAAAAGATATAGTTCCTGAAAGAGTAATTATTGAATATAAAATACAATCCCTTGAAAGAATAAACTCACCATTAATCTCATGGAGTGAAGGTTAATTAAATCCAAAATAACCCTACCATTATGGAAGGGTGATCTTCACATGTATTTTGATATCGATCCCCAAATAAGCCAAATTTAGTTCAAACTTGATTGTCATATTATTTGATGTTTTGGTGTTTCTAATTGGATAATAAAACTAATGTCAAAATATGTTAAATAGTCTATAGTCTATTTATATGTGAAAAAATAGGTCACTCATAAATAATGACATTCCAATCAAGAATAAACCCTTTATTAAATTCTAAAATTTACCATTATTGACACCTTGACACCTTAACACAATATGAATCATTCGAGTGCCACTATTTTAATCTCTATAAAATTGATTTAACATGATCTTAACATTGACCTAAGCACATGATTAGATATTCAAATAACTCCATATTAATCTCACATTATTTTCACATGCTCAGAGAGTATTTAAACAAGGATTTATTTCTTATGGTGTGACTATTGGAGATTTTTTCCACCAATGAGGCTACTCAAATAGGATTTTGACATCCAATAGGAACATAAAATATATTAATTATACTAAAATATTAATTTTTATGATTATATAAATTATGTAAAGAAAATTTCACCATATCTAATTAAATCTCATGCATTAAACATATATATTTAATTACTAATCAATGCTATAATTACTTTTTTAAAATTATCTGGTCATTAATCTTACCATATTCCAAGTGGAAAGAGCATTTACACATCAATGGGTCCTTGTCAGGTTACAAGTTGGTCTGGGTGGTTATCTATAATTTTTTAAATTTGAAACTATTAAATATATTAATTATTAAGATTATTTGATTATAATTATTAAAAAATGTTAGCTTGAATCATCCTAACTTTCGTCATTTGGGTCCCTATTAGTTTTACACACATAATAAGTAATAAATAAATAATAATCAATAATAGTAATCATTAAATAACCCTAGTAATCTCCATCATTTCATTATTTCAGCTATCAATTTATATTATCTTATGTTTTCTATTATCATAGATGGGGCAAACAATTTTTTTGGATTGTAATGGCTCATCATTTTATGCACAATTGAGATGAATTTTGAGTAAATATTCATGCTCATTCATTTAAAAGGAAGGACATTTGAAATGCATGGTTTATTGGCTAAATCTATACAAATGGTTAGTTTTCACCAAATAATGAAGGTGATAAAAAAAGGTGCAAAGTAATTATTGTGCAACTATTTTCCATAGAATTTAAACCAAACAAGGAGTCTACCCATATTGAATTACAACTAGACATCAAGTCTATACATTTTTATCTTATATATCCACTTGACTCCTTTGACATCTTTATCTTTTGTACCAATATTTACAATAGGGCTCACTACTGCCTAGGCCAACCCAGGGCCTCCTTGAGCTTGACACACATTTTTAAAAATTGTACTAATTTTTTTATTAAAAATTGATTGAAGTATATATAGGCAAAGTATTTGGAATTATATTTATTGTATTTCTTTATGAAATTTTAGTGTTACAATTTAAAATTCTTATTTTCCCAAACAATATTCATGTGCATACTCCTTCAGTAGAAGGCTCACTGACATCATAGTCGGGTGTGATTTAGCAGGGCAAAACATATTACAATAATCCAAATCTTAGCAATTTCATAACACAAAGTGCTAAACAATGAATAAAAGGGCCAAGTGAACACAAATAAATCCCACATTTTAGATGGAGTTAAAAAATATATTGAACATTATTAAAATTAAATACCTAAAAATAAGGATCTACAAAAATTATAATAACAAATATGGCCAATGCTTTGGACATTTTACAACCTATTTTGTTTTGATCTATCAACATTCTATAATGTATGTTCATAAAAACTAAGAATATATAGGAATAGGAATATATATGGTCAGACATGTTCAGTGGTTTTTGTTCCTCTTAAAACTGTGTGAAAATTATATGGAACACATTTTTTATTGTAAATTTCAATTTCAAATTTGTTGGGGACTTTCACCTATTTTTGAACGCAAATATATATATATATATATATATATATATATATTATAATGTAATCTAAGGTCACGTAAATCTCCACATCCTCCTTGGAAACACCTCTTTGAGCTATTATGGCTATGAATTTCATCAAATTTCCCAATAGTGGACTATAATTTGGCTCCTAAATTGAATTATCCTTGCACAAACAATAATCCAAATCTCCTTGGATTGATTTCAATGATCACATGATCAAATTAGAGCTTTCATACTTATTAGTGCTTTTTTAAAGGCTTATGTAGAGCTCTAATGGCAGCAAAGAGTCCAAATTATGAGTTTCATGCCTTATATTTTGTTTGGATCAAGAATTTATACCTCTACCTTTCACAAGTCCAAAAAATCTTCAAATATATTATGTCTTGATTATGTTGTGTCATCGTGGCATCTTCATGGCATCTAGCTCGTTAATATTTAAAAGTAATAGTTGCCCTTTGAAAAAATCTTCTTTGCCTTGCACCGTTAGATTTCCTTGCATAGATCAATGTGGGCCATTGATCTTGATGTGAGAGATAGAATGTCATTAGTTGTCTTTGTGATACTCCTCATGATTATAACACTTATCACCACCATGTTTGTTCTAGCTTTGTTGAAAAGTCCACCTTCATCTCACACTATTGGATCTTCCTTACCCATATGAATGCACTCTATTCTATCTTGATCTAATGGATTATGTCCTTTGCTTCACATCCCATTGATCAGAATGTGTATGCTTAGCCATGTACCATCTATCTCTAAGAATATACTTGAGATTTAATTCATGGGTCAGTTTTGACACATGTCATTTCCATGCTTGCTCTAAGTTCTTTTGAATTTTCAACTTTGATCACACCCTATTTAATTAGTTATCACATTTCTTGTAATAGGGGTCAAAACTATATCATCTATCCTATTAGAAACACTGCCATAATTATTTTACATCAAATCCTTTTCCTCATCTAATATAAGTTTCAGTGCATAAAATACCATAGGATCTGCATTAGTGTAGTTGAGTAGCAATGTTAGTTGGACCATCTCCATGTCCAGTTTCATAAGCATCAGTATGTTATAAGAGGGTGTCAGTAAGTGTGTTAAGTGCATGTCCACTCTCATAAGCATCAATATTTTACAAGAGGGTGTCGATAAGTGCATTAAGGGTGTCGGTAAGTGCATTAAGTGCATGTAAACTATCAATCACTTCAACATCCTTCACTATAGAGGGGATTGTCTCATGTTAAAGTGGTTATTTGATAAATATTCTCACAAGTTGATTAGACACATGATATGCACCCAACCTATCCTATTGAAAACCTTTTTATTGTCCTTAAAAACTCTTAATAATAAAATTAATAAAGAATTTCATTCAATATATTAAACTTGCATTAAATTTTTCTCAAAAATTATGAAGAAAACTCATTTTTGTTACAAGGTGAGACATCATAACCATCCACCATTAGTCCCAAAATTTATTTCTCATCAATGAATGGTGGCAGTAGTGGATTGAGAAATGTTTGAATTACATTAGTAGTGGCACATTGGTTTTTGGATTATTGAGTAATGATTTTTTTTCATTCTTTTAATTTTTTATCTCTCAAAGTAACCATTAACAAATTGACATTATCATACTCTAGGAATTACATCTCTCTCTATATGATTCCCATCTATCAATTTGACATTTTATCATTTAATCAAATTCACCTACAGTAAGGTAGGTGTCTCATGTTGGGGGATTGCTGATTATTTTTAAGGGCATGTCAGTGAGAAATTATAGTATTATTTTTCCTAATTTGTAGTCTTACATTCTTTAAAAATTTGTGCAATATATGTTGCTCAAGAAAATTATGAGTATTTTACTAAAAAAGAAGTTATTTGAAAATAAATAAAAATATGATTGGATATAAAACTACAGTTGGAAATAATGAATTCGTATTATATGAAATAAAGAGTTTCTAACATTATATTACAAAAATTGTAGCTGATTGTAAGTGCTTGAATACATCCATATTAGTAACTATGCATTAAAAAAAACCACCAAAAAGGTCATAGTATACACAAGTCAAAAATTCTAACCAGTCTTATTCATGAAAATACATGAACACATCTCCAACTCACTTTGTGACACTTACAATCAGAAACACCAAGAAATACATCTCATAGTTAGACTTGAAAATTAAAGTTACTAGTCTTAATAATCTAGAGAAATAAACCAAAGGATTTGAGTGGAGAAATAAAATCACTGGGACAAATATTCATTGCTACTTTAGCTTAATTTGAATCTATTTAATAAAATAATTACGTATTACTAATTTAAATTGTAGCTCAAAAGGCCAAATGGTTAACTAAAATTTGATGATCATTTTGTAAAGTAGAACAAACTCAATTCGTTTGTATAATTTATTTGTAATTTAATATTTCACAAATTTTTTATAACCAAGTTCAAAGGGATAAAAAATTAATAATTCAAATTAATTAAAATTAATTGATTGTCCATCCACTTTATTGCCAACTATCCCGTGCTAAGTGTTGCTTGAAACATCAAATTTAATACTTGTGATACATGATTTAAAATTCATGATATGTGATTTTAATGTTTAATTTAGTTCCTCCCAAACATTAATGTTTGACATATTTCCTCTTTAAAGTAATATACTTCATCTGCTATGCACATGGTGAAGTGCCACAAAGTTTTAATTCATACTTATGATCACATGTTATGTTAAATAAAGCAAAAAATGAACCAGTCAATTTATAAATGCATATACACCTCAATAGTAGTCATGTAAAATTGAAGGCACATGACAAGTATTGAAAACTTAAACCTTGATCAAAGAGTTAAATCTTGAGCATGTTCCTAAGATCTATGGTCCATGTGAGTCTAACATAGTTTATCGAATGATGAGTGCAACATTGAATATGGAGCTCCATAGGGGTGACAAGTGTCACCATCATGGGAAACTAGTATAGAGATCAAATGATGCATAAGCCAAGTGTCTTCAAGTAATATAGAATGCCATGTTGGTTTGTACAAGGCCAATCTAAGTATCAAATTCTTGCATAGACAAAATAAGTCATTTTCTATGTTCCAAGATCTGTTCAAAAAATTTAATCTTGATTTATATTTCTTAGTTGTCCATGGAATGTGCCTCCCAGGAATATAATTACCATAACACCCAAGACTAGAATGAATTTTTGTGTCAAAATAAAACTATAATATCTATAGGTTTGAACTTTGTAACATAGTTAATGAAATTACATCAAGATTAAATAGAATTAGATAAATGTTCCTTTGACCTATTACCACATACCCATACATAAGATCATACCTATGTGCATGATTGTAAATAGTTGTATTATTTTTATTCACCAACAGAAGCTAGTAATGGTGAAAATATTTCATCAAATGCACAATAAATAATTTTATCTTATCTTCATTGTACTAAGTCTCTTACCTCTCATGCAAATCATGTCATTCTTCATGAGATCTATGAAGTCCTTGAATGCACAATATCCTTCCCTTTATTGATAGGTTTTAAAAATTAACATATAATCTAATTGCATACATATACAGGCCTAAAGACCTTTATTTAGTTCTTTTACCAATTTTGTACCATGTGTGTCAATGTCCTTGATAATTAATTGAGAATCCAACCTATCAATTATGTTAGATTATCACTTCTAAATATTCACAACCTACTATGTCAAGCATACATATAAAAATATTATGATATGTATTATATGTTAATTATATTTATTTAATAACTAATATAATTTGTGTGTGTTGGAGGGGGGGGGGGTTAAGAGGGGTTATGTGAAGTGAAAGAGTGTAAATCAATAATTAAACCTACTAATTACTCCAAATCCATGACAATGTCAAAATAAGTTCATACAAAATAATCGTGGGTACAAACCTATTGAGAGTTGAATCACCATGTAATGCTTTAGTCTATGATGGCTTGAATTATTCATTTAAATATATAGCCTCTTAGCACAATATCTATGTCAAAATTGTAACTCCATTGGTTTTGATCATGGGGCATCCATATTCGTTAGATAAGGAGCTCAGTTCTAGCTAACCAGGTTTTGTTTTGGTGATTGCAATGGAGAAATTGCTTTTATTACAATGGTGTTAAAAAAATTAGAAGTGACCAAGTAGAATTTTGGGTTTAGAAATATGATAAAAATTTGAGGTGAACATATATGTTCTAAAGGCACCATTTATTCCAATGTGCATGCCTAATATTATACCACCACCACTTATTTCTCCTAATAATTAAATTTGTTACATCTTCAAAAAATGTGGATGAAACTCCACTTATTATGCAAGAGCATAATAATTATTTATAAATCATTACCATTAGTTCCAAAGTTTCATGATGATAATTTTACTTCTATTTCCATATTTTAACTTCTATACTTTTAATTGTACTATGGTCTTGTAGCAGATTATTGAACATTTTCTGATGGTCCTTTGGATGTGATCCAAAACCCATGGTAGGAGACCCATAAAGTGTAATTTTTTTTTATGAGTCTATTTCTATTTTATTAGAATGAAATTATCTAAATTATAAAAATCTACATTTATATAAAATCTATAAATGGAAAGTTTATATATAAAAATATTGTATATAGACTTAAGTTTTCTAAGGTAGACTACTTATGCCCTCACATAACCATAATTTAGATAAGCACATAAAATCCTTTCCCAAGAGGTCTTTGAGTTATTGGGTATGATTTTTTGTCACTTATTTTAATTACAATTTTGGGGTCGAATTCATCTCCAAATATTAGTTTGTAAGTTCAATAAAGGTGACTCACCCTCATAGGTATTTGAATTGGTGAATTAAATTATCTTAAAGGTATTCTTGGGGGGGCTAAAAATTAAGGAGTCAAATCCCTATTAGACAATTTGCTTATGTTACATCTTCAAAAAATGTGGATGAAACTCCACTTATTATGCAAGAGCCTATTATTTCTAAATCATTACCATCATTTCTGAAATTCCATGATGATACTTTTACTTCATTAAAATTTTAAATTATTATAGAATTAAAAATTCCTGCATGATTTGAAATTAGGTTTAAGTTTATATTTTTATTTTTCCATTATTTTCTCTCAGTTTTTATCTCCCTTTTGAAGGCCTAAAAACATTATTTTATTGATTGAAATTAGGTGAATTATGGAGTTAGTGGTTAAAGCATTGACCCCAATTTTCTTTGTCATTTTTTAGGTGCTTCTTGTTAGGGATTTAATCTATGTAATGTATTGTTTTACTATATATTTAGTATCTCAGTAGCTTTAATGGATGAGATAATGAAATATTTTTAGTATCTTAGTAGCTTTAATACTATTATAATGAAAATGTTATGTTCAGTAGTACTAGTATAATGAATATACTTATACTTTGTGTATACAACTTCTCAAGGCCTAGACAAGACAAGCACTATAAAGATAATGGGATGATTGGTATAATGATTTAGTTGGTTAGGATGATGAAAATGAGGTATTTGAATGGGAAGGGATGGAATGGCTAGTTGGTTAGGTTGAGATATAATAAAGTCTTGAGTAATAGATGGAATAGGGTGCTCACAGTGATAACAAAAATCTCACCTACATGATACTACTAATTTGAACCAATAAATTGGGAAGATATGGAGTCATAATAACCCTCAGAATGGATAAGGATAAGGTAACAATGTTCTTGGTGATAACTAGGCTTAGGAAAATTGAAAAGATTGCTGATTAAAAAACCTTGGGATTTGGTTGAATCTATTGGGCTGGATATGACTAGTCGATTTCATCCAGAAAATGAGATATGATGAGGCTAGAATTGAGGATAAATAATATAAAGGGGAATGCTCAAATCTAGATGTATGAAGGTTGTGGGCTTGGCATGCTATAATGCAAATTGGTCTCACTATTGAGGATTTTATAGGGTATTTTAACTTGTAAATAATGTTGAGATTTTCAATGATAAGGTTTTGGATGGGAGTGGAATGGAAAATTTATATTCTAAGTTTTGAGTTAATGTCACAATGCATGTTGTTTGTTGGCATGGGAATATGTACTCTAGGGAAATATTCTACTCTATGGAGATTAGCTTGTTCAAGAAATAACATCCAAGAGTGAGGTAACCTTAGGATTTTTAAGTGTGTTTTCTTGTTTCAATTTGGTTTATGAAAACTTAATTTCTATTTTCAAAGGTTGGAATCAAATTTTAGACTTGTTTTTGTTTGGATAAGATTTTTGAGTTTTGCTTGTTTTGAGTTTCGATAAGGCTTTGAAAATTGAAAAAAAAACTACACAACTTACTAAAATAAAAGTGATTGGAAATAAAATAAATGAAATCTAATTTTATTTTTTATTATTTTCTTGATATGTTATAAATTCAATACAAGTTAATACTGAAAATTTAACTAACAATAGAGTTGCTAATTTTTAACTTTTACTTTATTTTTGAGAATGTAAACTTTCACCTACATGCACTATAATGGATGATTTTATTTATTTATTTATTTTTAATTAAATTAAAATAAAAAAATTATTAAAATTTTAATCTTGACTATAAAAATGTGAAATTAGATCTAAAATTCAGAGTTTATATGTGTAAATACAGTCTCTAAGTTTTCAAGATCTAGTCTATCTATACAAACTAGTATGTTAGTTATTTGTTATTCTGATTATTTTATATGTAACTAAATGATATGTGAATAGATTAATGAAAATATAAAATTATTATTTATAAATTATAATTACTTTTTTTATTGTGAAAATAAGCAAATAAATTTTCTATGTAAATTTTATTTTGGTTTCCTAGTTTTTGTGCATGTAAGTTTGTTAGTGTTTGTTTATGTATGTGAATGTGTGGTATGAAAATTGAAATAAAATAGTGTTGATTGGATGTATATAATTTTAAAATTAAAATATCTGTCATCTATATAATTTAAATACTACTACTCTTTAATATTTATAATGTGTGAATGAAAGTAAGATGAAACTAGTTTTTTAATGCAAGGAAACAAAGAAGAAACTTTTTTTTTCAAATTTTATGTGAATCAAATTTCAAATGATTTTTTTAATAATAAATAAGAAAAAATATAATATAATATATTAAATACATAATAAAATAATCCTCCAACATTACCAAATATGATATCAAGTGAATAAGCATTAGTTGAGGAAAATGTTGAATCCTCATGTAACTAGCTCCTTGGTATATCACTCAATAATGACCTTAAAAATCTTCATCAAGAGGGGATTAAAATAAAATGGAAGAATAAAAAAATTAGGAGGAATAATATAGTTTAACTATGTGTGTTTTATCATGAACAACAAATTACTAGTTATACACTCATGAGCCCCTTTCTCCAACTTGTGCAAATGAACAAAAGATTACTACAAATTGAGGCTAAGTTCTTCAAATTAATAGAAGGTTGATTTTGGATCTATGAAATATTTTAAGATTAAATATATAATTTAATTTTTGGATTCAAAATTAAAATAAAAGTGAAATACTTTTAAAGAAGAAGAATAAGTTGTGACTTAGAGTTAACTAACACCAAACTAGGATCTTGTTTGAGTTAACTTGGAGGTAGTGGAGATTGATATGATAAATTATAAATATATATAGGGAAATTATAAAGGTTGAAACAATATAAAATTATCAAAAATACAAATGAAATCATGAAAAATTGAGTACTTCATTATTGCATGAGGTACTCGAGTAATGCAGCATATTGCATTACTTGAGTCTTGGGAGTTAGTTTCAAAAATGTTTCTATAGTAATGAAACATATTACATTACACTAAAATTTACAAAGTGGACTGACCTATAATCAATGTTCTTACAAGTTACACATGACTTTACAAAAATAATATTATATTTTTTGAAATATTACAAATCTTCTACAAAAAGAATATCCTTAACTAAATTTGCCTTGGGATCCTTGTGCTGATGAAGTCCCTTGTTTTTGTTGTAGTATCTCTACTGCCTTATGATTTTGCTCATCACTAAGCCTCAAATTAATCATTATTTCCAAGAAAATATTATCTTCTTGATCAGATAGGTCTCCAAGGTCCCTATTATTTCTTCTTAAGGCCTCCTTAATGCTCCTTGACTCAATAATCATTTCTTCTGCTACTATGATCATATCCATGACCATACTATTGTCTACGCCACATTTTCATTAGAATTTACTCCTTACTTCCTACATGACCAAGGTGGTCTTGTTCTTGAATTCTTCATATGTTATGAGGCCTATGGGGCTAAGCATTGTTGGTTTAGCAATCATGGTCCCAAAGAGTAGTTCTATCCTATCTAATAGCTACTTTTCGTCTATAAAGAGCCCTTACAAACCCTTGATCATGTACTCAAACCCTTGATCTTGTCTATAATCAATCCCATGGATGTATTCAAGTGAGTGATTTTGATGGTCTTGAAATCAGGGATTTGATCTTGTACCAAGATGTTGACTAATTATTTTATTTTGTTCTTTGAATTCTACCACTCAGTGATTAAGATTTTAGATAATACATCCTATTGGCTCAATACATTTTGTCTAGACCTTGTTGACTTTAAAGAGTCAAACATGTCATAAAAGTATGCTTTAAACATCTTAATCATAGCATCAAAAATTGACTATATAGCTTGCTTCTCTAAACTTTCCTTCCACTATTGCAGATTCTCCCTCTACTACTGCAAGCCTTTGATGGTAGCCTAAAAATAAGATGATTATGCTTGAGAAAATTCAAGCACATTTTCCTCATAGATGGGGTTTTCACTCGATCTCTACCCTTCAATAGGAGTCAAGCCAACAAATGATTCCACTTTTTAAAAAGTGAATTCTTCTCCCCCAACCTTGGCTTTCTTCTTAATGACTCTTTATAGTCCAGCTATTGTTGGTTCAAACTTGACACCAAAAGAATATTGCATTACCTTTGGAGCTGGAATTTTCATTTGTGCCCCCACTTGATTTGCCAGGGGAAACCATTATATTTTGTTCTTCCTTTTGTAAAGTTACAATCCATGGCTTGAGATCATCATGCATATGGATGTTTATAGATTTTATAATAACCCAAAGATCGTGCATGGTAGGAATCTTTTGGAAATTGACATATATAATTTTTTTAGGAATGGTTAAACCATGAATTAGGTTTTCATCAATGAAAAGGTTGACCTCACTCAAAGGATGAGTGAAGGTCAAGTTAGGCTTCTTGCCTCATATTGGAACTAAAGCTAGCTCAAATTTTCCTTTTGGTGATGTAGCAACAGGGACTAAGTCCAATGCTACTTCTTCCCTTTCTCTTTCTCTATCTCTTTAGCTTGAGCTTCTTCTTCATTTGATTCATAAGGCATTAGCTAGTATCTTTAGGGAATATTCCACTATTTCTTCAAGATCTAATGCCACTATGTCAATGAATTTAATTGGTGATCTTGATTCTTTAGGTTGGGCTGAAGATGATTTCACCTCACTAGATCTCCTTTATTTAGGTCTTTATTCAATATATACTTGAGGCCTTTATGTTTCTATCTATGGTTGTGATAGAGGGGGTCTATAAGATGGACTTGGTAGTAAATGGTATTTATTGGGTTCTATCTACCATATGTCCTCACTTGGATTTTGATCTCTCAACAACCTAGCATATGGCTTAATGTTGTGATTTTTAATCTTGCCAACACTTTAGTGAAGGATGAATCCTTTGTGTATATTGAGTCATAGATAATATACAAATGTTCATATGTCACACTTATCATTTTTTATTTCAATTTCTCCACTACTCTTCCTTGGAGATCCCACTATCTTAATTCATCATGTCATAGTTTAAAAGAGGATATGTGTCTAGAAGTGGCTTAAATATTATCCCATTACTAAAATACAGTCCTACCAATGGTCACATGTAGGGTATGCAATAGTCCCTTTCTCTTGATTTTAAACATAACATCTATACCATTGCGTATCTGGTATGTTACCTTTTGCTTAGATAACTTGTTTGGCACATGGACTAGTAACATAAGTGGGGTACATTAGCTCCCCTCAATCCTGATGATTGTGCAATCTAGGTAAAACCATGTGTCATCGATAGATTAAATTGAATTTTTGACCAAAGGACTAATTATTTATTTTAGGTTTCCAATTATGGCCTTAGTCAAGGATAGATAAACACAGTCACAGATGAAAAGAATGTGGTCCCTATACTTGAATATGTGTAACTTTTAGTAGAATTTGGATATTGTCTATGTCCCCTCAGGTGACCATCCTATAAAGAGGGCATATAACATGTAGGACATCAAATAGAATTGGTTCCTAGTCTTTTTCCTGACTGTAGAAATTTGCCTACACAATCATGTGCTAACAACCTCATTAATGGGAGGAGTTAGTTCCTTCTCAACCATAAAATACCAAGGGCACCTATATTTTGTCAACATAAGTGGTTGTGAGATTCCCACACAACCTGTTCCTTAAATCCATAATCATCCTAATCCCTACCCTAAATTAGTTGATTGGAATGTTGCCATTGAAGTCTAAGAATACTTGAATCCTAGAATATAGTCATGGGGTAAGGATGGTCTTTATGTCATTTTCATTAGCTCAATTATTTATTGTAGCTATATCTACTTAGTGCTTGGGAAACTTATATTATTTCTCAAAACCAATGGGAGAAATATAAGCTATATTTTTGTGACTATGTTCATTGGCCAACATGCCCTCTTCAATCTTGCATTCTTTGAAAATATGGGAAAAAGCATCTATGTAGTGAAGTACCTCTAGTTTTTCTATAGTATGATGAAGCCTTGTCATTTGAATGACAACTAGGTCATAGTACCTCCTTTTGACTAATGCATTCTTCTCATTTTCCTTAGTGATGGTAGGTAGCTCATCAATCATCTAGAAAATCTTAGACCAATTGTTGTTTCCCATGTTTAAAGCTAATACATCAAATTCCATGTTTTTGAAGATTCTCCCCTCTACATCTAAGGTCAAATAGAGTTTCTCACCATCTCTGACTTGTTTACTAGCTACCATAGCTACAAGTTTATTCAAATTACTCATTGGTGGTACACAATTTGATCTTGGACTCAATTGTACTTGCTTAGATGATGATTTGATCTCTAAAACTCAATTGTGATCAATTCAAGATTGAATTAGGGATTTTGTAGATGTTAGGGATTTTCTACAGCTTTAATGGTAATTACTATTTTCATTTAAGTGAGTTTTGTGCCTTAGATTTTCATTCAAATCATGTATTTATACCTTTGATTTTTTGTTCCCATAAGGTCGTTGGATCTGTCATTTTTATTTATGTGATATCCATGTGGTGTCTATGTGGTACTTTCATGGTACTTCATCCATTAATGTTTGAAGACATGATAATTTCCCTTTAAAAATATTCTTTTACTTTCCATCATCAGATTATGTTTGCCTAGATCAACACTATTTGTTGATATTAATCTTGAGAGTCTAATTCCATTGGCCATTATTTATACTTGGCTCTGAAGTTGATGGGTGCATGACCATCAATTTTAAACACATATGTAGGGGTATTTTATATATTAAATTTGACATCTGAGTGACCATCATTTGAAGGGGAAATCCACTTTTGTACATGTTTGAAAGGTATCTCCTAAGAGATACCTTGAAGGTATTACAAGGGCCTTGAAAATATCACCTAGTAGTCCCTTCCATGTAAAAGAAAATTGTACTTGTTCGTTGAAGGAAAAATCCACTCTTTTCCATATTTGAAATGTATCTCCTAGGAGATACATTGATGGGGAAATCTACTCTTGTGCATGTTTGAAAGGTATCTCTGAAGATATACCTTGAAGATATTATAAAGGCCTTCAAAATATCACTCAATAGTGCCTTCTGTGTAAAGAAAAATTCCACTAGTTCTTTGAAGGATAAATCCACTCTTGTACCTATTTTAAAGGTATCTCATATGAGGTAAGTTTAAGGGAAAATTCACTATTGTGCATGTTTGACAGGTATATGTTAAGAGATACCTTGAAGTTATTACAAGGGCCTTTAAAATATCACCCAGTAGTGCCTTCCATGTAAAGGAAAATTATACTTATTCCTTGAAGGAAAAATCCACTCTTATCCCTATTTGAAATGTATCTCCTAAGAGATAAATTGAAGGGGAAATACATTATTGTCCATGTTTGAAAGGTATCTCCTAAGAGGTATATTGAAGGTTTTACAGTGGCCTTCAAAATATCACCCAGTAGTGCCTTCTTTGTAAAGAAAAATTCTATTTGTTCCTTGATGTGAGAAATACACTCTTATCCCTATTTGAAAGGTATATCTTAAGAGATACCTTGAATGGGAAATCTACTATTGTGAATGTTTGAAAGGTATCTCCTAGGATATGCCTTGAATTTAATACAAGGGCCTTCAAAATATCAAAAAGTAGTGCCTTCCATGTAAAGGAAAATTGCACTTGTTCCTTGAAGGAGAAATCCACTCTTGTCCCTATTTGAAATGGATCTCCTAGTAGATACCTTGAAGGGGAAATCAACTCTTGTCCATGTTTGAAAGGTATCTCCTAGGAGATACATTGAATTTATTATAGGAGCTTTCAAAATATCACTTGTTAGTGCCTTCTTTATAAATACAAATTCTACTTATTCCTTGAAGGAGAAATCCACTCATGTGCCTATTTTAAAGGTATCTCCTAGGAGATACCTTGAAGGGAAAATTAACTCTTGTGCATGCTTGAAAGGTATCCCCTAAGAGATAAATTGAAGGTATTACAAAGGCCTTAAAAATATCACCGATTAGAGCCTTTCATGTAAAGGAAAATTCCACTTATTTTTTGAAGGAAAAATCCACTCTTGTACCTACTTGAAATGTATCTCCTAGGAGATACTTTAAAGGGAAAATCCACTCTTGTGCATGTTTGAAAGGTATCTCCACTTTTAATCATTTTTTGATGGTTATAGGAGGGGGTGGTCTTATAAGCAAGGGAAAAACATAACTAGGGTCAAATATTTTAGATAAAATCTATGATGGGATGACTTCATATTATTGATGGGATGACTCAATAAATTTAAGCACAATTGCAACCATAAATCTACAAGATCTTCACTGTTTGTGATGATCTTGACCTCCACACTAGGTTCATGAAGGCTATCCTCTTGATTCTCATTAGGCTCCTCTTTAATGATAGGAGGGTGAAGAAGACCACCTTGTTTACAACCTGGGAGGGTATCCTTCCAACTAGGTACATTGAATGTTATTTTAAGTGGCTCTTAAACTAAGGAGAGAGTCTTAGAACTCTTATACACCAAGTTCATTGAGTTGATTTACAATTGTTTGATTCTTTTTTAGTACAAATAACTCTTCCTCTACCAAGACTAACTCTTAGACTATTTCAACTGACACCTCCTCTTTATATTTATGCCCTTCTAGACTATTTTCCATGATGGAAATGAGTATGGAATGAACACTTTTACTTCTTTTTCGATGGTTATAGGAGAGGGTGGCCTTATAAGCAAGGGAAAAACATAGCTAGGGTCAAAGTTTTTAGAGAATATCCATGATGGGATAACTTCATGTTCTTGAAGGGATGACTCAAGAAATCTAAGAAAAAATGCTACGATAACTTTTCATGCTCTTCACTATTTGAACTGATTTTGACCTCCACACTAGGTTCATGAAGGCTGTCCACTTGCTTCTCATTAAGTTCCTTTTTTATGGTGGGAGGGTGAAGAATTTCACCTTGCTCTCAACCTAGGAGGCTATCCTTCTAGCTAGGTAAATTTAATGCTCTTTTAAGTGGATTTTGAACTGAGGAGAGAGTCTCAAAACTCTTGAACACCAAGCTCATTGAGATGAGCTATAGTTGTTTGATTCTTTTTTGGTACAAATAACCCTTCCTCTAGCAAGATTGACTCTTGGAATGCCGTAACTAACACCTCCTTTTTTATGCCCTTATAGAGAGGGTGGCCTTACAAGCAAGGGAAAAACATATCCAGGGTTATAGGTTTTAGAGAAGATCCATGATGGGATGACTTTTTGTTCTTGAGTGGGAAAGGGTATAGGGGGAGGAGAGGGACAAGGGTTATGACAAGGTTGATAGATTGTTTGGGGGCCACTTGGGGTGAACACATAAAACATTATATGCTTGATAAGTGTGAAGATGAGGTAGAGAATAAACATATTGATCAAAAGATGACTGATTATACATACTAGATTATGATGATTAGGCATTTAGTTAGGCTACTTAACTAACTGATAGATGCTCAGAGTTTCCATTGATGTTTAAAAACTTACCTCCAAAGGATGATATATAAAAGGGCAACACCAAAAATCCTTCCACTACTTTGGACCTGAGTCCCATTAGGCATGCCAAAAACTATTATAGGATTAATTTTCACCCTTGGATAAGGTTCTTCAATCTCTCTCTAACTAATTTTATAAGATTGGGATAACCATAGGCTATGGGTGACCTATGTTGGGGCTGAACTTTTAGAGTAGGTCAGCTTCCTCTTTGATGCTCACTTAAGACTAAAGCTAAACTAATGCTTCATGGGGAAAGGTGTTAGAAAGATAATAAGGGATCCTAATAAATTTTACTAGGTGATAGACCAAACTTAAGAGGGAAACTCCTATAAGCTCAAACCCACACTAGATCAACAAAGGACAATACTAGCTTACACAACCTTAAGATCAAGCTAATTTGCATAAGTATTTCATATAAGAGGTTCAAAATAGAACACTAATCTAGACCTTCACATAACATTGAAAAATCCCTAAACAAAGTCAAAAATAAGGACCATAGATGGGGAAGATTTCCTTCACATAATGTCATAATGCACAACTTACCAAACACAAATTCAAGGTAGAAGATAGGTAAAGAAAGTCCTTATTGCATTAATAGGAAGTTATTATAAATGTTTAATAGGGTCAAGCCTAATCAAGATTAACATAATTTATAGTATCTCAAGGAATGTCATATCTCTTAGAAATATAAAAAAGTCTAAAATCTAAGAAACCCTTACACAATGGAAAGAAAGGGATAATATAGGAGAAGAGGAAGAGAGAGAGAGAGAAAGAGGGAGCACATTGTTCATGACAATCAATGAACTATCAACTTTTAAGACGTATTTCACTAGGATTTTGGTCTAATCAGAACAAGTCATTATAAAGAAGATATTCATGATCTTGGTAGAAATGAATGATCCAACTACATTTCCAATTCCCCAATTCCTTTTACTTTGGATCTTTGACCTGATCTCATTATGAAGATAAAATCCTCATATCTTCAAATTGCCAAGGACACATTATGTCTATTCTCAGTGATAGTTTGTCAAGGATATGACTTGGGATGATCTTCTCATTATTCATATATCTACTTTATGCCTTCTATTTTAGATATTTGGCACCTTCTAGCAATTCCCCTTTTGACCTCTTCTTTTCTCAGGACCCCTTTTCAAAAAATTTCCTAAGTATCAACCTTCATCTGATTCTTCCTTATGATAGCTTAATGATCATCCACCTTGAAGAGGCTCTCATTTCACTCCAATGTAGTGCTAGCATGACATGTGCTAGCCCCACACTCTTGAAAGTAATTTCCTTTTGAGTTAGGCCTCTAAGCAGTGCTATTGGCTAGTTAGTAAATAAATAGACCCCATTGAGCCATTTACTTTTTGAATGTGGTTTCAACATGTGGCACCCTCATGCTCCATTTAGTAAAGAAATGATCATCTTCCCTAGGGGGAACATATGCCTTACACATGGTAGCCCTACACTCAACATTTTCAAAGAAGTGCTTATTTTCTCAAGAGAAATAGAAATCAACACGTGCCATCTCTACGCTTATCTATGAGTGGTTTAGGTTTATATAACCTTGGATTTGCATCATTGGCCATTAAAAAAAATAAGGGACCCACCATTTTTCTAAAATGGGGGTATCACCCTTTAGTGCCTTTCATGTAAAGGAAAATTCCACTTGTTCCTTGAAAGAGAAATCCACTCTTGTGCCTATTTGAAAGGTGTCTCCTAGGAGATACCTTGAAGGGGAAATCTACTCTTGTTCATGTTTAAAAGGTATTTCCAAAGAGATACCTTGAATGTATTATAAAGGCCTTAAAAATATCACCTAGTAGTGCCTTCGATGTAAAATAAAATTCCACTTGTTCTTTGAAGGAGAAATCCACTCTTATACCTATTTAAAAGATATCTGTTGACGCTGGAGATTGCACCCGAGGCAAGGAGGCCTAGCTCTTGCCTTCTCCTCGCAACATGGAAACTCCTCTCCCACCTATGGGACAATGAAGTAGGAGAGGAGAGTCTCTAGGTATGGGCTAGTTCCCTCTGATGTATCTTATTTGTTTCAGATAGTGCAAAAAATACATACATGCCTATATATATATAACTATATAAAATGGGGGGTGAAAAGGGAAGAAAGTGCAAGAAAAAAAACTACTCTAAGGAGGTGATACACCAAAATAAAGGTGATCTTCTCACACCTACTCTCAGAATCGAACAAAGACCACAAACATACACTCAGACTCGGAAGGGAAACTAGGCTACAAGAAAATGCCAGGGAGGTTCTTATGAAAACACAAGAACAAAGACTCACCAAGATGCTACAAAATACATACTGTAAATGACTTCCTCTGCTCTATATCCCCAAAATGGAACTCTCCTCCTGTCAACTGTAGACAATGGTGCCTTGTGGATAACTGGTGTGTTGGTGCGGGAAATATGTTAGCATTAAAGACAATGACTGGACACAACTCAAACACTCAGACATACAGAAAGAATTCAACCAAGAAGAGGTAAAAAATAGTCTTTATAGATTTAGGTAGAAATTTTAGTAGGGCTGCGCCTTACCAAAATTGCAAAAAGATGATTACAAAATGACAAGTATCAAGTATATATGAAATTCCAAGAGGCTCATTTGGCGCTCTTTTTACAAATGGTTGTTCATGAAAATAAACAAGCCGCTCAAAATATTAATGAGCTGTCTGCTCTGCCTGCTTCGAAGTTTGCATTTTTAAATGGTAAAATGTGGTTTGTCCACCCATTAAATGAAAAATGAAGAAATGGGTTACATTTCTTAGCTATTGTGTCCTCTTGTGGTCAATTCAAAGGAACTATTCCACCTACTGGAGTCACTTCTCAAATTGGTGCCACTTCTTGCCACTTGGACTGACTGCTTACTCGTTCCTTATGTGTCACTTTGTCAATTTTGTCTTAATTTTGTCTCATTGGCCCACTTGGGTGAACATATTGGTGGGTCGCTACATTCAGGCCCTTTTCCATGGTTCACGCTTTTTCATTTGAAGGCAAATGGCTATTTCATACTTGTAAACTTGACGTCCACATAGGACATCAGTGGGCTTGCTGGCTTCTCTACAACCTTCCTTTTCCTTTGTTATTGGCGGGTTGCGTGGGACTGCCAACGGCTCTTTGTTGCTTTGCGTCGAGCTTTTGACTTACGTTTTTTAACGTGCCTGACCCTCTTAGCATTTTTGTAAATGCCTGCCTTTGTGTTTGATTCGAGCGTGCCCAAATTCCTTTGGACTTTTTGTCTGAAGGAATTCCTTTGGGAAAAAAATTTGAAGGAATTTGGGGCTTTAATATTTGAACCTTAAGAAACAAGCCTTGAACTGAAAATTGCCTGAGTCCTTTGTTGTTGCGCCTGCCCTTTTAAACTTGTTAAACCAGAAGCTGCCTAAACACTTAAACCAAGGCATGAAATGAACTCTCTAAACTCACTGAACTCGAAAATGACTGGCATTAAATAGTAGGTGAAGAAGGTGATCGACATTTTGCCTACAGGCAAAATGGGTCAACAATTGGAGACTCATAGGGGAATCATGCCTGTTATGCTTAGAATCTAGTTGCCTTAAAAATCCATTGGGCAAGGAGTCAGATGCAGCTTTAAAAAAAAAGCAATAGCTCGAAAGATTTGAGAATCAAACATGAAGTTTTTATCCCCCAAGGAAAGGGAGACACACAAGACTAAAAAATGCTACCTATGCAACAACACTTAGGGAAAACAGGGAAAGAAAACTAAAAGCAACCTACTATATACAGTTAACCATGTATTTTTGATTCCCTCCCAGATCAAAGGGAAAACTTCCTAAGTCCCCTTCCTAGAAAGGAGACTTATGGCACCAAGCAAGTAGCTGAATGGAAAAGAGAAATGGCAACTTGCTCTTCCTGCCTGTCACCTGAGTTGGCTAGAAATTGAGTGGGTATTCAAACATGCCTCTGATATATATGTACTCTTCTTATTCTTGGAGGCCTGTTGGATGCTGATCCTTCAGGTTGGTGCATCCCATCAAGAAGTCAATTGTTGTCGGCTCATCACCAAAAGCCTCTTGATATGCATCATTGACTGGCTCGTTCTCCTCTACCTCATGCTTGGGTTCCATGGTATGGCCATCTTCCTTGATGATTTTGGAGAAAGTGTCCTCAGATTGACCAACCTCTTAAAGGGATAAATCTGAAGAACTACCAGCTCCTTGCATGCTTGTTTGAAACCCAATGCTGCCTTCTTCATTCTTATCCAGCTCATAGCCTCCTTGAAGAATAATGCAACCTACCTCAATGGCTTCAATTGAATCATTTAAAACATGAACAAGAGATTGCCCATGCTCCTCCATGTCACCTAAGGTGATCTCCTCCTCATCCGCACTCATGGAGTCTCCCTGATCAATCATGAACTGAGCATACTCTTCTTCACTTGCTTCCCTCAAGATAGGCTCCTCTGCAGGGTCTGAAAGCTCCACCATTCTTTCTCTCAGCAGTCTCATCTTAGCCTCTAATTCCCCAACCCGCTTAGCCAGATAATCCTCATTTTGCACTTCTTGGAGCTCATGGGAAACACCATAGAGATAGGGAGTGCATGAAGATTGCATTGAAATGCAAGGAGCCTCCTGAAGAAGGGTGGAGGGAAATTGAAAAGGACTAACCTGATCTTATACCTTACACTCTTGGACAATGTCTTTCACCCCCTTGCTATTTCATGACTCAACCACTTGATCCCAGCTCAAGAAATTTAGACTGGGCATCTCCTTTGGGGTTGACGAGGCCATAATGTGAGAAGGCAGTGAAGACTTAGATTCTACCTCCCTTGATGCCAAAATGGACTGCTGCATCTGAAGGTTTGCCAATTCGATTTGTCTATCAAGATTAGCCTTAAACACAAGATTCGTTGTTTTGGAATTCTCCTCAACATGATTGGGGAACAAACTTTGACAGGCTCATCTTGGCTTAAGAACAGGGGCTGTATATGACTGATATGATGCTTTGGGCAGCAAGTATGTAGGTTGATAGACTTGGTAAGGCTGCCTCTCATGCACACTCAGCTTCTCCTCCATAGATGCAATTAAACCGCTCACATCTAGCATCTCATTTGAAAGCTTGTGCCAATTCGCTCTTTCAATAGGAGCCCATTCTTTCTTAACCTGATCCAACACATTCCTCACTTGATGGAAAATATGATCAGGAATATCTTGGCCATACCCCTTTCTAGTGTTGAGATCAATTACATATTTTTTGTATCCCAGCAGTGCTCTTTTGAAGGTAGAAACTGGTTGATTGGTGAAAAGATTGGGTTGAGACTAGCCATATTGGGCGTGATAAGGATCACCATAAGGCTAGTAAGGATCGTAGCCATGCTGGAAGAAAAAAATAGAGTTCATAGCTTAAAATGATGGAATTTACACATACCAAAAAACTGTTTCTTGATGGTTCGGTTCCAGAACTGCTTAACTAGTTGATTTAACTTAGAGTCGCCAAATGCTGAAGAAATTGATTTGCTGTAATAAGACTAGCATCAATCTTGAAACTCTACTGCGTCAAAACTTGGGTCCCACCGGGCATGCCAAAACTGTTGATGCTAGAGATTGCACCTGGGGCAAGGAGGCCTAGCTCTTGCCTTCTCCCCACAACATGGAAACTCCTCTCTCACCTGTGGGATGGCGAAGCAGGAGAGGAGAGTCTCTAGGTATGGGCTAGTTCCCTCTGATGTATCTTGTTTGTTTTAGATAGTGCAAAAAATACATACATGCCTATATATATATATATAGCTATATAAACTAGGGGGGTGAAAAGGGAAGAAAGTGCAAGAAAACAAACTACTCTAAGGAGGTGATACACCAAAATAAAGGTGATCTTCTCACACCTACTCTCAGAATCAAACAAAGACCACAAACATACACTCAGACTTGGTAGGGAAATCAGAGTACAAGAAAATGGCAGGGAGGTTGTTATGAAAACATAGGAATAGAGACTCACCAAGATGCTACGGAATACATACTGTAAATGACTTCCTCTGCTCTGTATCCCCAAAATGGAACTCTCCTCCTGTCAACTATAGACAATGGTGCCTTGTGGATAACTGGTGTGTTGGTGCTGGAACTGTGAGAGCATTAAAGATAATGATTGGACACAACTCAAACACTTAGACATACACAAAAAATCTGACCAAGAAGAGGTAAAAAATAGTCTTTATAGATTCAGGTAGAAATTTCAGCAGGGCTGCGCCTTACCAAAATTGCAAAAAAGATGATTACAAAATGACAAGTATCAAGTATATATGAAAGTCCAAGAGGCTCATTTGGCACTCTTTTTACAAATGGTTGTTCATGAAAAGAAACAAGCTGCTCAAAATATTAATGAGCTGTCTGCTCTACCTACTTCGAAGTTCACATTTTTAAATGGCAAAATGTGGTTTGTCCACCCATTAAATGAAAAATGAAGAAATGGGTTACATTTCTTAGCTGTTGCATCCTCTCGTGGTCAATTCAAAGGAACTGTTCCACCTACTGGAGTCACTTCTCAAATTGGTGCCACTTCTTGCCACTTGGACTAACTGCTTACTCATTCCTTGCATGTCACTTTGTCAATTTTGTCTTAATTTTGTCTCATCGGCCCCCTTGGGCGAACATACTGGTGGGTCGCTACATTCAGGCCCTTTTCCATGGTTCACGCTTTTTCATTTGAAGGAAAATGGCTATTTCATACTTGTAAACTTGACATCCACGTAGGATGTCATCGGGCCTGCTGGCTTCTCTGCGACCTTCCTTTTCCTTTTTTATTAGCGGGTTGCGTGGGACTGCCAACGACTCTTTGTTGCTTTGCATCAGGATTTTGACTTATGTTTTTTAATGTGCCCAACCCTCTTAGCATTTGTAAATGCTTGCCTTTGTGTTTGCTTTGAGCGCGCCTGAATTCCTTTAGGCAAAAAGTCTGAAGGAATTGGGGGCTTTAATATTTAAACCTTAAGAAACAAGCCTTGAACTGAAAACTGCCCGAGTCCTTTGTTGTTGCACCTGCCCTTTTGAGCCTGTTGAACTAAAAACTGCCTAAACACTTGAACCAAGGCATGAAATGAACTCTCTGAACTTGTTGAACCCAAAAATGACTGGCATTAAACAACAGGTGAAGAAGGTGATTGACATTTTGCCTGTGGGAAAAATGGGTCAATAATATCTCCTAAGAGATACCTTGAAGAAGATATCTTTGGGACCCACTACCTTGAGCTTGGTTTCTCATTGGTTCCTAGGGTTTTATAAACATTTGACTTGTTCAAGCTCCTACGTGCCTACCACTTATCAGTCATGCATTCCTTCTTAGGTTACCACCTAGGATTCTGAATCTAAATGGTCACTTTATGGGTCTTAAAAATGACATTCATGCAAATGTCTAAAATTTCTTGATCAACTTTGTAAATTTATAACTTAATGGGAAAATATCATGTGGACACCAAACTTGTAAGGAATGAACCTAGTTCTTGAAGGAACAAACCCTTATGATCCACTGGCCATTTGAGCTTTCTACATGATTTTGTAAAATGTTGAAGTCAGCTATTTCATGTGATCCTGAATGACATTTTGATGATGATTTGGTCTAAAATGGCTATGTATGGAAACTTACCAAATTTTGCATTAGGAGCCAACTTTGAATATACATGTCTTCTTTTTTACTTCATTGCATGTGTCACAACTTGGAACATATGAATTAGACTCCAAAATGAACAAACCTATATGCTTTTTTCTTCTCACGACTACCATACATATGAGATCCAAACACCATGAAAATTCTTAGTTAGTTTTCCTACCACTATAACCAAATGTCTGGACAATCTCTGGATGGAATGAGTGGCCCAGGTGAATTCCATGCACACCCATGCTTATCTTGAACACTCTATAGTGTATTTAAAAATTTGGACCAGTCCTTAGAAATTGATGAATTACAATTTAAGTTAACCTAAAGTACCTCAAAATATTTATAAACTTCATGATTTCTCCATTCCACTCATTCAATCCAGAGCTAGTTTAGAACATTTTGATCAATTAAAAACTCTACATCTTTCTCTACATTAGGACCATTAACAACTAGGCACATGCTTGGTATGTTGGCCAAATATGGCTAACATTTTTGGCTACTCGTAGGGAAGCATGCCTATTATGCTTGAAAACCCAATTCATTTTATCTTAACTAATATATTGGGCATGGAGTCACTTATCTACAATTGAGCTAATTATTAAGATGATGCAAGGCTACCTCTTTTTTAGAAATTACTCTTGAAACAATGAAGACTAAAACAAAATAACAAAGGCAAATGCACACAAACAAAGGTAGGAAAGAAAGAAAAACTAATGTACTAAACAAATGCACAAAATGACACTTCGAGAAAAACATAAAAACTAATATAATATATACGACTAATCTTGACCTCCACACTAGGTTCATGAAAGTTGTTCTCTTGCTTCTCATTAGGCTCCTCTTTTATGGTGGGAGGGTGTATAATTTCACCTTGCTTACAGCATATGAGGGTATCCTTCTAGCTAGGTAAATTGACTACTCTTTTAAATGTCTCTTAACTAAGGAGAGAGTATTATAACTCTTGTATACCAATGTCATTGAGCTAAGTTATAGTTGTTTAATTATTTTTGGGTATAACTAACCCTTCCTCTACCAGGATTGACTCTTGGACTACTTCAAATGACACCTCCTCCTTCTTTTTATGCCCTTCTAGATTATTTTCCATGATGGAAATGAGTATGAAATAGACATTTTTACTTCTTTTTAGATGATTATAAGAGAGGGTGGCCTTACAAATAAGGGAAAAACATAACCAAGGTCAAAGTTTTTAGATAAGATCCATGATGAGATGACTTCATGTTCTTGATGGGATGAATCAAGAAATTAGAGCATAAATTCTACCATAACTCTTCAGGTTCTTCACTATTTGAGTTGATCTTGACCTCAACACTAGGTTTATGAAGGCTATCTTCTTGCTTCTCATCAGGGTCCTCTTTTATGGTGGGAGGGTGAAGAAGTTCACCTTGAACCTAGGAGGGTATCCCTCTAGATAGGTACATTGAATGATCTTTTAAGTGGTTCTTGAATTGAGGAGAGAGTCTTGAAAATCTTTTAAACCAAGCTCATTGAGTTGAGATATAGTTGTTTCATTATTTTTTGGTATAACTAACCCTTCCTCTACCAAGATTGGCTCTTGGGATTCTTTAATTGATACCTCCTCCTTTTTAATGCCTTTTTGGACTATTTTACATGATGGAAATGAGTATGGAATTTTCACTTTTACTTTTTTTTTATGGTTATAGGAGAGGGTGGCATTATAAATGATGGTAAAACATAGCTAGGGTTAAAGGCTTTAGACAAGATCTATGATAGGATGACTTCATGTTCTTCAGTTGGAAAGGGTGTAGGGGGATGAGAGAGAAAAGGGTTATGACAAGGTTGATAGGTTATTTTAGGGCCAATTGGGGTGAAAAAATAAATATTATCTATTTGATAAGGGTGAAGTTGAGGTAGAGAATAAGCATCATGATTTTACATACCAGATTATGGTGATTAGGCACTTAGGTTGCTTAACCAACTGATAGATGCTTGGAGTTTCCATTGATGTTTGAAAACCTACCTCTAAAGGTTGATATGCATAAGGGCAACACAAAAAATACTTCTACTATTTTGGACTAGAATCCCATCAAGCATGCTGGAAACTATTATAGGTTATTTCACCTTTAGTGAGGGTTATTTGGGATCTCTTCAACTAAGCTTATAAGATTATGACAACCCCAAGCTATGGTTGACCTATGTTAGGGATAAACCTCTAGAGTAGGCCACCTTCCTATTTGATGCTCACCTAAGACTAATGCTAAACTAATGCATCATAGGAAAAAGGGTTAGAAAGATAATAAGGGCTCCTAAGAAAGTTAACTAGGTGATACACCAAAATTAAGAGGGAAACTCTCATAAGCTCAAACCCACACTAGATCTGTAGAGGACAATAAAAACTTACACAACCTTAAGATCAGGATAATTTTCATAAGTATTTCATAGAAGAGGTTCAAAATAGAACACTAATATATACCTATACACAACATTGAAAACACCCTAAACAAAGTCAAAAAGGACCATGGATGAGGAAGATTCTCCTTCACACAATGCCATAATGCATAGTTTACCAAACACAGATTCAAGAAGAGGTATTTCTTACAAATGCTTGATAGTGTCGAGCCTAATCAAGTTGAACATACTTTACAGTATCTCAAGGAATGTCCCATCTCTCAAAAAGATAAAAAGGTCTAAAATTTGAGAACCCCTTACACAATGGAAAGAAAGGGATAATATAGAAGGGGAAGAGAGAGAGTGAGAGAAAGGGGGAGCACATTGTTCATGATAATTAATAAGTTTTCATATTTTAAGAGATATTTCACCAAGATTTTGGTCTAATTATAACAAGTCATTATGAAAAAGATATTCATGATCTTGCTAGAAATGAATGTTCAACTGCATTTCCATTTCCCTAAGTCCTTTTGATTTAAATCTTCCACCATATCTCATTATGAAGATAAAATCCTCATATATTCAAACTACCAAGGACATGTCATGTTTTTTCTGAGTTGTGGTTTGTTGAGGACATGACTTGGGATGATCTTCTCATTAATCATATATCTACTCTGTGCCTTGGATCTTAGACTAAAATAACTATAGGTGAAAATTTGCCTTTTATCTTGGATATTTGGCACCTTCTAACAATTCCCATTTCAACCTCTTCTTTTCTCAAGGCCCCTTTTTAAAAATTTGCCTAAGTATCAGCATCCATTTGCTTCTTCCACATGGTAGCCTAATGCTCATCCACCTCAAAGAGGCTCTCATTTCACTTTGGTGTAACACCAAATCAACATGTGGCATACTCATTCTCTTCAAATCAAGTTCCTTCAAAGTTAGATCTCTAAGAAATTATATTGGATAGTCATTAAATAAATGGGACCCATGGAGTTGTTTACTTGGTGAACATGGTTTCAACATGTGGCACCATTGGGCTCAATTTTTCAAAGAAATGTCTGACTTCCCCAAGAGGAGTATATTATTTTCACATGATAGCCTCACACTTATCTATAAGTGGTTTAGGTTTATCTAACATTTGAAATGCATCATTTTCCATTCAAAAAAAGGAAGGGACCCACCATTTTATAGAAAGTAGGGTCTCACCATTTAGTGCCTTCTATGTAAAGGAAAATTTCACTTGTTCCTTAAAAGAGAAATCAACTCTTGTGCCTATTTTAAAGGTATCTCCTAGGAGATACCTTGAAGGGGGAATCCACTCTTGTGCATGTTTTAAAGTTATCTCTTAGGAGACACCTTGAAGGTATTAAAAGATCCTTTAAAATATCACCTAGTAGTCCCTTCCATGTAATAGAAAATTGCACTTATTCTTTGAAGGAAAAATCCACTCTTGTCCCTATTTGAAATGTATTTGCTAGGAGATACATTGAAGGGGAAATTCACCCTTATGCTTGTTTGAAAGGTATCTCATAGGAATTACATTCAAGTTATTATAGGGGCCATAAAAATGTCACCCAATAGTGCCTTCTATATTTAAGATACATTAAAGGTATGTTTTCCAAGAGAATTTGGACTTTTATTTAAGGATTTTTTTCATGGATAAAATACCCAAAGGGAAAGTGCCTTTCAAACTTTTTAGCATGAATTTTTTTTTAAAACAAATGGACTTTACAATTTTTGAAAAGGAATTGGACTTAGATCTTTTGTCAATAAATAAGGACTTTACATCTTCATGATAATATGAAATTCTTTTGGACATTTTCCCATGATAAAATTCCCAAAAGGTAAGTGCCTTTTATATTTTTTGAATCAGACAAAATGTCTGAAAGAAATGACCCTTCAAATTTTTTTCAAAATACTTAGCCCGATGCAAGTAGGATTTAGCCAAGACATTGAATTCCTTCATACTTTTTGTAGTGGACAAAATGTCTAATGGAAATAAGACTTTGGTATTTTTGATTCAGTCAAAAATATCAAAGACCTAATTTTATCAGACATTATGTTCTTGTAAAAAGCCTAAAAAAGTCTAAGAAAAAACCAAGCAAAGACTAGATTCAAATGCCTTTCAAGTTATCAAGTTATCAACTAGTAGTGATTTAAAGGTAAAGGAAAGTTATAATAGGAGATACATTCAATGTCACTTTGATGTATGACACCACCCTTTTAGGTGTCTACTAGGAGATTCTTTTAAGCTCCTTAAATTACACTTATAATACCATCATGTTTAACTTGAAGATATCTCCAAAGAGATGTATTGTAAAAAAATCACTCTTGTGCATGATTGAAAGGTATCTCCTAGGAGATACATTGAAGGCACCTATTGAAGGGAATTTTGACACATATCATAAAAATACTTCCCCTCATATTTCTCCTTTGAAACAAATGTTTGTGGATTCCTTTGTCCATTAGATTATATTGGTTGGTGCACATAATTTATGTCAATCAACACTCCCATACTAAACTTATTTATTAGATTGGGATTATTTCCCTTGCATTTCATGGTTTTCTTGGGGAGAATCCATGAATTCAACACCTTTTCCGTAGTATTATCCTGATTCCATAAAACTAGCCTATGTTTATCAAATTAAGCATCTGATGTTGCTAGTGACAAATGACTTTGAAAATATGCTTTGGATATGCATGACATAACTATTTGGTTATGCATGTGGTGTAAAAAATTATCATGCATAACCATGCTTGTGAATAATAAGTCTTAGAGAAGGTTTATGCATGACATCACCTCGAGCTTGGCCACAACCGAATGAAATCCCTATCTCTTAAGTGATAGTAAGTTTGTGATGAATAGTCACTCTGAGGGAGATATATTTCCATCCAATGTTTTCATGTCAATAGAATTGATAACATCCCATAATTTAGAGTAATTCCCATAACTATTATAAAAAATGGTGGTATCATAAACTATGTCCTTGAATTCAATCGAGTCCATGATAGAAAATGGTGATGGTAGAAGTGCTCCCTTAAATGACTTAGATAGAGATTCCATATTAATTATGTGTAGTGATTTTAGTTTTTGTATACACTCTATGAAAAAATATCCTTTCTATTAGTCACTTGTTTACTTGAAATAGTCTCACAAGTAGATAGGAATTTTCTTTCACATGATAGTATTTGAGTTCGAATTCATTCAAGAGAAATGAAGACATTAATGGCTTCACATCATGAATATAGTATTTAAAATTCAATTCTAATTCATTATAAATGCCCAACATTCACATGTTTTATACTTTGTGCATAGTTCATATCTAGTTAGTTTAGTTTTTGGGTATCCTTAGCAAGTTATCAAGAAGTATTTTTATTTATTGGCCAAGTCTAACAAGCTTTTGGTAGTTGAGAATCAAGAGTCAGGTTTTGTTTTGTGATCAATCTTAAAAAATATCCTAAAAAAAATTTAAAAATAAAGGTTGATACAAAAAACCTAAAGAGAAAAATTGCCAATAAAAACTAGCCCTTCAAGTTACCAACCAATAGTGCTTTCAAGGTGAAGGAAGGTTTTACTAGGAGATACATTCAATGTCCCTTTGAATGTATGACAACACACTTTGAGGTGTCCACTAGTATATTCCTTCAAAGGCCTTGAATAACACTTGTAATAACATCATGTTTAACTTAAAGGTATCTCGTATGAGATGTCTTGTATGAAAAATTGACTATTGTGCATGATTGAAAGGTATCTCCTAGGAGATACCTTAAAAGTCCCTATTGATGGGAATTTTGACACATATTAGAAACATCCTTCCCTTCATATTTCTCCTTTGAAACAAATGTTTATGGATTATTTTACTCATCAGATTATATTGGCTGGTGCACATAATTTATTTTTGGTTTGGTCATACCTTATTATTTTAAGTACATGTTAATGTATATATTATGAAAATTTAGTATGTATTTTGTATTGTGGTTTAGAATTAAAATTTATTGATATACATTTAATCACCACTTAATGCTCAAAAAATTTCATGAATCGATGTAATATGTAACTTACATTTAACAAAAGATCAATATTTATATCATTTCAACTGCTTTGTAGAATGTTTTTGGGAAAAAAGGAATTCCCACACTTAAAAGGTAGAAGAAGGCCTCACTCTAAGAGAATTTAGATAAAAGGTAGAAGAAGGCCTCACTCTAAGATAATTTAGATAGAGTACCATTTAAACTACCAAATCTCAAATTGAATCCACATCAACATCTTCCATTTTATGTTGGTGACAAAATTCCTCTTGCTGATTGGTATTTTGAATTGTTTAGTCCACAAAACATACATGCAAATATATACTTGTTTAACACTACATCGAGAAAGTAATCTTCTTTGATTGGAATCATCCTTGCCTTTGATTAGGATGAGCTTGAAGATGCCCTTCAATTCCAAATGGAAGTATGGAATAGAAAAGAGGGAATTCTCCATTGAGATATAGCTAATTTAAATAAATTTACACTAGTAAAATGTAATTGAAAAAAAAAATCTTCTTCTTGTGAAACATTTGGGTTTCATTTGAATAGCCATGACAACCTTCAAATGTCTAGGTTGATAGACAAAGATAATTTGGTCATTAAAATAAAAATATGTTGAAATAAAAATATGAACAAGGGGAAAAAATTTATTTTACTTTCCACCATGCAAACATGTATTTAAGATACCCTATAATCATGATAGAAAAAATATTACAGAAATAAGATAAACAAGTGTAGACACTAGAATTACATCACACACTTGCATGAATCCCTATGTTGAAACCCCCCTTGATCCCCTTTTTAATAATTAACCTTCCTAACCCGTGTTTTCACCTATAAATATTTAATTAAGTTAATTAAAACCCACTAATGCCACCTCACCTAGCTACCTCATCCTAAGACTAATTCTTACCCTCTAAGTCACCTTGAGACTTAGTCTCCTAATCTCAACTACCTATGACTTGTTCTCACCCCTAATATAAATTCCTAACTAATTACATTATTTATAGCCTCACATTTTTACCATTTTATAATGGATACCACACTTGGAAAGAGAAGGAACAAAAAATGGAATAAAAATAACCCTTTTACCTATTCTCATGCCACTGAGATCGATTACTTAAGTAACATTCCAAGTTGGTATTCAGGTCACAAAAATCAATAATTCACACAATATTTTGGCAATCAGAGCATCCTATATTCACTTTCAACATCCAAGCTTATCGTTACTCTGCAAAAATTGATCAAGATCATGAATTAATACACTACATAGATCTTGAACTCTTGAAAACTAGTAGCACACTCTTGTCTTATCTATTCACCCATCAGTTCACCAAGCCTCATTAGAGTCATCTATTTGGTAGTCATAGTTCACCCATTTCACTAGATAAGTATATCTTGATGTTTTGTAAGTCTTTAATGGTAATTTCATAATTGCTTTACATTATACTATTTCATGAACCCTAACTCCTTCTGTGGAGGAGTTGTAAAGCTCCCCACTCACTTCTCTCTGCCCCAGCATACCAACCCTCTATACAAACTCCCTTGAGTCTTACCCACCTCCTTATGACTCTTCCCAACTCACAACTTGACCATAATCTCATTCTCCCACCTAAAAAATCCTTCTTTCACTCATTCTAATAATACTTCACCAACTGAGATCGGTGACCCCAAACCGACATCGACAAACCCAATCGATACCAGTGACCCAACTGACATCGGTCCTTTAACCGATGTTAGTTACTATGTTTCTAAACCAACAACCTCAAAATCACCTAATAACCCTCCTAAAACATAGACTTGACTTATCAACCTGTACTATATTATCTTCTACTATACTCACCTGCAACATGGTAAACAAAACTCTCTCTCTCTCTCTCTACTCTCTTTAATTGCATTTATTTTAAACTTTATTTTAAAATAATAGACTGTCATCCCAAGGAAGTTTCACGCTTCTCAGAATAAGCACGTAGCTTGGAAATCTACACATATCTCCACTAACAACTATTTTATGTAGTGTTTTCTTATCTATAGGTGTCTTCCTCCACAGCCAAAAAGGGGAATATACAGAGTTTGGAATGATGTGTACTTATCTATCTTTTAATCACTTATCCCTAACTCTCTCTCTTTTCTATTTCTCTCTTTAAATGTAAAATAAGCTTAACACATAGTGAAACATTCTGGCATGCCTGATGGGACCCTAGATTTTTGTTGGGTTTGTTACTTGTCTAGCTATTCATATAGGTGCACCATATCAAAATTTTCATTCCTTGAACTTTCTCTCTTTATCTTTCTCAAAAATGAAAATTTTGAAATTTTTATTTTTGTCTAAGGAAAGAACTAAAATTTTTCCTTACCTATCATTCTCCTCTTCTTTTACCTCTAAAAAAAATTCATTATTTTCCTGCAAGCTAAAAAGAGTAGCTTCTTTTTTTTTGCCTCTTTTGAGAATCAGGATAGTTAAATTCATCCTCTTCTCTTATTCACCATTATTTTCATCTAAATTTTTGCATTTCTGATTTGGGTTTAAAAATCACTACAAGTCATTTTTTTGCTTGTTGCATTTATCTAACCTAGTTAAATAAAGCATCATGAATAAATCATAGAACACAAATGTTACAAAACTAGATCACTCTCACAAAATTAAACATCTAAACTAACTTGAGACAAGGCCCATTGGGATTTCATCATGTAGTGGATCACCTTACTCTACCTAGTGATCCCACTTGGATTTCACCACCTAGGGGAGGACCCACTCCATTCTCTGATGGAGTATAAACTCTAGATAGGTGGTATATTGTAGTTAAGTGGCCTGACTTGGCTTCAAGACCATGAATTATGGGGAGCAAGCCCCTATAGCAAGCCACATACCTGATCTAATATATATTTTTGTTGAGCATCGAAACTAACCTCTAATCATCCCTATACTGCTCATCTAGTACCTGTTTCACAAACCAATATTAATCTCACAATTTTTAAGGCATAAGACATCAAGAGACTAAAATTGATTTCTAGGAATTAACATTTAGCGGCTGCATGTTCCTTTTCTGCTTCCTTTTGTCTTCTACATTTTTGAGCTTGTGAGGATGTTTCCTTTATCAATTTATAGAATCTAGGAATTTTTACCTCTAAGATTCTATTAACCTCTTATTTTAGGTTTTCTATGTGTCCTTGATCCTTGCACAGACCATTATATCCTTTGTTTTACCCAAAATTTTCCCCTCAATTGCCAAAACCTTAGATTTTTTACCTTTCTAGATTCCATAGTAACTAACATCATTAATTCCATGGATGTTGATGGCCCTGTTACCTATTGACATCAGTCAAATAACTAAAATCGATGACTGTGTGTTTTTATAATTTTTAGCCTACTTAAAATAACAAGCTAAAATTACCTATCTACCTGCACTCAAACCTAGTTTTCTAATTCTCTATCACTAATACAAATTCTAAGGCTTGCCTTTATCCCTTTTTCATATTCTTTACACGTACCAAGCCAATTTTTTTTGCCTATTATGAAAGCTGGCAACCACTCCCACCTTCCCCTCTCCTTTCCAATTTTACCATGGATCATACTTTGATTATGGAGAATACTCCCATGACTACCTGTCCTAACTAGATCCCCCTTGTACCTAAAGGAGATCTTGACTTCACAAAATTTATTGATCATAACATTGTATGCCTTCAGCATTATCTTTCCACAAGCCAAACCCATAACACTATAACAGATCCCCTTTATGGCATGCCAAATTCTTTGATGGAGACAACTACAGTCTTAGTGGTTTCCACCATTCCATCTATGGTCACCCAAACCATTACTTCAAAAAGTGACCCAACCATCAAAAACCCTCAAAATTTAACCACCCCAACCACTCAATCTCATCTTCTTAACCCAAATTTTGTAGCAGCTCCCTTAGCCTCACAGTCACAACTGGCCCAACCAAGTCAAAAACCATTTCAAAACTTGGTAGTTCCCATCCCATAAAATCTTGTACCCATAACTACAAGAGTTTCAAATCACCCTTTAACCCATGTAATCATGGTAGAAACCCAACCTCTGATGATAGCACCCAGCCAAGGCATTTTCTTTAACCTCATAGGACAAGCCTGTTTCATTTTTGCCCCTCAGCCCATGACTCATTACTAGTATGTTGCATCTACACTACCATAACAAGGTGTGTCATATCCAACCTATAGCTCTCTTCAAGTACCCTAAAACTTAGGGGGTGATCCTCACACTAATCCTTCTCCTGATCTCATCAAGATGCTATTGGATAAAAAATCTAACCTAGAAACATCTATGTTAGGTTTAAAGAATGTTCTATCTTATGATCAAATATGTAATGAACCCATCCATCCTTTTTTACCTATTTAACCCTACTCAAATAAGTGGGAACTCCCTAAATTTACTCATTTTTAGAGTAATGAGGACCCATAATAACACTTACGAACATTTTGACATGCTTGTTACCTAATAGGGCATGATGATGCATTATTGCTTCACACTTTCACTATGTCGCTTTCGGGTGCTACCCTAGATTGGTATAGTTCCATAACCTGACACTCCATTTTCACATTTACTAACTTTCTCAATTATTCCTGGATAAATTCTCTATCAATATTTCTAAAAAGGTCTCTATTACGGACCTTTATTCTATTAAATAGTTTGATGATGATCCTATCACTAACTTTGTCATTGACTAGAGAGGTTTAATCAATCATCTCTCCTTTTATTTACTTCAACATGAGATTATCAAGATTTTCTCAAGAGCATGTGCCAAACACATCTCTTTTACCCTCCACATCTAGACTTTTTTTACATTTCACAAAGCTTTTACAATGGCATGAAAGTTAGAGATTCAGGTTATAGATGAAGATAGGGTTAAGTTGTGTAATAAAAATACCAAATCCAAACCTAATGACTCTTCCATTAAACCCTCTTCTTCTAATAAAAATTCAAAAGGCTTTGCCAATGCCATGGTGATTAAATCAACTTCTTCTACCATAGTCAACTAGTCTAGGTCATCCACCTCACAAAATCTGACCAAACAATTCCAACAATGATATGAACAAAGACAATACACTCCTATTAGAGTGTTTTACACTTTTGTTTTAGATAAACTATTTTAGTAAGGATATATTACCCTTCCTCAAATTAAACCTTCTATATAGTTTGATCTCTCCTATCCTATACTAACTTGGTATAAGGAGGATGAGTTTTGTGGCTATCATCGAGTTAAAGGCCATAATTCTAACAATTGTAAAAATTTCAAAAACATTTTTCAAGATATGATTGATAAAGGAGAGCTTATCTTGGATAACCCTAATGTTCTTGATAACCAAAGCATGGATGTGTTCAAACAACCTTTTCCTAACCATTAACTCAATTAAACAAATATTTAGGCCATGACTGAAAACTCGCTTGATCACAATATTCATACGATCAATATGGTCTTCTCTTTACCTCTAGTCCAACCTCTCCCACAACTAGAGGAAATTGTTTTACCTATTCCTCTTCCACAAGTATAGGAGCCTATTTCACCCATCCCTTTCCCACATGTGGAGGGGCTTCCTCTACCTATCCTTTTACCACATGAAGAACCCATAATTCTTGTTCCTCTTGTACCTATTTTTCCTATTCTCCTACCTTTGGAAGAACATGCCATGCCTAATCCTCATCTTCATGTTGAGGGGAGCATCATTCCTATGCTCTACCCTCTTGAAGAGTTTTTTTCACCTACTTATCCTCTACCAATGGAGGATAGTGTCCCATCCACTCATCTTTCACATATAGAGGAGTTTGCATTATCTATCCTTGTACTAATCAAGGGGCCTATTATGCCTACACCTATCGAACCAATTTTAACCCTTCTCTTGCTAAAATAAGAGCACACTTTGCCTATTCCTCATCTTCATGTTGGGGAATCAATCACACCCATGCTTTATCCACTAGGATAATTGACTTCACCAGTTCCTCCCCCACCAAGGGAGGACCATGACTCTTCTCCTGCCTCAGTTTAATTAGACCTAGTTGTGGTTCTTACTCATCTTTGGCTTGAAAAAATAGAAGGTAACACCTTCCCTCTTTCCCAATCACCTAAGTATTCTATAGAAGAAAATGTAAGGCTTTTAATAAATTCATCTAAACCCTTCTCATGGTTGGTCAAAAATATAGACTTTTTTGACTCCAAGAAGCTAGACTACTTAACATTTTAGGACCAACTTAAAGCTCCATATTCTATGCAAAAAATTTCATCCTCTAACACCAATTATTTTTCTACCATTTATCCCAAAGTTTTTGACAAAGATATAATTTCTTTGCCTAGATCATCAGAAGTGAAACCCTCTATGTTAGAACCATCACCATCACGGGCATCGATTACACTAAAACAAATTAGATCTTTGGGTGTTTTCCTAGTGTCTAATCTAATTCATCCATAGGTAAAGTTATATTTGAATCCTCAACCATGAGTTAGAACTCCATGTCTTGAGCCAAGGAATAATGTTAAGTGTCCTAGGCCTCATCATTCCACTCCTCCTCTACCCTCAACTTTGCCTTTGATCTTGGGATCCCATTCTTCCACTTTAGTTAGAGTGCTCTCTTTCCAAGAAAGATAAAAGGTAAAGCTACCTCCTCGTTTGCCTCTACCACTTAGTGGAACTTACACCTCCAACACTTTGACACCTACAACTAAAAAGGTATCAAAAAATTAGTGGCTACACCTTCACCTAAAAGGATGCCATGTAAAACCACATCCATGCCTCCTAAATCAAAGAAGGTGTCTACCCCTATTATGATAACAAGTGATAGCCCACTGGTAGGCTCTTAGGACTCTATCCTTTTCCATTTTTTTCAATATTCCACCATAACCCTTCCTCTAATCAAGCCTTATTATCCTCTCAGACCAAAACCATCTTGGTTCGATGACACACAAGTTTGTTTATATCATCGCTCACCTGGACATGATACAAAAAGTTGTAAAACTCTCATAGTTGTTCTCAAACAACAATTTGATATGATCAACCCTTTTCATTGAGTAGCCTCTTTCTAACCTAATATTTATTCTTTTAGTTGCATTCTAAACTCTACCTATCACCTCACCTGATTCCAAGACCAATGATGAGGTTATGTCTCTTACACCACCTTCTCTGCCTATGCTCTAGATCAACATAATTAATGTGGCCACATGGTATAAAAATCAAAAAGATAAAGGTAAGGAAAAGGCCACTGCCCTTTTGGCTCATCCATTCTCAAAAGACACTCCTCCACTAAATCCTGAGATCTCTATTCTTAGTGCCCTCTAACTCACATCTTCACAATTCATTCAAGACTCAATGGTGAAACAACTTCACCATACCCTTGTAAATTTTTCTTTATATGAGTTAATCCAAAACTCATCCTAGTAATGCCAAGCCTTGATCAAGGCTTTATAATCTATTGAGGTACACCCTAATGATCCTTAACCTCTTATAGCTTTGGTAGATTCTCTTAATACTTTTACCCTAGTTTCCTTTAGTGATTCAAAAATTTCAGCTCTTTACCCTAGAGACTAGGACCCTACACTTTTTATCATTGCATATATTGATCAAACTCATGTTAATAGAGTCATGATCAATGGAGGTACTAGTATTAATATTATCTCCACTCATGCCTACAAATAACTATCACTTCTTGATAATTGCATGTCATAGTCTGATGTGATACTCCATTCCTTAAATGATACTACATTGACTACTATGGGTACTATAGTCTTGCATATCTATTTGGGTCCTTGCACAATCCTCAAACTCTTCTATTTTATTGAAGGAGAGTTCTAATATAACATATTTCTTGGATAGCCTTGGATACATGCCATGGTATGTGTACGATAAACTTTACACTACTATGTCAAATTTGAGTATGGTGGGCAAGTGCATGTTATTCCCACTGACCCACCTCCTTTAAAAACATACAACATGACTTATCATCCCAATGATGTACTCATTCCATTGAAAACATCTTCCTCTTCACATTCTACCATTGAAGACTCAACAAGCTCAACTACCCTAGTTACTCAGATATTGATGACATAAATTCTCGATAAGGACCCCATAAAAGACACTTTCAAACAAATTTCACTCAGATAATATCACTTGTTGACACTTGACATGTTTCATACTCCACAAGAGTATAAAAAACTTCACATGCACCCCAATTATGATCTTGATATTGGGATGGTCATCTCGTATGGTCCCCCTAACCTTCAAACTAATCCACATATGGGGGAATCGATTGGGATCCTACTATCGAAAATACCTCCTCTTCACCATAGATTTTTACCTGTGACTTCTCCTTCCTATGCAAACTTATTTTTTATCACACCTATCTTTATAGGTGCACTTAGATAGGATTCAAGTTGGGTTGTTACAAGCAGGGTGCTCATACACCCACTGAATACCCCACTAATAAAAACATCAAGGATGCCAAAAAGTGGTATGGTGTGGGTTTCGATGAACCAATGAAACCCACCAAGGTTTCTCATATCGAGGAGCCACTCTCTCTTTCTCCATCCTCTCATCTTCTCTCACCATCACCTACATAATCAGAGGTATCCATACCTCCTATTTTTTTTCAATAAACACCATTCATTTAAGACCCCTGACCTATCATCTAGGTGAGGAAACAAGGTCCCTTCCTCTCATTCATCCTGAAATGATTAATGAAGACTCTCCCACTATTAACACTATCCAATGTCAAGATGATGATGCTATTCTAACTTACATGGGTGCAAATGATTCTTATATCCAATGATCACTCCCTTATAAAATGAAAACTATGTTAAATGAATCAACCATTGATATTAATTTAGCCTCTCCAGATAACCCCCAAATCCTCAAGATTAGCCAATCTTTAGATTCCATTGAACAAAATTATTATACCACTTTCCTCTTTGATCATAGTAAAGAATTTTCTTGGTCTTATCACGACATGCTTGGCATTAACCCCTCTATCATCACCCATAATATTTTAACCAACTGTGATGTTAAGCCTGTTAAGCATAAGCTTCATAAGATGAACCCTCGTATTGCACTCCTTGTCAAAGAAGAGCTCAGACACCTCGTCTTTGTTAATTTTATTCAACCCATTGACTATCTACAATGGGTTTCAAATATCTTCCTTGTCACCAAAGTGGCAGGGGGAATCCACATCTACATTGACTACCATGATCTATACCTCACTTGTTTAAAGGATGACTTCCCTTTACCAAGCATCGACCAACTTGTTGACCTGATGGCTAGCCATGAGATGATATACCTTATGGATGGGTTTTTGGGCTACAATAAATTCTTGATTGCTCCTGAAGATCAACACAAGACCTCCTACATCACCCCATGGGGGAATTTTTGTTATTAGGTCATGCCTTTCAGCCTTAAAAATGTTGGTGCTACCTACCAATGTACCATGACTTATATTTTTCATGACCTCTTTCACAAAATTATGGAATACTATGATGATGACTTAGAAAGGATAAACATTGCCAAGATCACTTGGTAATTCTCAAAATCATATTTACTCATCTCCTATAATATAACATTCATCTAAACCCAAAAAAATGCATCTTTGGGGTCCTTTTAGGTAAGATTCTAGGCTTCATTGTCTCCATCTATGGTATCAAGGTCAACCCTATTAAGGTTCAAATAATACTATAAATGCCTCCCCCCACTAATCTCAAGTAGATCTGAAGCTTACAAGGAAAACTTTAGTCGATCCATCATCTCATCTCTCGGTTGTCAGATCGATGTCAACCTTTTCATTATCTACTTAAAAAGGATGTCTCCTTCCATTGGAATATGGATTGTCAGAAATCCTTTGACTCACTTAAAGGGTATCTCCTTTCCCCATCATTTATTATTCCACCTAAAGAGGAATAGCCTTTCTTCCTCTACATTTCTGTAATAGACCATTCCTTAGGTGTCATGATTGCACATTAGGATGATCAACATAGAGAGAAAAATATTTACTACATAAGCTAAATTCTTATTGAAAATCTTTACCTCGCATTGGTCTTCATAGCTTCCAAACTTCACCACTACCTTTTAAATCACAAAACCTATGTTGTCACCCATACTGACCCCCTCAAATACATGCATTCCAAGCTATACCAAAACTAACATATGGCTTGTTGGCTCGTGATCCTTACTAAGTTTGACTTGGAATTCATCTAATAAATATCTATTAAAGGGCAAACAATTGTCAAACAGTTAGTCAATGCCCCTCTACTTGACAATCAACCTTTTAACCTTGAATTCCCTGATGAGTCTATTATAATGTTATCCATTGATGACATCTCCTATCAAATGATGATGTTATTTGATGGGTCTAAATGTCAACTCAGTGGGGGTACAGGGGTCATCTTCATCCGTATTGATGGTGAGCCTATGCCTCTATCATTTAAACTATATTTTGAATGTACTAACAATATGAGCAACTATGAAGCTTTGGTCTTAGGGCTTCAAACTACCTTTTTTTGGGCATCAAATTAATTAGCATCTTTGGTGATTCCCAACTAGTGATTAATTATGTTAATGGTTCTTATCTCTACAAAAATAAAATTTTGTAATGATATAAACATCATGTAGATGTACTATTGGAATCATTTGACTACTACCTCTTACAAATTGTTCCTCGATTTAAAAACAAGTTTTCCAACATGATGGCTTCCCTTGCCTCACACATTCTATCCTCACCCTCTTCTTCAAAAATCTGTCACCATGCATCACCTCACATTACCCTCCTATGTGTCAACTAATATCCTATTTTGGGCATTGTTGACTCTAATCTACATGACATTTGGTACAAATAGCTTGTTGAATATCTCATTTATGTTATCATTCCATTAGACCTTTCTAGTAATGAGAGATGTGCTTTCATTAAAAGTAATGATCGCTACACTATACTGGGGGGCCTTCTTTACAAATGAGGCTTTGATGGTCTCCTCCTTAGATGCCTCACTCATGCTAAAATCACTTTCACCATTAAGGAAGTCCATGATAGGATTTATGATGGAAATTTTAGTGGGAATTTAGTTGCCAAATGCATCCCTCAACTTGTCTACTATTATTCGACACTCAACCAAGACTATCAAAATTATATTTGATGTTGTGTCAAATGTCAACAACATGCTAACCTCCTTCACACTCTAAGCCATGCCTTACAAGTCACCAAAAACTTTTGGACCTTTTCACAATGGGGTTTAGATATAATCAGTGAGATTAACCCTCATTCATCTCTCTGACATCATTCTATCGTTACTACTATTGAATATTTTTCAAAGTGGGTCAAGGATATTCCTCTCATCTCCATTAAGGTTGATAAAATTGTTGACTTTATCAACCATCACATCATCTATTATTTTGGTGTCCCTCATAAGATTATTAAATATAATGGCAAATCTTTTAAGAATAAGACTATCCAAAAACTCTGTGATGCTTTTGGCATCAAATTATGGATAGGTAGAAGCTTCTAACAAAACCTTAACCAAAATCCTCATGAAAGTAGTCAATGATGCTGGTAGGGATTGGTATACACACATTCCCTTTGACTTATGGGCTTATTGCACTAACATTCAAACCCTTATGGGTGATACACCTTTTTCATTGGTCTGTGGGATATAAGTAGTCTTGCCTCTTGAGATCCAAATTCCTTCTCTTCACATCTCTCTACAAGACATACTTACTAGTGATGAATTTTTCCAAGAACATTTGGCCCAAATTGAGCTACTTGAGGAATGCGATCTAGTTGCCCTCAATCACCTCCAAATATATTATGAGTGTATCAAACATGATTACAACAAAATCCTCAAGGAGCAAGATTTCAATATTGAGGATCTCATCTTAAATGAAAATCAAGTTTGCTCCTAATTAGCTTGGATGCTACATCATAACTCACAAGTATGGCTAAAGAAGTTATCACTTATCTTCTCTCGAAGGAAAGCTAGAACCTGAGAATTTAAATGCTTTACACCTATGTCCATTTTTTTTTAATCAAGTGATGCTTCACTTCATGTCTAATTTAAGCTCATCCCTTGATCAAACTTATTACATTCAACTCCCTTCCTATTAACCCTTGGTCCTGCACACTTAGTTAACCTTCCAAGTGTTGTGGTTTTTCTCTCATAAAGGAAAACCTCTAAGCCTCTATAATCCTATCCATGACTAAATTTATATGTAAACAAAAATATATAATAACAAAAATTGGGATATATAGAAAAATTATTATCTCTCAGGTCATGATTCTCAATGTAGACTACTCCCTTAAAGGACAACTAAAAAAAGAATCTTATACCACTCCCTTGAAGGATGGCTGAGCCAAGCTTTGTTATCAAGGAATTAATGACTTAGAAGCTTCCCATATTGATTAGCTTTGCATGATCTCAAGGTGAAGACTTCCCACATTGATCAACCTACATAAGAAAAAGAAATTAAAATATTTAGTCATGGACTTGCCTATGGTATCTCTCAGGTCACCAATAGAAGGGGCATACCATCCCCAATAAGAAGGTTATGATACCCACTCACCCTAATTCCTTTTACCTTTTTCCCCTCTTACTCCCTCACAATTAAGGGACTTTGAACTCACTTGACACAAGGTGATCATGACATTTATCTACCAAACAAATGGTTGATATTGCAATGAATGAATAATGCTCATACTCCCATGCTGATTCATATAGTTGTTATGGTCCTCACCAATGCAAGAGCATCATGTCCCTTTATTTTCTATCACATGTTGATTTCTCTTTTACGATGACATCTTACAACAAGATTCACTTAACTTCTCACCTATATTCCAATCTCTATTTAAAGTTATATGTTTAAGAATACTATTACTTACATATCCATTTCAAGCAATGATGCTAAAAAATATCAACAAACATCATGGTGTATTAACAATACATCATTCAATCATCACACTCTACTAATACTAATAAACAATTTGCCAACTAATTTATTTCATATAACTTCATGTGAAATGTAACCAACATAGCTGTTTTAAACAAAAGTAAATTTAGAAACTATAAAATCAAACAACTCATTTTTAGCATACACCATCACATTTACGAAAAATGTAAAAATGAAACCAACTGCTCAACTATGCATGTACCATCATGAATTTGGGAAAGTCTAGTGTAACACACTAATTATCACTAACATAACCACTAATAACATCACATAAACCTCATACATAGTAAACCATCATCATTAATAACATCATAACATCTCACAATACCAAAATCTCAGTATAGTCATGGTCTCTTTAGAGTCACAGGGTGCAAAACTTGTGACCATGCTTGATAAGCCATTATACACCCTAGATCTATCACACTTGGGCCTATTGGTAGTTCCTCAAAATGTATTCCATATATCTATTGGGGTAATGGAATGGGTGCCTATATATCATCCCTCCTATATCAAGGAAAATTAAGAGGTACACCCTATAATAAACCAAATTGTCTCCGAACCCTAACCACATGTATCATCTCCAACTCTTTGACTCCCCTCCCCCTGACCCATATCATACTCTGTAAAACTACAAGCTAATCTACCTACCTTCTAAATATAAGCTATGTCAAGTAGGGCCTCCAAAAAATATCTAAAGGAATCAATCCATCCATCAACCACTTGTAATAATAAATATCCCTCATGGTGTTGTTTACTCATGTATGTGCCATGCTATCTCTCCATTATCTAAAACCAACCCTAAAACTTGTCAAAATCATGATTGGTAGTCTTAATAGCCATGTCACCATAATGTGCTCATACACCCAATAATGAAGTAAATGCTCTACATAAATACTATATTTCCATCACAAGCTCACACCCCATAACTACCTGTATATCTATGTAAGAAAACCTGGTCCCCATGTAAAGACTATCCACTTCTCAAACATCTGTGCCAAAACTTTGGTCATCATAATAGGGAATATCCCTCCATCCATGTCAGGTAGTGCATACATTACAATCCCTATCATCATCAGGATAATTAGGAAATGCTGCTCCTTATCGATAGTGTAAAGTAGCTCATATGCAAAGCTCACTGAATGATAAGTCACCTCATTGACATGATCCCAAAATTATGTAGACATATGAATATCATGATCCTCCCTCAAACATGAAAATATATCCTCACCCTAGAGTGGTAGCTATAAAAACATGTATACATCCTCCTATGTCACTATCAATTCTTCAGTAGGTAGATGGAAGGTGTGATCCCACCTATTTTTCAAAGCTACTATCAAGCTAACATCTTATGTAACTCTATAATATCATCACACTCCTCCTAACCCTACATCTACCATATGTTCCCACTCATCCATGGTGACATCCCTCCTCATCCTCATCAACAATATAGCTAGTAAATGTTATAATGTCAAATGCTACTTAGCCTACATCCACACACACAAAATCACTCCATCATGCCACATACCTTAAGTTATAAACCTCCTCTTTTAATCTCTTTCTACATTCAATTGAGGCCCTAATTTAGGCTATATAGGTAGCACTCGGTCAACATGGGGTCTTTTAAGGCTAGCTCAGCCATCTACCCACCTAACTATATATCCCATTCACCCACCTAATCTGTAAGCCCCATGACCTATATCTTAAACCCTAGGCAAACTGGCCTATTCTAAACCTCTAGGCCCCATGGCTTATATCTTTAACCCTAAGTTCCACAACCTATTTAAACCTACTTTTTCCTAACCACTTGCCTTAATAATTTTAACCCATTCTAACCCCTTTTTCCCTTCCCTTTGGGAGAAATACATTGGTTTGAGGCCCTCATCTGGGATATGTAGGTAGCGCTCAGTCGACATGGGGTATTTTGAAGCTAGCTCAGTCATTAGGATAGTCCACTAATGCACTTATAAAAATTCATTAGGGATGCACAATTGGCCCAGCTTATAAATTTTCCACTTTGGGTTTTCCAATGACTGACATCAATTATATTTTGATCGGCATCAGTCTTATATTCTGACATTGGCACTAGTTGTCAACTGACATTAGTACCAATTATCGACTAACATCGGTAGACCCAACTAACATCGATGACTAGTTTAGCCCTAAGGTTGAATAATCTATACCCAAAATTTAGGTTTTTTTAAAAAACTACCCCCAAACCCCCCATAAATCCACCCAAACCTACCCTTACCCCATCCACTAATCCCTTCATTACCCTCTATCCCCCACACACTCGCATTGAACATAACTAACAAATTATGATCAAAACTAAAATAACAACCAACTTAAGCTGCTCAAAAAGATCCTACCTCATCTCTCCATCTCCTCTAGGTTGGAATGACTAGTACCTATAATGGAGCACCTCTATCTAGGTCCCCTCATCCCTCTACCATCTTTGTCCACACCAATGCTCCCTCCGTCCAACCACAACCCACCAAGTGATAATCACACCCTCACTCTCACACACTTTTCTCAACCAATCACCTCTCACCACTTTACCACAATAGGATAGGCTCTAGATGTTTTAAGCCACATGACACTCAAAGCTCTAGTTTCCTCCAATCTAATGTCACAAATAAATTTTAATGGGATACCAAACCCCTTTTGCTAGGTTTGGTCACCCACCAACATCAGCAGTCCTACCCTAAGCCATCGATATCAGCATATTTCTTACTAACATTAGTGACCTAACTGATGTTAGCTACCTTAAAATTAAGGTTTCCAACCCGAACCACCACCCTTTATAAAACCACCCTAATTACATGATTTTAGTGGTTCACCTAGACTCCTTATGGAGCAACCTTGAGATCATGTATATCTCCCCACCCACAACAACCAACCTTGGAAATCACTTAAATTTCCACCCATGATGACTCTAACTGGAGATCACAAATATCTCCTCAACCAATGACCCTTTTTGAGCCAACTTTACCTCGATTATTTTGATCACTTATGCTACTATGCTATAGTTGGCTATTGTATGCACACATGTATATTAGGATTTTTTGGATCATGAACTTATCAGTTTCATCACCTACAACACTTTTTGTTTTCTAGAAGCACTTTCGACCTTAGATACCTAGAAAACATGGACCATTGGAGCTACAACTTTGATCATTTAAAACCTATTAGCTATCACTAACAAGCTATAGTCTAGTTATTTATATCCAAGTCCTCCTTGCCTTTACCCATTATTGATTGTGTTGACTATAACTAGTAGTAATATATGAAAAAGTAATGATGTTCCCATGTTGTTACTTAACATTCATCCATCCATTAACTACCTATCAAAATGGTACCCAATTTTAGATTCTCTCCATTGGTTCCCATTTTGAGGGGGGGATATCTCATCCCATACCTGTAGCATCCAACTCCTATTTTTTCCTAATAACTTGTCAATACAAGTTACAAGACAAAAAAGGGAAAATGTAGTCCCCAAAATTATGTCACACACTTGCATGATTCCCTATGTCAAAACCCCCCTTGATCCCCTTTTTATTAATTAACCTTCTTAACCCATGTTTTCACCTTAAAATATTTAATTACGTTATTTAAAACCCACTTATGCCACCTCATCCTAAGACTAATTCTTACCCTCTGAGTCACTTTGAGACTTAGTCTCCTAATCCCAACTACCTATGACTTGTTATCACCCCTAACATAAATTCCTAACTAACTAGATTCTTTATAGCCTCACATTTTTACAATTTTCTAATGGACACCACACTTGGCAAGAGAAGGAATAGAAAATGGGCTAAAAATAGCCCTTTTACCTATTCTCATACCACTAACATTGATTGACCCTCAGCTGATGTCAATGGGATATCAAATGTTGATTACTTAAGAAAAATTCCAAGTTGGTATTTAGGTCAAAAAATATATTATTCATGCATAAGATTTTGGCAATCAGAGCATCCTATATTCAATTTCTACATCTAGGCTTATTATTACTCTACACAAATTGATCCAGATCAAGAATTGATACACTACACAGAGCTTGAACTCTTGAGAACTAGTAACACATGCTTGTCTTGTCTATTCACCCATGGTTCACCAAGCCTCATTGGAGTCATATATCTAATAGTCATAGTTCACCCATTTCACCAGCTAAGTATATCTTGGTATTTTATAAGTCTTTAAATAGTAATTTCATAAATACTTCGCATTATACTATTTATTATTTCACAAACCTTGACTCCTTATATGGAGTTGTAAAACTCCCCACCCACTTTTATCTATCTTAGCATACGAACCCTCTATCTAGACTCCCCTAAGTTTTACCCACCTCCTTACGACTCTTCCCAACCTAACAACTTGACCATACTACCATTCTCCCTCCTAAAAAAGCCTTCTCTTACTAATTCTAATACTAATTCCCCAACTAATATCGATGACCCCAAATTGACATCGATGACTTGTTAGGAACCCCTCCAAGGAAGCACAATTGATTACCTTTCTTATAAGCAATTAAACATGGAATTATACCAGAATGATTAAGTAACTAGAAACTTGAAACAACAAAGAATTTGAGAGACAATATACAATCTTGTATTAAATACTCTTAGAAGAAAATACAATAAAGAAGATTCCACTTCTTCCACCTCAAAGGCTTGCCACACCTCAAGACCTTCTTCCCTCTCTCTCTTGCTCAACCACAACCAACTCAACAACCTGAGTTGTTATCCCCTCCTTGAATGATTTAGTTGATCTCCTTGACCTTACACCTTGTAGATCTCCTTGACCTTACTTCAATGCTTTTACTTGCCTTCTTAATTACAATACATGCCTCATGGGTCTTTAAATAGAATCCCATGCATACAAAAATAGACCTCTAATTACAATAATTAGACACGTAGCTCAAGACTATAATTAGCCCTTTAACATGCAAACACTCACTTCACTTAACTGACTGTTCATCAACAATAGTACTGGAATGGCCACAGGCGATCGACGTCAGTCCCTGTCCATCTGGTGCTGACCGACATCGGCCGACTCCCTGCTGACGTCAGTTGCCTTCTGCATTCATCATGACTGACATCGATCATACTGCCGACACCAGTGTCTTTGGAACTTTAACAACCTCCTCCATGCCTACAACAGTTGAAGCTTTTAGCTCCACAACCTAAAAATCTCCCACTTGGAGATAAACATCTGCAATTGTACCTATACCTGTACACCATCTAGTTTGTTCCCTTGGCTCTGTATCCCTCTTCAAAGTCACTCTTGAAGACCAACCACCACAAAACCTGTGATGTTATACCTGTCATTTATGCCAAAAGAATTTTGCTACTCCCAAATTCTTCGTGACATACCTCTGAACTAACTTTACCCTTAGCTCAGAAATTCCTTGTATATGTAACCCTGTAACAAGCAACACAATACAGTAACAGGATAATGTAGCTAATATTATCCAACCTGGTAAAGATAAATACAATGGTCAAACCTCCATTGTCCAGCAGCCTACTCAAGACCATATACCCTAGCCTTTTGTCTCACGTGTCCATCCACTCTCTTCTCTAACTTGGGAATCCATCCCTCATCCAGTGCTTTCTTCTAGCTGACAACTCCACCAACAAATACCTATTTGGTTCTTCTCTAAGGACTCACACTCCTCATCCATGCCAAGCTCCCACTGTTTCTGGATTCTACCTGCATTGCCTCTTCATATCTTCTTGGTTCTCAACCATCAGTAAGCAACAAATAAAATAAAGAAGGTGATCAACAAATATGAGGTTCACATACCCTTTCTGACCTCCATATGGGCATTTGAGACTCCTTGATAGCTTGTTGTCTGCCCAACATCCGTTATAGTGACCGATCTTATCCATCTCCCAGTCTGTAACCGACTGATGTCAGTTCCCTGCACTGACCCTGACTACCAACATCATTTCCCTAGCTGATGCCAGTGTCCCCTCTACCAACATCGGTTCTTGTTTGACCAATGTTAGACTTCTCCTGCCTGACTCTACCGAACCTGCTGGTCTGCACATGATCGATGTCGGTATCTGCCTAACCGACGTCGGTTCCAAGTGACCGATGTCGGTGTCTGTGTGTTCCTATAAGTGATGAATTATTCACCTGTGAGCTCATCTTGGATCAGAACCCTATCCATACTACTCTGCTCAGAATTATTCAGCCCCTGTGACTGATCTCTATCCATCATCTCCTCCATAAACACCAAGGCTTCCCTATTCTTGTCAAAAGCATCAAATTTCCTTTTCCTGTAATGAACTTGATTTATGCCTTCAAAATATGAAATCATACCTTTTGAATCAAGAACATCCATTCTCTTCTTATTCATGTGACCAAGCCTATTAAGCCACATGTTTGAATCTACAGTTGAAGCAGTTAAACCAGAAGTAGAATCAGTAATAAAAGTAGATAGATAAAGAATACCTACTTTCTTACCTCTTGCTAAAACAAGTGCACCCTTGGTAACCTTCCAAGAATCCACTATGAGGGTTATTGTGCATCCCTCATCACCCAACCTTCATATAGAAACCAAACTCTGCTTCAGAACTGGGACATGCATAACCTCCTTCAACACCCATGTGTTGTCCATCTGCAATTTCAGCTGCACTTTCCCTTTGCCAACTATTTGACAAGGTGTACCATCCCCTAAATAAATCACTCCAAAGTCTCCCTGGACATACTCATGAAACAAATCTCTATTTGGGGATGCATGAAAAGAAGAACCAGAATCTAAAACCCATGATTCTATCTGACTATCCAAAGAAAGTATGAGAGCATCTTGTGCCACAATACCTGTATCCTTTGCTTCTTCATTACCTTCATGTTGATTTTATTTATCCCTCAACCAACACTCTTTCTTTTTGTGTCCTCTCTTTCCACAAAACCAGCAGGTGACACCTCTGGATTCGGATCTCCTTCCCACCTTCGACCTTGATTTCCCTTGCTCGACCTTCTCTCTTTGCCTTCCCCTGCTTTCTACACTTAGAGTATTCCCTGATGATTCACCTGTGATTTTCATATGTATTTCTTCATTCAAGGTTACACTCACAACATCATCAACTTTTAAGATTTTAGAACCAGACGTAGAATTACTTACTGCCATAACCAAACTATCCCAACTTTCAGGTAAAGAGCATAAAATTAAGAGAGCCTTTACTTGATCATCAAAAAAAATATTGACTGAAGCTAATTGGTTTACCAAACCATGGAAATCACTAAGATGAGTATGTACCAATCCACATTCCTGTATTTGCAAAGTAAATAACTGCTTCATAAGAAATACCTTATTTGAAGCCGAGGGCTTTTCATATAAATTTGCCAAAGATTTTATCAACTCTTCCATTGTCTTACACTGTGATAAGTTGAAAATCATAGACGATGCAAGGCTCAACCTTATGGATCCCAGAGCCTTCTGATCAAGAACATTCCATTCTTCATCCTTCATATCTGTGGGCTTGCATGCAACCCCACCCAACGGTAAGTACAAATCCTTTTGATACAGATAGTCTTCTATCTACATCCTCTAATGTTAATAATTCTTGCCGTTAAACTTCTCCATTCGTAGATTACTTTCTTCTGCCATTTATATACTCCCACTCAAATAGAAATTCCTGTGAATGACCTGTAATCAAACAATAACCTACTCCCTGTAACTGTAGCTCTGATACCAATTGTTAGGAACCCCTCCAAGGAAGCACAATTGATTACCTTTCTTATAAGCAATTAAACACAAAATTATACCAAAATGATTAAGTAACTAGAAACTTGAAACAACAAAGAATTTGAGAGACAATACACAATCTTGTATTAAATACTCTTACAAGAAAATACAATAAAGAAGATGCCACTTCTTCTTCCACCTCAAAGGCTTGCCACACCTCAAGACCTTCTTCCCTCTCTCTCTTGCTCAACCACAACCAACTCAACAACTTGAGTTGTTATCCCCTCCTTGAATGCTTCAGCTGATCTCCTTGACCTTACACCTTGTAGATCTCCTTGACCTTGCTTCCTTGCTTCAATGCTTTTACTTGCCTTCTTAATTATAATACATGCCTCATGGGTCTTTAAATAGAATCCCATGCATACAAAAATAGACCTCTAATTACAATAATTAGACACATAGCTTGAGACTATAATTAGCCTTTTAACATGCAAACACTCACTTCACTTAACTGACTATTCATCAACAGCAGTTCTGGAACCACCACAGGCGACCGATGTCAGTCCCTGTCTATCTGGTGCTGACTGACATTGGCCGACTCCCTGCTAACGCTGGTTGCCTTCTATATTCATCATGACCGACGTTGGTCATACTGCCGATGCCGGTGTCTCTGGAACTTTAGCAACCTCCTCCATGTCTGCAATAATTGAAACTTTTAGCTCCACAACCTAACATGACCCAACTGACATTGGTCCTTTAATCAACATTAGTTACTATGTTTTTGAACTAGCAACCTCAAAATCACCTAACAACCTTCCTAAAACATAGACCTAACCTATCAACCTGTATTGTATTATCTTCTGCTACACTCAGACCTATAACATGATAAATAGAACTCTAACTCTCTCTTTACTCTCTTTACTTGAATTCATTTTAAACTTTGTTTTAAAATAGTGGACTATCATCTCAAGGAAGTTTCATGCTTCTTGAAATAAGCACGTAGCTTGGTAGTCCACACATATCTCCACTAACAACTATTTTGTATAGTGTTTTCTTATCTATAGGTGTCTTCCCCTACAACCAAAGAGGGGAATCTACAAAGTTTGGAATGGTGTACACTTATTCAATTTTTAATCACTTATCCCTAATTCTATTTCTTTTCTATTTCTCTCTCTTTAAATGTAAAATAAGATTAAAATGTAGTGAAATAGCAAGGGCAACATATTTTTATGCAAATTTGAAAGAGTTCATACAAGTACTCATACCAGTGGAGAAAAATAACATTGAATAAAAGGTTAGAACAATTTTGTTAAGACAAACTTATGATAAGACACCTAGTGAATTCTCTACATGTTATATTTCATCTAGAAATGATGCCTTGAACATTCCTATATAGATATGTGAATAGGGGGATGCTAATATCAAAATAAGAAATCTAAATGAAAGAGGGGTAAATGGTATTATTCATTCATTTGTAAAACTCCAATGAATGATGCTTCATTAATTCTTTTTTATCCAAGAAATGCTAAATGTATTATTGAATCAAAAGATGTCCTAGTAGATATGATAGAGAAAAAAATGTAAGGTTCAAAATTGTAGATGGCCAACACACAATTATAGCATAACAAAGAATTATTTTAGAGGAGGAATACAATTCATTATCATTGAAAAATAAATATTCTATTAGAAGGGTAAAATTTCTAAAAACTTGTACTCTATTCCATATTGTACATAAAATATGTAACCAATATAATGAATCCAACGAAACAATTTATAAGGCTTCATTTTTAGAAAGAGTTTGATCTACACATGACCTTATCAAACTATAAGGTTAGAAGAATATTGAAACAAAAAAAAATGAAATAAATGCATGAACACTTGTTCACATAGATGAACTGTTCAACACAATAACTGTAGGAGAGAAAATGCATTCTTTTCATTAAATAACCTATTTGAAATTATTTTGATAAGGCATTTGATTTGTTTGAAAGTAGTACTTTACCTAGTTTAGATAAACAAAATTTAAATCTAATTGGTACAATAATACTTAGAAATATTTAAGGGCTTTTAGATAAAAAAAAATTAGAACTATTAGATTTATTAGAAATAGGGTTTATTTCCTTCTTGAAAACCCCTAGGTACAACAACATGGATACCTAGTGCAAAAAGGAGAAGCTATAAAGTAACATACTATAAAAAAAATGTGGAATATTTTAGTAACCATGATACATTACTACCGCCAGACAAAATGGTCACACCTAAAGAGATAATGGATTATTATATAATTTTTTTTAAAAGGTTTAACAATTTGTGTGTCCTGAATGAAGGTATTTGAAAAAATAGAAAAGGTTGGGAAGCATTATCTTAAGATTCATTAAGCATATTGAAAATTATCTACATAATGATGGTGGTCAACTTCCCATGATAGATATAAAAATATTCAACTACCATTATGCCCCCCCATGTCTTTGGCCATCCATTTTAGAATATTTAGTGAAATGTTCATTCTTGGTCTGAATGTTGATTTGATAATTATTGATCTTTTGAATCTCTCTGAATTTTTTAAGGAATAACATCTTTTCCTATTTATTGAAGCATTGATTGATAAAGTTATTGTTAGGGTATTCAATGTATTCATCATCCACAAACTATAACATTGGTTTGGCATTTAGACCTCTCTCAAGAATCTGTGTGTTGGTGATTTCCATTCCATGAAAGATACAATTGTCATACTATGGGGTCCAAATAGTAATAGATTTGATTGGACACATATTGTAGGTATCAATTTTTGTTAGGATCCCACTCATTTTTTTCTACAAGGTTTCAACCTCCATTCACAACAAAGTAGATTAGAGGAAGGTTTTGACATATACAAAGATTTACCAACATTTTAAATGATTGGTTCAAACAAAATAGGAAGGCCATTCAAAAATGAACTAGATAACATATTTTGGAAGAAACTTATCTCTAATTTCAACATTTTGGATGCATGTGATGTGATAGGGGTATATATAGGAGCTAGATTGGTGTGATATTATACAAAATTATAATAAAATTTATATTACAATATATAAATTGAAGAACAAACAATTTTTAACGTTTAATTTCAAAATTGTTTGACAAATTTAGATCAACCAATACAAGAACAAACACTTTAATCAATACTGCATGTATAACATTTTTAATTTATTTTATAATCATGATTTATTTTCCAAATATAACATCTTAACAATCTTTTGGTGTGTATGCTTTATTTTTCAAACCTAACAACTTAGCAATCTTTCGATGTGTAGCACTAATGGCATTGCATGCAAGTGAAGAAATAATAATGGAAGATCATATCAACAAACATGATACATTGAAAGTTAAATAAGGTAAGATAAGATCATTTATATTTTTTCAATTATATAATTCTTAATTTATCAAAGATTCATAATAATGATAGAATATTTCTTTATCTATTTATGTCTCAATTAAAATAGTTCACAACATAGCTCTAGAACTTTGTGTCTCCAACACAACAACCCATGACACAGCTCTACAGGTTGGTGCCTACACGAAAACAAAACAAGGTAAAACTCTAAAACAAGACATATTTTTAAAATAAAAATATCAAATCAATTGATGACAAGAATTTTTAGTTACTACATTATATAATACCTTACAGGGATTAAAGAACCAAAGTTTTAATGAAAGAGTGCACCCATACAAACTACAAAAAGGCCAAAAAAGGTGAAAACCCCTTTCAATAAATGTGTGATTATATAATTTCATATAATTCCATAATATATTAATTATATTTATTTATTTAAACATATTACAATTTATTTTTTATTCATGGATAGGGGATTGTAAAAGACAATAAAATATAGACTTGCATCAACTTGGGATTTGGAAGCGTGGGTCATTTTATTGTTATGTAAACTTGAATGTGGTTATATTTACCCATTAAAATTTTGGTTGCATGTTTCATTTACGCATTACAATGTTATTTACATTTTTAATTTACCTAGTTTAAAATAACACAATATGTGCTATACTATGTCTTCAATACAATAAATTTCAATGCAGAGTATCCATGTGTTCTTTATAAATAAAAATATAATAAATTATATTATGCTAGAAATAATTATATTGATATTGATTTAAACAATTTTTCATTTGATGTGTCTTATTGGACGTTATGAAGGGTGTTTAACTATTAAGGTGTATATTCATTTTAATTTAGTGATAGTGAACTATGACTTAGAAGAATAAATCCTATTTTATTTATTGTGATGGGCTATATAAATATGTATTGGTATGCATAAGAATAAATGATACTTTCATTACTATAAGAATATAGATGTTGGTTGATCAATGTTTAATTCTTATCAATGTCTATGAGAAATGAGTTATGGTAAAACAAGACTGTTTTAGAATTTGATAAAGTCATGGTCAAGTTATAAGGATTCAATATTAACATTTATATGTTGGTGACGTAAGCTAAACTACCTACGTATGAAAGATATGCCCTAATTATTTTTTAACATTTACTTCACTTTATTTTCTTTTAATTTTTGAGATCCTACTATCTATAAAAGATATATCCTTGAACAACTATAATTTAATGCATTAATAGCTCTTAGGAGCTCTTCTTGTATCCTCCCTCAAATTATGTCTGCATCTAGACTCTTCCAATGGATGTTATACATATATGTATCTAAAATGTTATCTACATGACTAGGATCATCCTAGCTAAAGCTAGTAGACTATGAGATAAGTATGCCATCAATGGCAACTAGTAGTAATGCAGCTCTAGCAAGAATGAATGAGTGATTATTCAGGAAGGAATGTATTTGGCATGGGCCTCAGAATGGTCATGGAAGTTATGTTATTTTATTGAGCATGATATCCCATCACTATTCATCTAAAATGTATTTAATGAATGTTGAATATAATTCCTAAATGATTTTAATAATATGAATGATAAAATAATTTGCCTGTTCTTGACTTTGTTCTTTAATATGTATTTGAATGGATCTTTATGTGTTTCAATACTACATGGTTTGACTGTTCTCTCTATATATTTGAATTCTATTGCCATTGGTTATTTTCCCAATTGTTTCAATATTATAATTGGTTATATAATTTGGAATTTTAAGTGGTTGCCACTTTGAGTGGTCTACCAACTCTTACATTATATACATCTGTATGTTACAATACTGGAAATAGAAATGGTACATTTGTGTATAATGAGTATAGTTACAATATTTCTAAGCATGTATTTATTTTTATATGTGTTTATATGATTCTTTATAAGATTTAAGGAAATTCAAAAAAAAATGAATCAAATTAAATGTATTATATTTTTATGTTATAATAAAAAATGCAAATCAAAAGTGCATCAACGACCAATCTAGTAACATGTAAAACATTTTCTTAGAAAATTATAATGTTATATTTATTATAATATAAATTTTATTGTTAATAAATGATTCATTTCTTTTTTTAACAAATTGCAAGCATTTCAAAGGAGGAGCTAAAACTGACTTCTAAAAAACTCTTGATTTTGGGGTTGGATGAATTATTATTTATTGTGAACAAAACAAAAGATATGCAAATGCATGATACAAGAAAAAAAGAAGATAATTAAATAAAAAATATGTCATACTACATTTGAGATGATTACAAAGAAGTTTTGAAGGTGGCACTGAAGTCTTTTTCTCACGTTGGCATTTGGTCAATGATAGAGGATAATCATTTAAGGATACTCATTCAAGCCATGGGTTACACAAGTTCAAATTTCATGTTTGCTTAGGGAAAAATATATTCTAAGGAATTCAATATAAACACAAAGAAATTAGATGAAGTTATTTTAAAAGGCACCTTTGGAGATGATTTTTCAATTGCCAATAGGTTGTTCATTGATTGTAATTCTCAAAATTATGTTACAAATCAAAAATTAAAAATGAGTTATGTTACATCAAGTAGATATACTGGAAATGGAATTTGAAAAGATGAAAAGGATTGGAGAATCAAAATGATGTCTATCATCACATTCTTGGGAGAAAGCAAAAAACCATACTAGTAGTTATGAACCAATGTTTAGAAAGATGTATCTTCACCATATTATGATTCTTTCAAGTGTATTAATTGAATATAAACTATAAGTCTAGTAATAAACATTACCACCAATTTCATACAGATAAATTCTAAATTATCTCAAATATATTTCAATTAATTTATTCTAATTTAGGATTACTTTGATTTGGTTAAGTGCAAGTGAATACTCCATCGATTTATCTTGAAATTGACCAACTTGATCTATTAGTATATTGACACTTGCTCATGAAGATGTTCCTAATGAACAAAAAACAATTGTCAATATATTGTATTATGTAGATGAATTAGATTGCTTAATATGTTTTCATCCATAATTTGGTCAGTCAAACGGTGCCACGTGTCCCAGTAATCAAAGGTAATTGAAAGGATCAATGATCAGTATGAAGGCCTAGAAGGGTGCCATGAGTTCAAAATAGTCCAATCTATTCAAAATGATCTGCCCTCAAATGGTTTGAAATAATTCAATTTATTTGGAATATAGAAAACATATTTATGGAGAAAATATTTTCCACTCCACTTTAGTGGGTATAATTTCAAATTATTTAAAATAACCTAATTTATTGAAATGATATATGGTCAAATGGTTTGAAACAATCTAATTTATTTGGAATAAACAAAATTTATTTTTGGAAAAAAATCCTCTTCACTCCATTTTATAGGTATAAGGCTAAATTATTCAAAATAGCCTTACTTATTCAAAATGATCTAAGCCCAAATGCTTTGAAATAGTCCAATTTATTTCGAATATAACAAATTTATTTTTGGAGAAAATTCTATTCAATCCACTTTAGTGGGTATAAGTCCATATTATTTAATATAGCCCAATTTATTGAAATGATCCATGCCTAAATGGTTTGAAATATTCCAATTTATTTGGAATATAGGAAATTTATTTTTTGGAGAAAATTTTATCCACTCCACTTTAGTGGGTATAAGTCCAAATGATTCAAAATAGTCCAATTCATTTAAAATGATCTATGCCCAAATGGATTGAAACAATCCAATTTATTTGGAATATAGGAAATTTATTTTTTGGAGAAAATTTTATCCACTCCACTTTAGTGGGTATAAGTCCAAATTTTTCAAAATAGTTCAATTCATTCAAAATGATCTATGACCAAATGGTTTGAAAAAATCCAATTAATTTTATATATAAGAAAATTATATTTGGAGAAAATTTTCTTCACTCCAATTTAGTAGGTATAAGTCCAAATTATTCAAAATTATCTTTCAAGTTAGATATTGTGAGTGTGCTTCTAGAGTTATAGATATAGTGGTGCAATATTATGGTTTATTTGTAGGTCTTTCAGTGAATTTTCATGAAGTTCATCCATTTTATGTTGAGTTTATAGGTTTCTACATCCATAAAGTTTAGGCATTATTCTTAGTAGTTGGTTTAATGTGCATGATTGTTTCACATTCTGTAATAGTTATATTTCTATAATGCAAGTGGATTGGTTTATACTCTATAAGAAAATATGATATATGTTTGGTAAAGTTCTATTTTATGCAAGTATGTGGTTGGAAAGTGGCATTGTGTACTATGTCAAATGATAATAAGAGTGTGTAGATGTCACTACACATTTAGGAAGGGAAAGCATATCTGATTTGAGTCTATTAGAATAAGTGTTAAGTTTGGATTTTATATTTTTGAGTGTATTTATAAATATTCCCATTTGTGGATATTTCATATATCCATGGCCTACCTAGTAACATGTCAAATACACTTGCACTAGGTAATACTAATAATCTAGTGGCCACATGTGTTGGTCTAACCTATAGTAGAAGTACAATCTTCTTGATGGAGCTTTGAACATGGCCACTGAAGCCACTAATAAATGTGTCTGTAAGAGATATAGCCTACTCTAAGTACACCAAATGATGTATAAGTGTGATAGTAAACATGTTAATATCTGACCTATTGTCAACCATAACACTCCGAATGATATGATTATCTATGTAGGCTTATACAAAGAATGCATAAAAATCTAAATCATCATCAATAAACTCCTAATATAAGAAGGTGATGAGTGGTCTAACTAAAATTAATGTATGATACACACCAATGATTGTGTAGTGGGTGTTTCTCCTCTATATTAGTGTGATATGACGCTGGTAGTGGATGTGCCTAATATGTGTAGTAAACACCTGAAGTGCCCCTACCTCATTTGTTGTATACTTCAAAAATAGGTCTGAGAATATTTTCAATGCCTTAGCTTCTATTTGTTGAATTTTGGGTACCTTTATGGGTGTACCCACATCAATACTATAAGCCTCTATCAAATATTATATCTTATGTATCAATCTAATGCATCTATTTATTGTATGGCTTGGTACCCGATGATATTATTAGAATGCATTGGAATCATAGTTATTTAGAAGATGCCATGTCGTATCAATCTATTTGATGAGATTGATAGATATGACATTGCATTCCAATAGCTACAGTAAAACACATGCTAAAAATTATGGAAGGTTGGTGAAAAATCTATGTGGAGGAGCTGATAAAATAGGTGAGGAGATATCTCTAAAGTTACATTACCTATGGCCTTTTGATCACTCTTGTTTTTGGTGGCCCTTACCTTATATGGAAGCTTACAAGAACTCTTAGCAATTGATTCTAATCCACTTGTATATTTTAGTTTACTAATGGAGAGAAGCTTGACTTACTTTATTTTACTATGTGGCATAAATATGTGAAGGTTGGAAACTTATTACATAATATAGTTCCATGTAATGTTGGTAGGAAGATTTATTTGAATATGTCCTAAAATTCTATATCTGCCATGGGGCTAATTGATTTGGCCAATATAGTCTTATATCACAAGATGTATTCTACAATATGATTATTTGATTTTATTTCCAATTGTGCAACTTGAACAAATGATATTTTATCACCGATGTTTATTGAGAATTGTGATAAGAACATATCTACCAATGGATTTAATGTGGTGATAGACTGATTTGACAGATCATAGAACCATTGTAAGGCACAATTATTTAGACTGTATGGAAAAAACTTAATGAATAACCAATTTTTGGACATGTAGTCCAAACATGCTATGTGAAAATATCAAAGATGGTGCTCTGGGTTTCCCATACCATCATACAATGTAAGCTTAAGTTCAACAAAATGGATGGCAAAGGAGTTTCCACTATGTGATTTGCCAAAGGTGTATGTAAAATAACATGATAACCCAAGGCATGTAGTAGCCTAGTGGCTCCATGCTCAATATGTTACACCTTAACATAAAGAGTATGAACCCACTGCATAATGGATTTTACATATGGAGTGGAAGAACTATCCATAAGAGGTGTAGCTATCACTAAAGTTTGTTGAGTTATAATTGGTTATTACGCTAGCTGAGTTGGCCCCAAAGTGGGTATAATAACGTTATTATCTGGGGGAGTAGAAGATTGACCATTATTTGATTTTTGAAGTTATTCATGGATAATATTGATAAGGTCATTTTGTAGATCTGAATGTTTGGAAATAAATCTTTCAATTTTCTCTTATCTGTTTCATCAAATCGGTTATTGCATTTTGTCATTATAGTTTGGGGAGTAAGAAAATAAACCATTGTATATTTTAAACCTTTAAATAAATTTAATCTATCAAAGATTTTAAAAATCAAATACTAAAACAAATATGATATTTTAGAAATAATATCTAATCATAGAAATACAAAAGATACAAACCCTAAGATCATATAGGGTTAGGGTTTGAATAGTATTCAAAGTAAGTCAAGTTCACCAAATGTTTTAACCTTTTAGGAATTAGTGAATGTGAATCATTTGGTTGTTAAATAGTTGAGTATAGTAAATCAAGGTGTAAATATGCAATAAATATAGCCACTAATTTGTTATATAATTAACTTAATTTGACCTTTCTAAAAATAGCAATAAATAATGCAAGTAATAACTTAACTAGAAAATGACTAAGATGGATGATGTTAAGGCTAAAAAATGAGGTAAAAACTAGTCTGAGTGTCACAAATAGGGTCTAGGTGTCAAAAACCCTCCTGGATAGTAGTGCCCTAATTAGATAGTAATGTCATGTGGTTCATGTGTCCCTATTTTAGTGGTAGTGTTCTTTGTGTAGGATTGTTCCAATTTTCTTAGTGCACATGTGTCTAGATATACAAGGCTTGCATGAGTTTTGAAACCGTATAGATTGCCTTTTTTAATTGATTTTAGGAGTAAATCCTAATACCCAATGTTACTAGGGCATCTACCAAATACAATCTAGAAAGAGTGTTTGTTATTGGGGTAGATTAGATATCATCCACACCCCACTATGAAGAGAGTTTCCTACATGCTAATACTCTAAAGATGAATCAAGCTTGACATAGTTATACCTACCTAAGTGCTAGTATAAGTTCAAGTAAAACTAGTATGATAGTTTAATTGAGTGATTTTAATGTTCTTGAGACTATAAATATGGATAATATGAGATAAGGATGTTGTAGATGGTAGAATGTAGTACTAGGTTTGAATAGGGATTGATAACCTTAACTGTGTACAACTTATTCTGAGTTTGCATATGTAATTTGCATCCAATTTCCATCTAATCATTAGAGGGATAAAATTCATGTATTTATACTATTATAGTGATTGTGTGGGTGTTAAAAGTGGTATAGGCTGACCCTAAGAGGTCTAAGATTTGAAAATATATCCATTTGTGAAAAGAGGAGGGAAAGGACAATAATGCCATTATTAGGACATTATCAGCATGATGTTGCACTATTATCCCTATTATGGATCTAGTGGCCAAGTGGATAAACACTAGGCATGATGGGCCAGGGAATGAGGCTCTGAGACTGCTTTAGGGATGACTAGGGATGCATGTGGACCACACAAAATCTAGATAACTGTGAAAATAGGCTCTAGGATAGGGCTAGGGCTAAAATAGGGATATGTGGTCTCAAGTAACACTCTTATCACTTAAGTGTCACTTTTAGGTGATTACAAGAGGTGATTATGAAATGATAGTTAATGTAAATCATAAAATATTAGGTCTATGATGTAAAATAACTCTGTATTGAAACCCATTGGTAATTGCAAGTAAATGAATTTTTTTTGTAAATGGGTAACCTTCAAACTTACCATGTGATTTATGGTGCCTTAATAACCACAATTATTGGTGAATAACTAACCATCATTATAATTTGATAACCATAGTTATGAAGGCCTAATTTGGCATTAGCTCAGGTATAAGGTAAAGATAAGGAAATTAAAAAATCTCATTTGCATTTATTTTCATCATGATTTTCAACTATGGGTCTGTTATTACCATTATAAACTCATTTGACTGAGGATTCATCTCTATTTGATCATGTTGTAGTATGTAATATACTATAAACCATGATTTTTTATTCATCACTCATATGATTTTAAATTCTTGATGTTTGAAGATTCATCATCATTTGAGCTCAAACATGAACTACTTGCTACCAGTTGGTATAGAGTTTGATCTTTTAGGATTTTATCACAATATGCCATTATGACAAACATGAACATACTAACACTCATAAAATAACCCCCACCCCCATAAGGATAACTTGAGATTTAAAGTTATTCCCAACTCTATAGTAGTAGCTAATTTTGATTTTAGGCTAAGGTCTAGGTTATCAAAGTCATTGGTGCACTTAAGTTGGAAGCTTTTTTAATTTTTCAAACCAAACCAAGTTTTATATTATATAAATTTATAAAAAAATGTACATTATTACATCAACTCTACCCATTGGCATAGAGTGACATCCCATATCTAAGTTGTGCATAATTATTTCCTTATTTTTAAATTAGGGAGACTTATTTAAAATATTTACCTTGAAGAGTATTAAAAACACATATCTAAAATTATTGTAAATTTTGAAGTAATTATAAACCATGATGCAACCAATAAATAAAACCATATTAGAAACTCAAAACATGATAGTGAACCTATAGTTTTGATACATTCCAATATAGGTTTAATACCCATTGGATGTCCATGCCATTCTCCAAAGCTCCCATATTTTCCTGTAGTGTATGGTGGCTTCTAAATTTGAATGTTAGTGGCACTACAATTAGATTTAATTTTGGAACGAACAAGGTCATATTTATCATTTTTTAATTTTTTCCTTCATAAATTTATTTAGTATTAGATTTAAGAGAAAGTTTTTTTCATTTTATTCAAAATAATAAAGGAAGATAACATATTGTTGCATTTTTAGGTTGAGTATATTATTAAGTGAATATATAATCTGGATGCAAGACACTATAGGATTAAAACCTATTGGATATTAAAAGGGGAATGACTTCCTTTTCCCCTGAGCATGCCAAAACTAATTGAAAATGATTTATAATGTGGAAAATATAATATATGTCTTGCATTTTAGATATTTTTTATTGGGTTATTTTCAAAATTAAAAAGAAAAACATAATATATTGTTGCATTTTGTACACAGAAAAAACTACCATACGTCTAGTTTCAAGTTTAATTGTAATTACCAGATGAATATATAGTTATGATGCATGAAACTATAGGTTTAAGACCTATTGTCCATATTAAGGAGAATGACTTATTTTCCCCTTGAGCATGCCATAAAAACGTGAATATGATTGAGATTATGGAAATGATGATAGAGATTACAATCTGCTTAGTCTGAAAATAAATATAAGCATATTGGAAATTATTTACACATTTCAAAACTACCCTTGTTTGATTATATATATATAAACTTAAAATTATTTTATTATTTTAAAATAACCAAATTGATTTTCACTCATTTTCTAGAAGCATATTCCAATAACTCCCTCCATCCTAAAGGAATGGGAAACAAATGACAATATGGAGAACATGCAAAGTTGGAATCAAATGATTTCAAAATTATGAATCTATTTTCTAGTATGTGCATCAAATCATATTAAAAGGTTATAGATAGGTTTAGTTTCAGATTAAACATACATAACATTTAAATTAGATCTAATTTATGATGATTTGGGTATGTTTTTTACCATATAGGTATTTTTTACATAAATTGATATCCAATATTATTATTGAGGTTTTAGTGAATTAGAAACCTAGAGATAACCTAGATTCAAACTTGTAACCCTCAACACAACTCTCCCTAATTCATGTGAAATTTAATGGTCATGTATCCCTTAACACAACTACTTCATCAAAGACTACATCCATGTTCCTAATAATTTATTTTGATCTACTTTAGTATTATTGAAACTTATGTAAATTTTTGGGTTAAAATTTAAAACATATTAAATTTTATAGATCATTGATGGTATGTTATATGTCACATTTATATGAAGGTTGAGATAAGATGTTAAAAAATATAAATTTCACATAAGGTGCAATGGACACATAGATAGAGTATTGAAGGTTATTTTTTATTAGAATCAAAATATTCATAATAAAAAATATTAGGTAGAATATTTGACAGTTACAATGAATCAAAACTTGATATCTATAGGAAGGGTTAAAAATAAAATAACATTTAACTTTGAGACAAGAACTAAACTCTTCCAAGTAGAGAACACTAATCATTATCCAACACTGATTTGGAAATATGTTGCTAATAGTTAAATTATAAATAAACAAGAATTCATAACAATAAATGTGCATTGAGATCAACTACAATGGATAATATCTATTAATATATTATATATACACTATTTTTAATGTTAAAAAAAATAATAAATGATAAACCACTAGAAATTAAAGCATGAATTCAGTCTCATTTTTGCTTGTTTAAAATTAGACAGTTTTCCATAAAATCAAAACAAATTCAATTTATGCCTCATACCATAAAAAGTGAGGAATTATATTTACAATGTAGTCTAAATCTCATTTCTAACATTAAAAAATGGTTGCATTGATGAAGATAAAGTGAGATAGGTTTGAAAAATTGTGCATACATAATACCATCATAATTAGATGTGAGAATTGAATCTTGAGTGAGTGATGTGAGCATGAACCAACAAAATATTTGTAAGCATGTTATTGTTGTGCACACACCCATACAAAATACCATCATATATACAAGATTATATGTCATTCCATTCTATTCAAGTCATGATATCTAATGCTTTTTTCAATCAACCCTATTTGCACAAATTTTTTATGTAAAATTTATTACCATTGTTGTCTTCTTTTCCAATAAGATTAGGCATTAGTTTATGTTTATTATAGTTCATAGATTTATATAATAATGATGAAATGTTTCATGTTATTGATGGTATTCAACATCATTTAGAATATTAGCACCATTTAATTCATAAATTTCCTTCCCTTTTGTGCAAACCAACCTTGCCTTTACTACAAATTTCCCTCCTCTCACTCAATTCATATTTCCCTCCTCTCATTCAAATTTATTTATTTATTTTAAAAAAAGATGGTCAAAAGTAGCCTTCCTTTAAAAAACAATTATTCATTCATGAGAGATGACCCCTTCTAGTAAACTATAGTTATTAGTATATTAACCTTTACAATAGGTCTAAATTTGATGGCAACATGACCTATTTGATTCTTTTAGCCATAAAATCCAATCAATTTTTTGGTAGATTGTATAAAATACAAGGTGTAGTTTGCACAGACTGTCAATATATATATATATATATATATATATATATATATATATATATATATATATATATATATATATAATTTATTTATTATAATATGAATTATACTAACATTTGAAGGGAAATGTTTAATAAATAATAATCATCAAAAAAATTGAGGACATGCAAGGTCAACCATCAAATTTAGGCCCTATCTTTGAGTAATATTTTTTTGATTAAAAAGTGTACCTTTATTAATATAAAAATATAGTACAATGCTAATGATACAAAAAAATGGGTGGAAAAATCACACCCCAAAATCCAATCCACCCCAAGCTAAACAACCCTCAAGGGCCCCAAAAATACAAACAAGATAAAAACCTAGATCAAATACATTTTAGAGAGCCATATCCAACAATCTCAAAGTGTCCTTTTTTCCTTATTATTTTTAACCTCAGTCCATAAATATAGAAGAGGCATGGAATGAATAGCAATGGTAACCATCTATAATTGAGGTTCAACTAGGGCTTAATCTTTATCTAAATTAGAAGTATTAGATTCATTTGATCTCTTGATTCCTCCACTTAAAATAATATCTTCAACTGATGTCTCTTCCATATATTTTGATCTATAATTCTTTATTGGTCCATGTGTATATTTTTACTTGACCTCAAATGTATTCTTAGTATTTAAGACTTCTTCTTCTTCATCTTTTGAAAGAGGATTCTTATACGGCTGCCAACTTATATGTTTGACAGGTTGATATTTTTTTCTTTAGTCTATTTGTGTGAGGGGATGCACCTTGGATATGGCTAGTTTGATGGAAAAAATTACATCTAAATGTAGTGTTTTCATAATCCAAAGTTTTTATCGAAAGGAAATGGTCATGTTTTAACAACATTCTATCTAGAAGACCATTTTTAATATCAAATTCAACACAAATATGAGTGTGGGTGAAGATTCCTTCATTAAATATCTCAAAATATATCTTGATAAATCTTACTAAAGACTTTTCAATAGATTCACACACTAAAGGGTGCCATAAGGGAAGATGAAGATTTGGAAGCTGAATCTAAACTCACATTTTGGACACCACCATAGTGGTAGGATGAAAACCTAAAAACTAAGGGGTCATAAAGAGCATAGATCTACCTCAAAACCAAGGATATTCTTTAAAAACTCTTTGATAAAATTAAAGGGAGGACAACTTAACTATGAATAAAGCCTTCAAGCATAAGTACATCATAAACTCCTTAGTTCATGTAGAATAGATGCACTAACGTAGATACTCAAATTGAGGCTAGAATATATTAAATCTACAAATAGCAACATATTATTTAAAATTTGAAATTAAAGCATTTACCTCTGGAATATATATTTATAATGTTGTCTTCTCATCCAATTTTTCCACAATATATGGACTTGGGAAAATTATGGGGGAAGCAGAAACAGGTGGAGCCATGAAATAAGTAGCATCCTTGAAGGAGATAAACCCAAAACCCTATTTTGAACCAACTCAAAAATTAACCTTTGATGTTATAATTATGCTATAAAGATGATCCAACTACACAAATAATCATAGGGGTAGTTGAAATAGCTATGGTAGGCCTATCACTAAACCCATAGGGTTTCAAAGAACCATATATGGTTTGCTCTGCCATCACTGTTCATGATACAACTAAAGATAGAGGATTTTTTGATGTTATCAAAATACATCCTTTGATTAATAGTAACTTTTTCACATAGACATGATCAATTACAAACTCTAAAATATTAATTTTTTTACATATACTTGTAAACATGTTCTAAATATAGCTATTTGAAAAATGTTGAGATATATTGATTTTGAGGTGTCCATCTAGGATTTTTATTAGTCATATACTAAATTTATTAATTATCCAATTAAATTTTATAAAATATTCTTGCTCACTAGGGATAAATGACCTCAATTAATTTTCACCTCTATGTCATGCTCAAAAAAATATTTGTAGATTAAAAATTATTTCTTAAAAAAAGGGCTTAAAAATCCACCATATGCCCAAAATTTTATAAGTTTTTTTTATCAATTTATCTAAAAATTTGTAAAAACTTCCCTATTACAATTAAATATATATCAAAATTTATGTTAAGAATTACCTCTAATAGTAAAATGGACATCAAATATAAGGTTAAAATACCCTTTTATGGTTAAAAAAAACATCATATTTAAGGTTAAAACTAAGTGTTATGGTCAAATGCATGTCAAATTTATTACTTAAAATTAATTTTTAAGAAATCAATTAAATAAAATGTTAATTAGAAGAGGAGATAAAATAATTTTAAATTTGGAGACTTAAATTGTCACATATCCATAACTAAATGTTTCTAAAAGGTGAGTATAATAAACTCACATAGAATAAAATCATTCCTTGTAAAATACCTAGCCAATAAATATGAAATCAAATTTATAGATAGAGTTGACATATCTCCAATTTTTTTTTATTATAATTATATTGATACATGGTAGGAAAAATAAGTGAATGAGAAGCAAATATGGTTCCTTAAACCATGGATTGAGAGGAAAGATTGCTATCTAAGGAAAAGGAATACATATAATCCAATTGGACACATAGAGGGGAAATAAAATGAGTAATATGATGCATCTTTAGGTGAGGTCAAGTCCATAGTGTATCAAAGGCCAAAAATATAGTAATTTTTTGTGGTTGTGACAAAGTCTACAGATCTATGGATCTAATTATAGACCAAATACATTATTAAGTGGTTCACATGGTCTTATGGATATACAAACACAAAGTCATGAAATAAATAATGCACTTATCTCTATAACACCCCACATAAATCTTAGCTTTTAAATGAAACATGAAGTTCACATAATCTATTAAATACCATAAGTTTGTGCTTAAAATAGAGTTTAGGGAAGCCAAAAAATGAGATACATATATTCATGGCCTTGGTATATTCCTATGGAGTCCTCAACAACTACCAAGAATTCATGAAGTCCTTGGTTTCATGAAATAAATTTGTCATGATCAAAGTAAACTTAGAATGATTGACCTTGATAAATTCCCATAGAGTTTGGAAACCTTAGAGAGAACCCAAATAGTATAAAGTCACGGAGATCGAATTGTTTCTATGTTATAATGAACTTAAAGATCATGATACATGTCATAATCTCATTCATCACAAAGGTCTTGGATCTCAAATATAATCATGGTGATGAAAAATGACACATGGATCTCAAAGTGATCATAATTTTTATGAGAAGGTGAAAAATGGGAAACTTTGGGTATCATTAGAATGCTTTGATGAGATATTTAATTTGGTTGTGGCCATGATATTTTTACTCAACCATGTGATCATTATTATAATGAATTTCTTAGGAATCAAAAAAAATTGAGAGAAGGAATTCAATAAGGTTGATGAGTGGGAAAAGGAAAAGATTTCAAGATATTATTAAAATAGTTATTTTTTCTATAAATAAGAAAGGGAATATCATTGAAGAGTCAACATATTGAAGAGAGAAATTGAAAAATATTAGGAAGAGGAGATCAATGGGTTTCTTTGGTAGAAAATATAAAGCACAAAGTAAAAAGAGAATATAGTGACAAAAACAAAGAACTTTAGGCTTACAAGTGTAATGTGATCACTATGATATCAAATTCTATCATGAATGTAATTTGGTCTCAAATTTAATAAGAAGTCTTTGTATTTTCATGTTTCTTTGAGAAAGAGGGTGAGAGAATCACTATTGGGGAGTGAGGAAGTCATTATTTTGGACCCTTGTAGCTCCCCCTACACCATGAGGGCTCAAAATTACTAAATTTTAAAAATTGATAACAATCATCAACTATTATAAAGGCTACTACAATATCAAATTTTTACAAGTCTCCAACTACAACATTACATGTGGAGAAAATACATCATTTTTACTCTACCAGAATGAGAAATATAATAGATGGAAAGAAAGTTGATTGAAATATTGAGTACATTTAAATCATAATTGAATTGACCATATTCCATTTCAATTTTTTTGAGTCCCAAGACTTAAAGTGCGGAAGCATGACCCATAAATATTTTTTAATTAATACAACCAAAAATAAAATCAAATGCATCCTTAGACTTTACCATATGATGAGAATCCCAAAATTATAACATCCAATAATCACGAGAAGAACAAATTCTAGTCAAGGAAAAATTGTTCTTAAAAGGACCACAGTTAGTGGTTTTCTTCTTCTTCTTTTGATTTTCAGTTGTATAATTAGAAAATGAAGAAGAGGAAGACTCATTTCACCTTTAGGTAGTTATTTTCCCTTATTAAAATTCTTATGTTAAGATATTCTAATTAATCCTAATTCATTGATCCCTTTGATGATATTACGATAATTTTCATTTACTTGGTTTTATTCCTTGTTAGGAACCTAAAAAATATATCAAATGATGGGATTTCAAATATAATGCCCAATTAATCTATTATGGAATAGAATATGGTAAAAAACACTTGATAAGGTCCCTTGAACTTGCAAAAAATATTTAAGATCATCAACATATATTCCTTACAAAATCCATAATCTTACAACTAAAATCATAAATATATAAACTTAGTAAGGAAATATTTAATAATTTAATAAATTAATTGAATTTAATGAATATGAATTATTCTCCAACCGAGGAGTCTTGATGTCATTAATTCATCCAAAAAGTTACCAAACCTAGTTGATACTTTATTTTGAGTGTGTAATTTTTTAATATGAGACTTCAATCCTTCTTAAATAATCATCCTTATTAACATGCAATTCCTTAATATTAAATTAATTAATGTTAAACTCAACACCTCACAATATTTTTACTATAAAAATAAATAAATTAACATGAACCTCATAGAAAAATACATATAGTCTCGACTCATATCCTGAAATCATTCCATTCTATGAGATCACATTTATTTGAGGCATTTTGTCAAATAATTCACATGCCTTATTTATTCTTACACATTTTGTGTACTTGTTGATAGGACCTAGGTTCCACAAAGCTCTGACACCACTTGTCAGAATTAAGAGCACATATGATTACCTTTGTATAAGCAACTAAATGCAGAATTTAACCAGAAGTAAAAAGTAACTAGAAATCAAAAATAGCACAGAATATGAGAGGAAACACACAATTGTATTCAACTCATTCCAAAAGGAAATTACAATAAAGAGATGACACTTTTTCATCCACTTTTTGGGCATACCAGTAATCTTCCCTCAAGAGTTATCTTCTCTCAATACAGGTCACAACAAATAACTCAAACACAGAGTTGTTGTTCACCTCCAACCAGTCAGTATCAATACTACCAGTACAACTGAGTACGCAACATACTCCAAGTAGATCTCACCTGATCTTGCTCCTTGATGTGTTGTTGTCACTTTTGATCTTGCTACCCCACAGATCTCCTTTAACCTCACACACACCTGTAGATTAATTTACCTTACTTACCCATGTAGATCTCCCACCTAATCTTGCACAACCTACAGATCAACCTGATCTTACATACCTGGAAGAACCCTTGTGATTCCACCATCGAAAGAACTCTTCTAGTTTTACACATTATAATACAGCCCCATGAGTCTATTATATAGATCCCATGCCAAACAACAATTAGAAACACAAATCAAGACTAAAATTAGTCTTTAACATGCAAATAACCAGTTCATTAACTAACTATTCGTCAACTAGCAGTTTTGGAATCGTACAAGCAACCAACGTCAGTCCCTATCTCTCTAGAGATGACCTATGTCGGCTGATCCCTGACCGATGTCAGCAGCTTCCTATCCACCCCTGACTGATGTCACTTTGCCTAACTGATGCCGGTGACTGTGACACTCAACAACCCTCCATGTTTGCATCCAGGTGAAGCTTTTAGCTCCATAACCTAATAATCTCCCACTTGGAGATAAATAGCTACACCTGTACCTGTACATCTTTCTAATCTATTTCCTGGCTTGTATCCCTCTTCAAGATCAATCCTAAAGACCAACCACCACACACCCTGTGGTGCTACGCCTGTGACTAAATTTCTCCATTCTAAGCTTACCTTCTTCTACCATTGCTATACTCCCACTCAATCAAAAACCCCTAAGAGTGGCCTATAATCAAACACACTTAACAGATCTGAAACTACCTGTTAGTGAACCTCACTATGAGAACCTTCAACCTGGCTCTGATACCAATTGATAGGACCTAGGTTCCACAAAGCTCTGACACCACTTGTCAAAATTAAGAGCACATATGATTACCTTTTTATAAGCAACTAAATGTAGAATTTAACCAGAAGTAACAAGTAACTAAAAATCAGAAATAACACAGAATATGAGAGGCAACACACAGTTGTATTCAACTCATTCTAGAAGGAAATTACAATAAAGAGATCACACTCTTTCATCCACTTCGTGGGCATACCAGTAATCTTCCCTCAAGAGTTATCTTCTCTCAATATAGGTCACAACAAACAACTCAAACACAGAGTTGTTGTTCACCTCCAACTAGTCAGTATCAATACTTCCAGTACAACTAAGTACGCAACATACTCCAAGTAGATCTCACCTGATCTTACTCCTTGATGTGTTGCTATCACCTTTGATCTTGCTACCCCATAGATCTCCTTTGACCTCGCACACACACCTGCAGATCAACTGACCTTACTTACCCATGTAGATCTCCCACCTGATCTTGCACAACCTGCAAATCAACCTGATCTTACATACCTAGAAGAACCCTTGTGATTCGACCATCGAAAGAACTCTTCTAGTTTTACACATTAAAATACAGCCCCATGAATCTATTATATAGATCCCATGCCAAACAATAATTATAAATGAAACTCAAGACTAAAATTAGTCTTTAACATGCAAACAACTGGTTTGTTAACTAACTGTTCATCAACTAGTAGTTCTGGAACCGTACAGGTGACTGACATCGGTCCCTGTCTGTCTAGAGATGACCGACGTTGGCCGATCCCTGACCAATGTTGGCATCTTCTTGTCCACCCCTGATCGACATCGGTGACTGTGACACTCAACAACCCTCCATGTTTGCATCTGAGTGAAGCTTTTAGCAACACAACCTAACACTTGTCTACTAGGGCACTTGGAACTACTACATTGTCCTCATTGATTTAGTGGTCACTTTAAACATCCATTTTTTTTGTTTTATGTCCTCAACAAACATATTTTATGATTTTGTTACTATTAATTTTTGTTTCAAAGAAAAAGGATATAAAACTTTATCCTTCAGCTATGAACTCATTTACCACAACAAAAAAAGGATATAAAAAATTTATGCTAAGTATTATATCTCTTATCAAATCCTTCAAAAAATTGAATGTTTTTTCATACATTCTTGAGTTATGTCAGTTTTATGCATACATCTATTATTTATTGTATCCTACTTAAATATGGTAATTATATAGAGAGTATCTAGCTAGACTAACTTCCTAGAGTTAGATGAGGAGGTCAGAGTCATTATAGAATCTAAGGAATTTCTTTGGACATATTTTATACCCAAATTTTATGTATTTTCCTATATTTGTGCTCCTATATTGGTTTATTAGTCATTATTGTAACATCTCAAAAAAATCTTCATGTTCATCAATATCTTCTTATATGACATGCTATTTTACTTCATTTTAATGCCTTATTATGCATCCACAATTTGAATACATGTCTAATAGTTCAAGTGCCTTATTATGTTTCCACAATTTACATACATGTCTAACATGGCATTCATAATTACCATGAAAATATTGTGTATGATGATTATAAATTTTTCAATCTACCCATGGTAAGGGAAAATCTAGTCCTACTCATGGTTTTGAGTGCTCCCAACTTGGGAAATGATTAAATTTTCCCTACCCTTATCATGATAATAATTGCATTGGGATTATAGAAACTTCATAGGAAGTAATGATAATTACTTTAAAAATAGGTTATGTTCTAAATTACCTCTTGGGTTAAAAGTTATTATACTGTTTAAAAAGTATAAATAGCTGATCTTTGACTTTATTTCCCTAAATATCATGATTTTAAAGGCTCTTCATTATAAAGTTTTTTTAGGTACTATCATAACTTTATTTCCATATTTATTAAGGCCTTCATGCAATGAACCTCAATGTAGAACTAATTGAGATCCATTTTAGACATAATAAATAAGTATTTGAATCTTTCCCTAGTGGTGGGAGGTGTGTTAAGCATATAAAAACAATTGTTTTAGGGAACCCCATATTTGATCTTATCTTAAGTAATGCCTTGACTTGCATAGTATTGATATCTCAATATGTATAATTAATTATATTTTGAAGATAGTCAATGGAGCTTAGAGGAACTTACAAGAGATAAATCATTGGTTGTGCCTCATCCAACAAGGTAAAATATCTTATACAAGTCTGGCATGAATGTAGCATGCATAAGTTTTGGAATAAAACTTTATCCATCAGTGTTGAACATGACTCAATATGAGATATGAAGATAATTATTGTGCCCTAACACACACACACACATACCCCATTCTCTGAAATCACATGGGGACCCACTATAGTTTGAATATATTTATTCAAGGTTATATAAGCTTTACAGATCTATGATATTGGGTTTAATATGCAAAAATATAATGTTATTATCAATGTCTACATTTATAGAGTCTCAAAATTATGAAAATCAAAACTTGGACATTGATTTTGATTTATTTTAAACCTTGAGTTTTCATAATTTATCTTAAAAAATGTCTTTATTGTTTTTATGGACTAACAAAACTAATGTGTCCTAACCTAATGTTCTATGATTTTTTATATATTTGTACGATTATTGAAAATAACTTACAAAGTATTCACATTTGAGCCCTACCTCTATTTTCCAAGATTAGGATAAGTATTAAGATTAAGTTACCTAGAGCCCTTCAAACTCAAAGAAAATTCTAAGCATTCCAAAGTTTTTAAGCTCTAAGGGATTGACAGTTAGCATAATTCAATAATTTGTATCCTTAGAGCATATAAATTAGGTTCAAAGGTCCAACATTTTTCAGTTTTGAGACCATGACAGATGGAACTACCATGTTACTCATAACTTACCATAATATGACAAAATTTACATACTTTTTCGATAGTCAGGTCACCATACGATATCCATGTGATAGAACCATGTTTAACCAGAACAAAGTTTGATTCAATAAAAATTCTAAGTCATAAAAGTTTCCAATATTTGAAAACACACCATATGGTTTAACTTTATTAACCCAGAACACGGAAGGTTAAAGTAAAGTATAATATCCCTAAGGCCCTACAGTCTAATGGTTCTGGGTTCTAAGATCTGAGAGTCTAAAAGTTGGCAAAATTTTGTTGGGAGGATAAGAACCGGAAGCACACAATTTGATTACTAAACCAAGCAACTTAATATGCGGAAATTAACCAGATTCACCAAGTAACTAGAATTCAGAATAACACAGCATATGAGAGACAATACCAAATTGTATTAACACTTTATACAGAAAAGAATACAATAAAGAAGATGCCACTTCTTCTCCACCACCTTACAGAGGTTTCCCACACCTCAAGTGAACAGTAATTCTTCTCCCCAAAGCTCTCCCTCTCACAGGTCCCAACACCCAACTCAAAATACAGAGTTGGTGTTCACCTCCCGTGCTCCACGCACACCACAAGTGCTCCACGCACTCCACGTGCTCCACAAGTACTCAAGGTACTTCAAGTAGATCTCCCATGAATCTGCAACAACCTGCAATTCAACAGACCATACTTATGGAAGGAACTCCCTTGCCTTCCTCTTGCTCTTTCCGAGTACACACCTGTACTCCAAGTAGATCATGCCTGATACTGCTCCCTGTTGTGTTGCTGTCTATATGACCTTGCACACCTGCAAATCAAACAATGGTTCTGCTCACCTGTGAACCTCGACCTTGCACACACATACACCTGCAGATCAACGATCTTACTTACCATGTAGATCTCCTATATAGGTCATGCAACTGTGACCAAGATCCTACACTCTTGAAGAACCCAGCTGGCTCTCCAATCCAGCACCAACACACCTGGTACTGAGGCACTAGGAGGAACGCACCATTGCTCTACCTCACACACAGAAGGAGCTTATAATTATGCTCTCTTACTCCCTAGCACACTTTTCCAATACAACCATGAGTCTATTATATAGATCTCATCCAAACAATGATTAGACATCTAATTACAATAATTAGATCCGCAGCTATGAGTCTAAAATTAGCACTCATCATGCAAACGCTTGGTTCGTCAGCTAACTGCCCGTAAATAGCTCACAGTCGAACCACACAGGCGATCGACGTCGGTCCCTGTCCGCCTAGGGTCGCCGACGCCGGCCGATATATGACCGACGTCGGTTGCATTCCTGTCTTACCCTACCGACGCCGGTTGGCCAGACCAATGCCAAACACTTCTGACACTTCTGCAACTCATTCTGCAACCTCCTCCATGTCTGCATCAGTGAAGCTTTTAGCTCCACAATCCTAACAATCTCCCACTTGGAGATAAACAGCTGCACTGTACCTGTACCTATACTCTGTCTAATCTATTTCCTGGTTTGTATCCCTCTTCAAGCTCCCACCTGAAGACAACCCACCACACATCCCGTGGTGTACCACCTGTCATCCGAGTAACCTGCCACATCCGAACCTACAAATACATGTAGTGAAGTCCTGACCCTGCATAGCAACACTTGCTGTCGGTCCCTCTCAGAATACTTGAGAATCCACTTCCCCGAATTGGCTCCTAACTCTCTGACAGCTCCCACTGCATGGGAATACTCAGGTCTATACCAGACCTCATGTGATTTCGGACACTGTACCTGTCCAGCCCTTAGTGTGCTCCGGCTCTGCATCCTGAACCTTGCCAACACCTGATTCACATTAGCTCCCACTCGAAACAAAATCAACCTGTGATCTCCATGCCTCCCATGTCAAAGAATTTCGCTGCTCCAAACTCCTCCTGACATGCCACTGAACTAATCTTACCCTTAGCTCAGCAAAACCCTGTATGTACACCCCTGCTAGCTAGCACACTATCCACATACAGCAACAGAATGATGTCATGACTCATCATCCCCCTGGTAAGGCAAACCACAGTAGTTACCCTGACACTGACTGAAGCCATGCTTCGTCCTCCACCTGTCAAAAAACCTGTACCACTGTCCTGCAGCTCCACAAGACCATATAACCTGGTCTTCCGTCTCACGTATCTGTTCTCTCTATTCTTCTACTAAGGTATCCATTCGTCTCTGTGCTTTCATACCTGCTAGCATCTCTACCAAAACACCCCTGTCTGGTTCTCCTCCAAGGAATCACATCCTCATCCATGCCAAGCTCACACCTGTTTCCTGGATCCTTCCTGCTCTACAATCAGCAACATGTAGAAAGAAGAGGAACAACGAATTTGAGGGCCTACTTACGCCTTCAGTCCTCCGTATGGGTGTTTGAGACTCCTTGACAGCTGCTGTCCACCCAAAATTCGTTACAGTGACCGACCTCAGTCACCCCACAGTCTGCATCCTACCGACGTCGGTTCTATGCGTCTGTACCTGACTACCAACCTGCCAGCGCTGGTGTCCCTGCTGCTGACGTCGGTCCTCTGACCAACATCGGTCTTACATATTGCCGACGTCGGTCTCCTGACCGACGTCGATCTTACCCTACCCGACATCGCCGGCTTCGATCTGCACATGACCGACATCGGCATCTGTCTGTCTGACGCCGGTTCCTCCTGACCGACATCGGTACCTGTGTTCGCCTGTGAGTGATGACTTTTTACCCGTGAGCTTCTTTGAATCAAAACCCATGTCCAAACTGCCCTGCTCAAAAGTATCCAGCCACATCCACTGGGTTCTGTCCGCCATCTCCTCCATAAACACCAAGGCTTTCCAGTTCTTAAGCCTGTCAAATATATCTATCTTCCGCTTAAGAACATGCATCTCCTTCCTACTCATGTGACCAAGCCTATGAAGCCACGTATCCGCAACAAAAGAAGAATCAGTAATATAAACAAGTAGATAAAGGATACCTGTTTTCTTACCACCAGCTAATTCAAGTGCATCCGCTGTGAGAGTTCTTGTGCATCTCTCATCACCCAATCTTTCTAAAGAAATTAGCCATATCTCCAAACCTGGGACCTGCATGACCTTCATCAACACCTGTGTGTTGGCCGCCTGCAATTTCAGCTTCACTTCCCCTTTGCCAATTCTTTGGCAAGGCTCACCAGCTCCTCTACCTGGAACTGCATGGAAAGAGGCAACCGAATCTTTTATCCAAGATTCAACTTTATCCAAGAAACCTCCAAGAACATCCTGTGCAATAACACCTGCAACATCTGCTTCTTCAGTTTCTTCATGCTGATCTGTTACCAACCAACAATAATCTTTTACCTGCTCTTTCTTTCCATAGGACCGTGAGTGACCATCTGTGCTTTTCAACTCCTCCATTCTTAGCTTACTTTGATCTGTTGTTGCTCTACTCCCACTCGATCAGAAACCCCTGAGAGTGCCCTGTAACCAAACACAAAACCTGCTTCCTCCAACCTTAGCTCTGATACCACTTGTTGGTATCAAGCTATGAGCCAACAACCTTGCTCTGATACCACTTGTTGGTATCAAGCTCAAGAACCTACAACCAAGGCTCTGATACCACTTGTTGGGAGGATAAGAACCGGAAGCACACAATTTGATTACTAAACCAAGCAACTTAATATGCGGAAATTAACCAGATTCACCAAGTAACTAGAATTCAGAATAACACAACATATGAGAGACAATACCAAATTGTATTAACACTTTATACAGAAAAGAATACAATAAAGAAGATGCCACTTCTTCTCCACCACCTTACAGAGGTTTCCCACACCTCAAGTGAACAGTAATTCTTCTCCCCAAAGCTCTCCCTCTCACAGGTCCCAACACCCAACTCAAAATACAGAGTTGGTGTTCACCTCCCGTGCTCCACGCACACCACAAGTGCTCCACGCACTCCACAAGCACTCCACGTGCTCCACAAGTACTCAAGGTACTTCAAGTAGATCTCCCATGAATCTACAACAACCTGCAATTCAACAGACCATACTTATGGAAGGAACTCCCTTGCCTTCCTCTTGCTCTATCCGAGTACACACCTGTACTCCAAGTAGATCATGCCTGATACTGCTCCCTGTTGTGTTGCTGTCTATATGACCTTGCACACCTACAAATCAAACAATGGTTCTGCTCACCTGTGAACCTCGACCTTGCACACACATACACCTGCAGATCAACGATCTTACTTACCATGTAGATCTCCTATATAGGTCATGCAACTGTGACCAAGATCCTACACTCTTGAAGAACCCAGCTGGCTCTCCAATCCAACACCAACACACCTGGTACTGAGGCACTAGGAGGAACGCACCATTGCTCTACCTCACACACAGAAGGAGCTTATAATTATGCTCTCTTACTCCCTAGCACACTTTTCCAATACAACCATGAGTCTATTATATAGATCTCATCTAAACAATGATTAGACATCTAATTACAATAATTAGATCCGCAGCTATGAGTCTAAAATTAGCACTCATCATGCAAACGCTTGGTTCGTCAGCTAACTGCCCGTAAATAGCTCACAGTCGAACCACACAGGCGACCGACGTCGGTCCCTGTCCGCCTGGGGTCGCCGACGCCGGCCGATATATGACCGACGTCGGTTGCATTCCTGTCTTACCCTGCCGACGCCGGTTGGCCAGACCAATGCCAAACACTTCTGACACTTCTGCAACTCATTCTGCAACCTCCTCCATGTCTGCATCAGTGAAGCTTTTAGCTCCACAATCCTAACAAATTTTTCTAACCTAAAACTTCAAAGAAAAAATATCAAGTTAATAGCCTAATGGTTCCATGTTTTTTATTCTTCAAGTCTATATTGTCCCAAAATTGTGCCACATGGAAAGATCACATTACCTAGAGCCTTCCTAGGGATGTACATAGTTTAAAGGTTCAAATAGCCAAGGCCCTAAGTCTCTACATTCCTACAGCCCTAAGACCAGTCCATGTGGCTTAATTTATTTAAATTGTAGCTATGGAGCATATAAATCAAGATCTTAAATCTAAAGGCTTGGGTAAACAAGAAGTGGATAAGTGTCATGGTCCAAGAGATGCAAGGCTAAAGTATGAATAAATGAGTTTGATGCAAAATAAAAAGGTTGATAAGTGAGATATTGACACCTATCTTAAATAAAGTGATTATTCATATAAAGTTGATGAAAAGTTACCATATGTCAAACAGAAACTACCATCAATGACTGGCACATTTAAATTTAAAACATGAATAAAATCAAAAGCTATTATTTTCATTAATATCATATGAATTATGCATTCAAGGGACAAAATTTGGGAAATATATGTAAAATATAAGTAAAGGAAAGTCACTTCACCATTTAATCTACAAGTTGAACCTTAGAATTTTGAGCTCTCTAATGACCAAAATCCTTAAGTTTTTTCAATGAATTTGTAGAGAGATTTCAGATTGTTTAAAAAATAATTACATAGTCCATAATATTTAATGGATTCTCTAAAATCACCACACACTCAAGCTTCTTTTGTATAATCCATTGCTAGAAACACTGAGTATATTGACACTGTATTTGATAAGAGTGCATGAGATTTTAAGTTTCTATACTACTCAACCCTCTAGAATGCATTGGACTTTGTAGATCCATAATTCACACTAGATCAAATATCTCAAGAGGATAAATAGTACGTTGGCAATCTACTAGCAATCAAGACCATGGGAATTTATCAAGTAATGGCTAAACTATAGGTAATGCCTTGTATTAATTTAATTCAATATATATTTTTCAATTGTACTTATTCTTGACACTATTTACACCTTATAAAAGGTAAAAATGCAATTACATATATTTATATAAGGGAATTTGAGAGATACCTTAGGATCCTCATGCTTGAGGTAACCTATAGCCAAGTCTCAGCCAATGTATGCCTCAAACACACTACTGTGGAATGAAAATTGAAGTAATGGCTAGTGAAAATCTAGAGGTTAAACCTCAAAGGGGCCATTTCTTCCAACAACATCATTAAATTTAAGCCTGTATTAGGATAACCATGGCCATTATAAATATATTTTATTGTTTTACTAACATTAAATATGTATAGGTGGAATGGGTCCCATTATTAGACATTCTCCTAACTTCTAATAAAATTATGGCCCTAGGAGAGATAATCTGTGTCAGACTAAAGGCCCAAATGTATAAACATGAATAAAGGCTAGTTAATGGAAACTTTTATATGATGTCATATCTATTGGATGCCTTACTTGGGATGATCCATAGGGCCTATGGGGAATAATGGCATCCATCAACAAAATATGTGGACAATAAAATTTGTGAATATCATTATTTTATATTTATCTATAGATAAAAGAATGAGATTACAAGGATTCGAGAGGAAATTTATCCTTAGGGTTACCAAGCTATTCATGATGCTCAAATGCCTAGAATATATGAAACTTTTAAAATAAACATATATAAAATATAAGATTACTAGTACTCCTAGATTGTACCATAATCTAAATTATAGGAACAAAGGCACCTCCTCTATATTTACCATGCCAAATTCTAGACAGAATTTTAGAGAAAGAAGTGGCATAACAACTATACAATAGTATATATGAAGAAATGGGCCTCAAACATCATACCCATTATTATAAAACCTCCCTAAGCATCGGGTAGCTCTAATTCATGGTGAGGGCACACTTTAACTAGATAGAGAAAATCAAATCCCATTATAATTTAAAGGTGACCCAATTTAGGGAATAGGATCCTAAGGGAAAATTTAGGAACTATATTCAATCCCTTCTTCTCCTTCATTTAGGGAATAGGAATTAGATGACTCAGAGGTGTAGACCCATATGAAGGATAATCAAATATCTATGATTTTTGTTGAGGCTATTTAGTATGGCATAGATATCACCAAATAATATGAAAATAAAATGGTAAGGTAGACAAAACAAACCTAAAATTACCAATGGCACCCAACACAACCTTAGTATCCCATAAGACAAGACCATCTTCCCTCTCTTATAGGAGAAGAAACCACTCTATTAGAGGGAGAGTCCAGTATTAAAATGGAGGATAACCTCCAAGTCAAAAAAGAAATTCTCAAAGGTCTCCCTAGTACCCATTTAGCCTCCACACATCTAGTTACTACCACCATTTTGGGCACAACTACTAAAATGGAGAACACTACACCTCCTTTGGATGGAAAAAAAGCAAATTCTCTAGGGCACCTCTTCTTCCACTTATAACACATACATAGGTGAGCTTCCTAGAGTTTCTACAAGGTTCCTTCTCACCTCTCCCATCTTCTCTTCTTCCCCCTCAATAAACTCAATAAGGTCCATTTCCATCAGTTATTCCATTCACCACTATTGTTCCACTCTCCATTCCTTCACCACCAACTACAATGGTAGTCCCTATTACTATGGTTCCTTTATTTGTTTTATCATCCCTTTCACCTATCATTTCCAACAAAATCCCCTAACAAATGAAATATATAGTCCTTCCTTCCTCCTTCAAATTCCAAAAATTGGAATAAATACCATCATTAGGTCATGTAACTCTTAGAAGATCCCTTCAAGAAGATGTAGAGGAAAAGGAGAAAGTACATGTATATCATTTGTGAACTATCCTACTGATGAGGATGAAGACAGTATAGAATCATTGATGGGACCAAAACCAAGGTCAAGTTAGGAGGGATCCCTAGATGAAATTGATGAGGAGGAAGAATTAGAAAATGCCAAAACAATGACCTTGGGAGGTTTGTAAGAATAAAAAGCTCCAATCGGAGCACTAAGTCAGCATATTCTCATTGGAGAGGAAAGAAAAAGCATTAATAAGGTATTTTCCTCTCTTACTTCTTCTATTACTATTATAAATACTTTATCTAAATGTTTTCCTCCAACCATTCTAGGGCCACCATTATCTAGTTTAATTGATTATTCTATTCTTTCAACATCAACACAAATAAAGCTGCTAAAGAAAATATTCTATTTGAGTATTTGGTTTGAGTTTCAATTTTTGATCCTAGAAGGCAAATATTCCCTTAAAATTATTCAACTCAATTGGAGATGCCATTTTCATAGTCCACCCTTGTACATTTAACCATAATGATAGTTGTAAAAACATTAGGATTGACTAAATATTTGGCTGAACTCACCCCATAAGGGAATCCTCACCATGGAAAATAATTACTTATCCTCCCCTAAAATTCCCAATTCAATAAGATATTCATTGGCACCTTCAAAAATAACTCTGCTTCTAATGATCACTCCATCTTTTACCTCTGAATACCCAAGTCAACAAAAATAATAAGGGGAACTTATTGTTCCCCAATGGGTTAAAGAGATACAAGGACAAAGAGATGGGATAAAAAATATGGTCATCACTAAATTACCTATGGTCTCCACTCATTTTTATAGAAAAATTAGTACAATACAAAGGGTGAAGAGGAATGCAGTGAACATAAATGCAAGGGAGTAAATAGAGTTTGAGCAAAGGGAAAATTTGTTTCCCTTGGCCAAAAAGTCCAAAAGGACTTCAACTAACCCAATGAAGTATACATAGATTTTTTGTTCTTTTGTGTATTCATCAAGAGAATAAATTAAATAAATATACAAGATTAAGGAGGAGACACATCAAAAGCTACTACATATAAAAATTATACATGCCCCTTGGGAAATCATGGATATTATATAGAGTGCATCCACAAGGCTATACAATATTTTGAATAACATTCGAGTCTCTAGAAGAAAATTACAATATTATATAGTAAAGGTGATTAAAATTTGGCACTATCTAAATGAATATGAGAAAATGCTAATCCTTTAAGTTCAGTGTTCTAGGAGAAACACATTCAATCATCTAAACTTGATGTCTAGCCAAGATGTTGCACAGGCCCTCAGTTATGTAAATGTAAAAAGGGATGGTTCCCTTAACTATCATACAAAGATGAATGATTTATTATGACAATTTTCCAACCTTGATAATGAGGCATTAGAAATTTTTATAGATATAAGAGTCATTGATATGATAACCTCTAGTGGAGAATTAGTTAACATACCTAATTTTAAGACATTCCTTAAAGGAGCTATAGATAGCTTCAAGGAAGAAGTTTAGGGAACTAAATATAAGATTAATAATGTGTTGGGTGTGAAGTCACTATTCACAATAACTATTTATGAGCACCATTCACAAGCACTATTCCTAGTGATGTGGCATGCTGAGATAGATTCTAGGTGATGTAGTAGGAAGGTGATGTGGCCCAGTCCATGGGGGATCTATCAAGTGGTAAAGTTAATGAGAGAAAAGGTGAGGTGAATTTATCCACTAAGGCACATGAGATGCCTTTTAATTTTCACATGGGTGCATGTGGGGTTCCACTCTTGAGGATTGACTCTTAGATGCATGTGGGGGACAAGGCTAGAGAGGATATTCATCATTCTCTTCACTCATGTGCATGTGCGGTGTAGTTTGTTTATGGGTCTATTTGGTTGAAGTCTAAAAATTATTGAAGCTTATTTTGACTATTGTGTGTGCACATGGAAAGTGGGATACATTGACCACTATTCCTGATTGGTCTAATATATGAAGTGGGGCGTAGTATTTGAAGTCACATAGAGGTGGTTAAGGAGCATCATGAATATGCCATTCAAATTTTAACCTTGCACATATGGGAGACATATTTTCCTATTCATAGCTATTACTACTAGTGGATGTGTGGTGAATTTTTCTTCCTTTTGTATTTTTCTCTCATGTAAATGCATTTAAACATGCTTTTCCTTTGTGTTTGATGTTGTTGGGTGTGAACACACTATTCATAATCACTATTAACAATGACTATTCATGGTGATGTGGCATGTAGGTGATGTGGGATTTGATATGTGGGTAATGTATGTGATGTGTCATGTAGTTGAAGTGGCATGGTCCATGGAAGAAGTTTAATGTGGAAAAGGTCGATGTTATAGGAGTGGGTCATAGCACTCCACCAAGGCACATGGTTTTGTCCTTGGTAAGTCACATGTGTTTCTATTATGGCATGAATGAGAAGGATAATATATTGGTCAAATTTATTGGTTTTTCCATGATTCTTGTGTGTGGTGAAAGTCAAAAGGTGATTTCAACACTTTTTAGACTTTTGTGTGCACATGGGATAAGAAGACAAGAATGCACTATTGCTTATTGGCCTCACATGTAGAGTGGGGTGCAATATTTGGAGTAACGTGGAGGTGGATTGGATCTTGTCTAAAGTAGTATACCTATTTTTTTGACCTTTGAAATTAAGACAAAAAAATCACAATGGATCAATAGTCTTATATGAAGTATGATAAATTTTCTCTCTTCCTCATTGATTGTCTCTCACTCTTCTTCTCTCTCATGTGCATGATATAAGAATTAATCCTTATTTATATTGGTAAGATGTGAGGGAATTAATTCTTGCATTCATTCTATTCTTCTTGTAATCCTTGTAAAGGCCTTAAAGACTTGTGAAGTATTAGTATACAAGGTTTGGTAGAGATCTTGTGTCAAACTTGGGAGTAATCTTGGTTGTTAGATTATGAAATTGAAAGGAGTGGTGAAGAATTATTAAGTCTTTGGTTGAAATCTTGGTAGAGATATTTTGTCAATCTTGGGAGTAATCTTGGTTGTTATCTTATGAAAGTGAAAAGAGTGAAGACTTGTGGAGTCTTTGACAAGTTTGGTTGTAGCTTGTGGCAAGCTTGGTGTAAGCTTATGGTAAACTTGGTTGTTAGCTTACAAAAAAAAGGTGAATATCAAAAAAGTCTTTGTGTGAAATATTGTGGCAAGCTTGGTTGTAAGCTTGGTGTGCATAAGAAAAAAGAGGAGAAGATAAAGGAGACAGAGGTGTGATAGGTTGTTGTCAAAGGTGATTCTTCCTATTATTTATAGTACTAAAAGGTTGAGCATTTTTCTCTAGTGGATGTAACCCATTGGGTGAACCACATTACAATGGTGTCTCCTTTGTGCATGGTTTGATTTATTGTGTAATTTGTTTATTTATGTTTTACATATTTTCCCTCATTTTGCAATTTATGAGCATATAATTTTGCATTATATATCTTAAAAATTGGTATTAGAGCTATTTTTATTACTAAAGTGTAAATTATAGGAAGCTAAAGATTGTAAATTGAGTGGGATATATGCTAGAGGATAATAAATCAAAGGAAGAAAAGTTCTATGGAAAGAACTCCAGATTGAAGATGTAGATCGAGGCAATTCCATTGGTGAAACTAAATTTTTATTAAAATTTAGTGGGTATTCATGGATGAAGACAAGTGTGAGGAATTTGTTCAATGGATGTAGTAGCATAGAAGTAAAGAGGCATAGTGGATGTTTTGTGTTAGTGAGGAGTAAGTTAGAAAAAGTGAATTAAGATTCTGTGAAAGTTGAAGGCCATGTGTTTGGACATATGGTAGAGTAAGATGCATCTTAATTTTAGGCTCAAAAACTTAGTAGTGATGCACTGAGTAGCATGACATTATCTCAAGATTTATTTATAGGTAAACTTGTGATATGTTAAGCATGGTGGCTAAAGTATCTATAAGGAATATACTTTTGTGTATATTAATTTCAAGTGGGAGGTTATTACAGGTGAAGTCATTATTCATAATTACTATTCATAGTAACTATTCATGGTGATGTGGTATGTCATATGCAGTTGATTTAGGTGATGTGGCATGCAAGTGATGTGGCATGGCCCATGGAGGAAGTATCATGTGGAAAAGGTTGATGTGAGAGGAGTGGGGCATAAAAATCCACCAAAACACATGGGTTTTTTCCTTCGTAACTAAAATGTGTTTGTATTATGGAATAAATGACAAATATAATATATGGGTAAAATTTATTGGTGTCTCCATGATTTTTGTGTGTGGTGAAATCATAAGGTGATTGCAACACCTTCTGAACTGTTGTTTGCACATGGGAGAAGAAGACAAGAATGACTATTTATGATGGGCCTCACATGTGGATTGGGGTGAAATATTTAGATTTATATGGAGGTGGATTAAATCTTGATTCTTTCCTATCTAAAAAAACAAAGAAAATAGGACACATTTTTATTCATATAAAAATGGTTCCAAGAATTAATACTGACCCTGTAATAAAATGGTTAGTAAAATGATATCTAGGAATTTAGAAATAAAAAAAATTCAATAAATCTCAAGATAAATTCAAAAAACATGTTTTTATCATGCCATTTTTCTACACATAGGTATCACGTTGATTTGGGAGAATCAATATCAATTACTGAAAGGATCGGCATTTATTCATAAGTAAAAAGAGTGTTAATAAAAACAAATATGAAAAATCAAAGAAAAACTCTAATTTTAAAGATATCCAAGCATTCATTTGAAAATTTATGAGTTTCACTTTGGTCTCCTCAGTATGTGGGGTGATTTAAGTCCCATCGGGTGTGCCCTTTGTGATCATAGGAATTTGACAATAAAGAGGAGGTTAGATCAAGTGTTAGTTTATAAAATAATGAAATCAGCACACTAACATGCTAACATATCTAAGCCTAGATCATAAGGGGAGAATAATGGACAAAATACAATTGAAAACCCAACTAAAATGCAAATAAAAACAATCCTTACCTTCTTTGAGAGCTCCAAATCATTTGTGGCTTACTCAGTTTGTGCTCAAAGAGTCTTTGGTAATGGAGTATTCTTTGCTTCTTCTCTCCTTGGCACCATTGGCTTATGGCTTGATATGGATTACTTAATGGGGTTGGGCTCTCTATTTTTGAATTATACCACTATGTATATGAATCATGTTATCAAACCTGCATGATAACTTTACTATTTCTAAGCTCTCAAATGAAGAGTCAAAGGATTGTATTTATAGGCTTAGGAACTAAGCCCAACTCAAGGTGATTTAAAGTTTAGTTTAAACATGGAATGGGTTCAAACATAACCTAAGTGAGTCAATTAACCTTATTAGAGTTAAAAGGTGTCAATAATTAATTATTTTAAATGAATAGGCATGGGTGAGATATTTTTAAAGGTTTGACAACTCACAAAAAGTAGTCATGGAAAGCTAAGATATTTCATATTTTTGAATTTTTTTTAGTAATTCATTAATTACACATGGATAATTCCACTAGGCATTTAATTTGGTTTAGATTTTTAATTAATTTTGATTAGCCATTTAAATCTTTCAATATTTTATTTTATGTGTGCACTTACCCCACTTAATAGGTCTATAGGCTAAATTGCATGTTATGATGCTGCAAGATAATTAGAGATGAATCCTTGAGAGATTTTTATTGATTATGGTAAGATACCCCAATTAGGTATTTCTCAATGAGATTATAATATTTTATGAATGATGCATAATCAATTTAATATGTTTAGTTATTCCTAGGATTAATTTACAAAGGTTGGTAGGAATTGGTCTGAAGTTCGGTCGAAGGCCTTTGGTGGCCTGTTTTAGATGTCTAAACAAAGTAGTAGACATGCTTTATTGACCCTTACAATGATTGAAAAAAAATCACTATAGATTAATAATGCTCCCACATGGATTATGGAAAATCTTTTCCCTTCCTCATTGATTCTATATTACTATTCTTCTCTCTCATGTGCATGTTAAAGGAATGAATCTCTATTTGTATTGGTAAGATGTGAAGGGATGAATTGTTACATTCATTATATTCTCCTTTTAAGCCTTGTAAATGCCTTAAATAATTTTGAAGCATTAGTATATAAATCTTGCAAGAGAACTTGTGTCAAGCCTTAGAATAAGATTAGTTTTTAGGTTATGAAAGTGCAAGGAGTGGTGAATGATTATTAAGTATTTGGTTAGAATATTGGTAGAGAGATTGTATCAAGCTTGGGTTTAAACTTGGGATCAAGCTTGGTTTTTATCTTATGAAAGTGAAAGGAGTGATTACTTGTGAAGTCTTGCATAAGATTGATTTTAGCTTATGGCAAGTTTGGTGTAAGTTTGTGGTAAGATTGGTTGTTAACTTACAAAGGAAAGGTAAATATTGGAGAAGTATTTGTGTGAAATCTTAGTGTAAGCATTTTAAAAATTTGGTTATAATCTTGGTGTGCATAGAAGAAAATAAAGGAGAGAGAGGTGTGATAGGGTGTTCTCATGAGTGATTCTTCCTATTGCTTCTAATAATAAAATATTGAGCATATTTCTATGGTGGATGTAGCCCATTGGGTTCACCATTTTATATTGGTGTCTTCTTTGTCAATGGCTTGATTTATTACTTAATCTATATATTTATGTTTTAAATAGCTTCTCTCTTTTTGTAATTTATGATGATATAATTCTATATTGTATATTTTAACATAATGAAATTTTGTATTTGATCAATTTTTTTAAGGACATAGTGACAAAGGCTAAAGACATTAGAAAAAAATTCAAGAGATAAATGGTATAACCCACAAGATTGATGGCCGAATCTATCAAAATATACAATCCTACCCTACTTAATTTTGATAATACTAATAAGGAGTTTGAGACAACACATGCAATATTTAAAAAACTTAGAGCCATCAAGGGATCATCTGGATAAAAAAAAACAAGCACATAATTAACTACAAGTTCTTTCATGTCATCATAGAGTCCCTAATTTTCTATATATGCAGTCTTGCATACTCCAATTGGGCTGGTTTTGATTCCCCAAGTAGAAACACCAACTACTTCTATCTCTACAATTGTCACTAAACTATTTCCTCTACTAGTGGTACCCCATCATCACCACTCTAAATATTAATATGTATTTGGATGTTTAATTTAGCTTAGAACTGATGGTTCCTAATTTATTTGTCATATATATACATATTGTATTTTAGTCAAGGAATTTCATTCTGCGTAAACACTTTTGTATTGTGTTCTCTACATGATGTTTACATATAGTTCTATTTTTATGGATGTAAATTTAAACTTCATTTAGAAGATGAGGCATACCCTCTCCAAGCATGCACACACATATATCATGAGTCAAATAAATATCATAGTGTGTACAAGCATTTACACACACACACACACACACATCTTCCCTATCCCAAAGGGAAGAGAATTTTGGCTATTAAGATTAATAGAAAATTTTACATATTGTTCTGCAATTGGTCTTGATGTGAAAATCTGATTTTTTTCTAAACCTCTGAATCTTGTAAGAAGTTATATCATTTTGGTATGTTAGTCTCTTAGCTGTGCATGAGTTTTATTTTAAATACAATTATTCATATTGTGATATTGTTAATTTGAATTCCTTTTATTCAATAATAATAATTTCTCTTTGTAGATGTGTAAATGAAATCTTACATCAACAACAATGTTTGATTATATATGCTAAACTTTACTTTATTCTTGTTTCTTTGGACTCTTAACTATGATTGATTATCAGTGTGCTTACAATATCTTGTAGTAGATATTGGTTCTTAATTACTTGTCCAACCCTTAGTTCAAGAATCATCTTAAAAAGGTTTCATCTTGTTTGGTCCACATGATTTCTTTTCTACCCTACCTTTCCCTCTTTTTGTGTTTTTTTAGGCAAACCCACCTTAGATTAAATCCATCATCTCTCCAACCATATCAAGTAGATCTAGATTCATACATAAAAAAATCATATGTGGTAAACAATTGATCTACTTTATGCTATTCCACCAATAGGTTGTTTACAAAACCCAATACCCCCAACTCGTGCCTTGGAGAATTTATTTCACTGATCCTAAAATGTTAGAGACTACCTCATAATATTTTGTGGTGTGCATAAAAGCCACATCAATAATAACCTTACCATGTGTATTAAATCTTCGTCCCATCTATTTTAATGTTATTATCTATATGAAGAGGCATATTAAAGAAATAAATGTTAGTATGGGGGTTATATAGATAGCTACAACCTTTGTTAAATGTTAACATCTTCCCTATGCTAAATAACTAACATCTATAGGATTTGTATGTCTTTGGAAACTCTAATTTTTGGAATTAACAATGTTGAATGATAAGAATAAGAATTAATAATATAAAATATTTTTTCCTTGTTCCTTTCTTTAGATATAACCTTAATCATTAGTTTCCTTAATATATATTGTCCTATATGTGAGCCATACTCTCTTTTGATGATATTTGTTGATTAGTGCACTTATAATTTCTAGAATGGATGTTCTAGAACCATTATTATTCTTGATTTATCGGATGACACTATGCATGGACCATGAAGAAGTCAACCTATTATGAACTCCATCATTCAAAATTTTAATCTTACCTTACATACCTATATCTTTCTTGAGCATGTGTATAACCCATGTGATGGATCTTATTTAATGATTATATTTTCTTGGATGTCAAGGGACACTAAGAAACTTAGGGGTCTTTTCATTTATAAGTATTTGTTCATATTTTAAAAATATATATTTTTATAAACCTACTTGAACTAAAGGGTACCTACATACATTTTAAAACGTATGCATCACCTTGGAAATCCCAGGGTGCTAATAATACTTAACTAGATTCAGACTCATCATGATCTACAATAGGGTCATGTATTGGAAGTTTGACCTTCATTGTGAACTCTTCGTCTGCATACTTACTCTACTCAACCACTAAAGGTCCTTGAAAAAAAGGGAAGAAGGTCATTTTGTCAATAAAATTGATTCTTAGTCCTAAGCCTATATAACAATTGAAAAAGAGGATTGTATTATGAAGAAGAAAGATATCCTTATACCCTAGAGATTGCACCTATACCAGTTTAGATGTGCTACTTTACTAGACCTACATTTCCAACATATACATGCTTATGACTAGAATTGTAGGATATGATGTCACATATTACATTGTTTCTGTGACTAATTATCAATATAACTATGGTTTTATTGATATATATGTGGTATTATGAATATATTCATTATCTTAGCCTCCTATGTTTAATGGTATTGTGAATATAAATCTTTTGGGAGGGAAATTTGTATCCTTCTCATGTTTTAAAGGGTTATGAATCATGGGGAGGCCAAATATTTATGGCCTCGCCATGGGAAGGGAATTGTTTTCCCTCCCCATGGGGAGGCAAAAATAATGTGGACTTTGTTGAGTGGATGTTCTTGAAATGCTCATTTATAAATTTATTTATTCAAAATTATTTATTAATAATAATAATAATTATTATTATTATTATTATTATTTAATAAATTTTATTAAAAACCAATAAAATTATTCAATGATTAATTAATAATAATTATTTAATATTAATATTATTTTTTATTAGTAACTGCTTTTGACTAGATCTATGAATCAGTCTGGGACACAACAAGCCCTAGATCTCCAAGTGATTAACAATAAAAATACCACTAAAGGCCATAGCTAGCCTCAATACTAGTACTGATGGATACACTCAGCATCAAGAATACCACAAAAATCCACAATTGACCTCATGAATAGAACTGATAGATGCAACCTGCCTCACATGCCTAACGAGATTCAAACTTAGGTGGGGCTTGAAACAATGAAGCCACATTAAAACTCACCCACATCTCATTGACATTTTTAATTATTCTTAATAATTAATAACTAATTAATAATATTTATTTATTAATTATTGATAAGTATTTAGTATTTCTTTATTATTTTTAATAATTAATTAATATTACATTATTATCATTTTTAAAAATTATTTAATAACATTTTATAAATATTTTAAATAAATAATAAATAATTAATATTATTTTATTATTAATTAAGTTAAATCTGATTATTAATTATTAAATAATTAATATTATTCAATGATTAATTATAATAATAATTTGTTGTTATTTTTAAAAATTTATTAATTATATTTTATCATTATTTAATGTTTACGTAGGTAGTTTTTGAGTATTTTAGCTCTGAAGTATTATATTATTTAATGATTAATAATAATTTAATATCATTTTTTTATTTTAAGTACTTAATTAATATAACTCTATTATTGATTAGTTAGTAATATTTAATGATTAATTATAATAAGTAATTAATATTTTTTTATTTTTAATAATTAATAATTAATTGTTAATTATCAATAAATATTTAATATTATTGATAATAATTAATTTATATTTTATTATTATTAATTAATTAATATTAGATTATTGATATATATTAATAATTAGTTTTATTAATTAATTATCAAATTAAAAATATATATTTTATTAATAGATAATATTATTTAATGATTAATTATTATTATTAATTAATATAAATTTCTTTATTAATTAATTGATATTTTTAAAGATAGATACGGGGTTTATATTTGGGCCCCTAACCCGTAAAGAAAATAGTTACAATAAGCAACCCATAGGCATATAGTAGAAACCAGAAAGACCAGCAATATCCATTAACACCAATATGAAAAAAACCTTGATAAAACAAGGGTGAACCAGAAAGATCACAACAAAAAAACCACACACCAAAAATTGACCACAAAAAAACTAGTAAGACCAGAGACAGGATGCGGACCAACATCAACAATTTAAACTAGCATGAACCTCATCATCTGTGTCTAAAAAAAAGATGATTTTGCATCCACTACAATCCTTCTCCTCTACTACTTTCATGGCCTCGTATTTTGCTAGTTTCTTTGAGACTTTTCCAATAGAAGTAGATGCCAATGAGGGATTGAAGCATACATGGGTGTCTAACCTAGACTTCACCACCAAAGATTTATTATACTAATAAGGCACAACAACCTGACCCCTAAGAACCCAATTTACCAATTTCCTTACTACCTCCACATGTCACTGATCATGACAACATGCCCTCATCTGCACCATCTCCAAAATTTGACTCTTGAGTTGTGCCATAAGTGGTAAGGAAATAAACTTCCCTTCCTTCAAATATGATGAATTTACCTTCATTTTCAAATCTTCAATGAAACCAAGGAGGATCATGAATCATGTCTTGAGTGCCCTAACTATTGTAGTCATGACTACACCCAAACCATCCCTTCCTAAAAATGGCAAGTTTGGGAGTGGAGTCAAATCATACAACATAATCTTCTTCACTAAACCAATGTAAAAATTTAGGTGCACACATAACTCCATGACCTTCACCACTACCTCTAAATCAAAAATTGGGAACAGTAAGTTAGACACAAAAATTGCCATGATTTCTAAATTTACCCTGATACAAACTCCCTTCATGAGAAAGTCCTGATTGAGAATGTTGAAAATAGCATCAAACATTTATTTAGTCAGCAACAAGAAGATATTTTTGAGACAAGCTCCCAAATTTTGGCCTTCAAAGGCCATCTCTTGTACTTCAATGGCACCATAAACACACAGTCACCAAATCTATCTCACTTACATTCTCCATTTGTAGCACTGTTGACCTCAACCACCTCAAATAATAAAGGTCATACTGAGAGTGAACATGCTTCCAAATCTGATAAAAACCAAGAGGGTAAAAACATGAGGCATGAGGGAAGCCTTAGAACTCCCTTTGCGCCTTGGGTAGCCTCCTGTCCTTCCAATAATAACCTTCCACCATAATAAATGAAAATCTTGCCACCCAATCACCACATCAAACAAAATGAAGTCCATGAAATGATGGAAAAGATGGTAAAAGAAGGGACAACCCACAAGATTTAGCTGGCTCATAAACTATTAAGAATAGACCCCTACTAAATTATCTAGGAGCGTTAATAATTGCTTTTTAAATAAATAAATACAAAAGGATAAGCAGTGAAAGAAAATAGAAAAAATCAATTAATGATATAGATGAGAAGTATTCCCAAGCATTTCTCACATTATCCATCTAGAAAACTTTCGATTGATCAATACCATAGTTTGCCAAGAAATCAATAACTAAATTAGCCTCCCAAAAGTAGTGATTACATTCAATCAATGAAAAGGCCTCCAGATTCTTCCAAGTATTAGTCAAGATATTCTTTAAATGCTAAGAAGCTACCTCATTTTTCAAATCCAAAATGAGCACTTGAGAATCACCCTCGATGATTAGCTTTGGGATAGCACATTGAATGACCAATTCGATCCCACTCTCAAGCATTTGGGCTTCCACTTAATTATTAGATCCATCTTGAATTTTGTTGGACATAGCTTGAATAAGGGATCCACAGTAATCTTGAATGATACAGCCCACCCCCAACACTCCTGGGTTCCCCTGAGATACAAAATCAAAGTTAAGCTTAAACCAACCCATAGGAGGAGGGACCCAATTCTACTTCCCAAACATGTCATTTTTACTAATTAAAGTTGACCCATTAATGGGGGGCATAGAGATTAGATTCCAATTTACATCCATCCTTGTATCCTAACTTGAAAGATGTCCTTTTCATCCTTTGATCTGGGAATAAAAGACTATCAAGATTGACACCTTAATTTCTCTAAAAATCTTGGGAAGAGGATTCTCCATAATTTTGAAGATGCACTTATTTCTTTCCTTCCAAAGTGACTAGATCAAAAATAGCAGGACTAGCTCACCACAAGCCAAAAAGCAAGCTTTTGACATCTCCAATAGGCCATGAGGATAAAATAACAAGTAGTGATAGAGGCTAGGCCCAAGACTAATTCAATTTGTCACAGAGCCAATTCTACCAATAGATCATAAGAGAACATGTGAAAAGTAAATTATTTGCTATTTCTTTGTTATATTTACAAAGGATGCACCTTGATGGGCCATAAACACCCATCTTCAAGAGTCTATCTTGGGTTAAAATTTGATCTTGTACCAATGCCAAGTAAAGGCCCCCACTTTTTACAGTCCATATTTATCCCAACATAGAAAGCATGCCCAAGACATCAAGTCATCTATTGTTTCAACCATTTGGTATCTAATATTTACTTTATAACAACCCATTTTGGCCTCAATCCAATGGAGGCAATCAACTTCCTCATTTGGAAAAACTTTCCTTAATTTCAAACACTCTGTGAGACATACCACTTGGTCAACAGGAATACCCAACCCCTCAAACTCTTTCCAACCCCAAATGCTCAAGCTTGAGTTATCCTAAAGTTTAAAATAATTCACAATAGAAGAACCCCATGCAAAATTAAGAATGTTATTAGCATCCCTCAATATCTAATTCTTGATAAGAGGTTTGTGACCATTCCAAAAGTCCTCCTAAAAATTAGTAGTCCTACTGTTGTTGATAGTCCATGATACATATACAGCAATAATGGGTCTACATTTAAGGAGAAAATTCAAGAGCTATGAGCCTTTATGAGGATCCACTATAGAGATGATGCTCCAAGGATTTTCCAAATCAATATATTTACTACACAACACTTTGGCCCATAAGGCCTTCAATTTAGACACCATATTCTAGACTAACTTTGCACCCAGAGCCCAATTTGAAGGATTAAATCCTTGACTCTTGCTTTTCCTATTCTCTTGATTTTACAAACCTTTCTCATTTCAACAATTTGATTTTCCTTTGGTTCTAGGTTCCTTGCCATGAAAAGTTCTTCATAAGTTTATTAAGCTCTTTAACAATATAGCTAGGAGGTTGAAGGATCGAAAGGCAATAGATAGAAAAAGCACTCAGAACTAATTTAGTGAGGGTAATATGACCAGCTAGAGTAAGTCACTTACCTTGCGAAGAAGCTAGACGATTCTTGAAAGATTGAACCCAACTTTCCTAATGCACTAAGTGAGAGTTACTAGAGAAAATTAGTACTCCTAGGTGTTTAGATGGTAGTTTGCCAATATTAAAACCTAACACGAGAGAAATCATTCATTGAGCCTGCTCAAAGTAATTTTGAAAGAGATCTAAAATTTTCTTATATTCACCATCTATCTAGAAGTAGCCTCATAGTTGGAGAGGATTTCCTTGAATACCTATGCTTCTTGAATCAAATCTTGACCAAAAAGGAAATTGTCATCAACAAATTATTGATGCATTAAATTTGCCAAGACAGTAGACACTTAGATTCCACATGGTAGAGCAACATCTTTAGCCTTAATCATAGCTCTACCTAAAAATTCAACCACCAATATGAAAATAAAATTAGATAAAGGGTCACCTTGGCGAAGACCTCTAGAAGCATGGAAAAAACCAACAAGACTACCACTAACCAAGTTGGAATATTTGGGACTAGAAATACAGCTAAAAAACTAGTTGCACCACTAATTGCTGAAGCCAATTTTTTCCAAAAATTTAAGGAAGAAGCACCAATTAACTCTTTTATATGCTTTAATGATGTCCAGTTTTAACATCATACATTTTTGATGAGATATCGATAGAGAGTGAATAATTTCATGAGCGATAATAACACCTTCCTAAATATTCCTACCTAAGACAAACCCCACCTACTCCTTTGAAATAAAAAATACCATAATTTTCCTAAGTCTTAATCCATAGCTTTTGAAATGATCTTATAAACCATGTTGCATAAATAAATGGGTTTGAAATCACCAAAGGATTCTTGAGATTCTCCTTTGGGAAAGAGGAATATAAAAGTGACATTCAAATCCACAAAGACTTTAGTTATCTTTATATATTATCCCACCATCTGAAGGACTTTTAGAACCCAATATCCTAGAAAGCCTAGAAAAAATTAGTTGGGAAGCCATCAGGATTGGGAGCCTTAGCCTTCTCCATCACAAAAATAACATCTCTAACTTCCTGAAGAGAGAAGGGGGCCATGAGCTTTTCATTTTGTACTAGAGAAACAAACCTAGGGATAAAAGAGAAGTTATGATTATATCCCTACAAATCAAAAAAAATAGAACCATTAAGAAGATTAGATAAAAAAGTGACAGCCTCATTTCTAATATTGGTCACATTGGTCAATAGAATTACCTCTAACAAGTGGATCTGGGAAATATGGGAAAATTTTCTTTTGATCTTGACCAATTTTTGAAAAAAGGCCAAGTTCTTATCACCTTCTTGTAACCATTTAGTCCTGGATTTTTTCTTCCAAAAAAATTCTTCCCTTAGAAGCAATTCCTCATATTCTGCTAGTAGAGATTTTTCTTTCTTATAGGAGACTTGATTCATGCCATCTTGAAAAATAAAATGACTCAGATTATCTAGATATGCCTCTCCTCTAACTTTTCTTGAAAAATATTTTTAAAATAATTAACATTCCACTGTCTTAGCTTCCCTTTGATAAACTAAAGGTTTTTAGCAATATAAAACATGGGAGAATGTGAATTTATATGACAATGCTTCCACCAATTTTCCACAAGCCCATATAAGGATCAATCCCTAAGCCACCTATTTTCACATTTGAAGCAGAAATGAGTGGGAGAATGGTCCACATTGATTTATAGAACAATCAAAAGATGATCTAAGCTTGCAAAGGAAATGATGAAAGATTCAGTCAACCAATTTTGAGCCACCTAGGAATTTCAAACAAGAAATCTATCAAGGCATTCCTGAAAAGTTTGCTTCCCACATCTTTTATTGCTCTAAGTGAAAGGACCTCCTTTAGGTAGTAAATATAATAGACCATTGTTGGTAATAAATTTAGGAAAATCCCAATTCCATAAAGCCCCTAGATGTTTACCCCCAAGCTTTTTCAAATGATGTAGAATGGCATTAAAATCCCCACCAAAAGCAATCTTAGAATTCACAAATCAAACACATAGATCATTGAGGTCAGCCTACAACTACATCTTATCATGCACATCATTCAGACCGTAAACATTACATAAGAAAAAACTAACATCAGATTTCAAGCAAGAGATTTTACAAAATTACCAATGAGGACCTGATTCAACTAGATCAACTTTAACTCTATAAGGGACCCAAATAATAGAAAGACCTCCCAACACCCTAGTGGCTTCTATAAAGGAACCACTCCATCTTTTCCAACTAAAAGGCATAAAAGAGAGAGCATCCTCTACACTTAATTTGGTTTCTTGGATCAACAAAACATTAGGACATTTAGAGGAAAGTATGCATTTAATTAAATGCCTTTTGTTAGAGGCATTAAGGACCCTAACATTCCAATAAAGAATCTTCATGATTTTTGTGGGAGAACTTTCACCTCTTGATTTTTAGAGCTAAATAATTAGATAGAGCACCTTGTTTCCCACATGAAACGTGTTCCATTGCATGTGCATGTTTATCTTTCCTACCCCACTTTAAACCTATACCATAATTTGGCTTTAGCCAAGACTTTGACTCCTTGTAATGGATAGACATTATCTAGATAAAACTTCCTCTTTAAAATCTAATTATTCAATCTCAGAGTCAATTTGAAGAACTTAAATCATTAGATTATCCTCTTGAATCAAGAAATCCTTGTTAGGAGAGACATTTTATTTCTCTAGGTTTCTTTTCAAATGTTGAATAAAAATTTTAATTACTTGAGATTGCTTTTAGATGAAATCACACCCTTTGATCAAATTATTCGGGGAAAGAAAATCTACCTTGCCAAGCTTCTCTAGTAGAGCTTCTATCTCTGGGATATTTACCCTTTTATTTTTGGAGGGTGAACATTCTACCAAGGGGAAGCTAAAGGAGATGGAGAAACCTGCTTCTGTGGGTGGGTGGAAGATGGTACCTCTTTATCAGAATCCAACAAGCCCAATTTTCCTTTATTTTTCCTTAGTTCTTATTTATTTTTGGACTAAAAGGTCCTTGAGTTCACCCATGAAATCCTAAAGAAGGACATGATTTATAGATTTAATGGAAGGAGGCCAAAGGATTCTGAGTTTCTTTACTTAGGCAATGTTTTTGAATGTGCCCAAGTTTTTTGCACTTGAAACAACAAAAGGAGATATTTTTGAAATCTACTGGTTGGCTCCAAACTCAACCTTGAGACTTGATAATGATTTTTTCCAAAATAGTTTTTGAAAGATTAATCAAAACCCTAATCTTAGAATAAGATGCTAAATAACCTTCCTTTATTTTAGGATCAATTTCAACACAAGAACCCAATAAGTTTCCAAAAGTAGTGACACATTCCTTACTCTAGAATTCAATCGAAAGACCATAAAGATGAACCCAAGTGACAAAATTGCCCAAGTGTTCTTAGATTGCATCAAAGTTAGGTTTTCATGGTTGAATCCAAAGACCCACTCCATTAAAGGCCCAGAAGTGTTTCTAGAGGACTACATTATGGTTTTCTTGATTCAGGAAAATCATAGAGAAAACCCATGAACTCACCAATCAGGGCTTGTGAATCCAAGCAAGAAATAACTTGAGTGAGCTCCATAGTCTCCCAGATGAACTCTCTATCTTCATTGATTTTTATAATCTCTTGATTAAAAGGGACATCATTCATGAGACTTCCCCATTTACAAAATAATGATCCTTCCTTGATTGGAGTTATTTCTGGATTTGGTAGACAACTCCCACTAGCCTGACCACTGGGAAGGAAAGAATCATCTACTAGAGTCTTTAGAGCTATCCCAAATTTAGATTGGAATTACTCCTCCACCTCTTTCAATCCTACTTTAGATAAAAAATCAATCCAATTTTTTGTAAGATGCACATCTTGATCAGAGACTTAGGTTCCTATTTTGGGCTATTTACGACCCAAACCCATCGAGAAAGTTAGGGCCTTAGATTTTTTTATTCAGATTCCCTCTCTCCATATTTTTTTTCAAAATTTTTGGGTAAAGGCATTTTTATAATCAAAATGCCCAAACCAACAGTGAATAGTATCCTTAGCCATGGACTGTGGATCCTTGATTGCATTGAACATAGGTTTCAATCAACTTACTGACCCCTATTGCATTGAACACCAATCTGGTTAGCCCATTACATGTGGTACTTTTCATGAAGGATTAATTAATTGATATTATTCAATGATTGATTATATTGATTTTTTTATATCAATGCCAGGGTTATAAAAGTCCTTGTCCTAATAAACATAATTATCAAAAGAACAAAAATAGCTTGGCGTAATAGTTTAACTATCAAGGCATTTAGCCACCTATTTCCAATATAATCAACAAATTGATGGTATAAAAAATACTTCAATTTTAAAAATAAAACAAATTAAATAGAATATCCATAATTAATTTTCTCATCCTTATTAGTTATGTAATGAGAACTAAAAGTCCTAGGTGACAAGCTAGGAATAAGATAGACTTTTTTCCTACTTCTAACCACCTTACATTCTTCCTCATTACCCATTTTTTTTTAATATTAACTTAACATACCACTTATTTCCTTTGGTTTACCTCTAAAAACTTCACTCTTATTTTCACTTTTAAAATGAAAACCAATTAACTCAACATTATGAGGTGGTCTTACCAATGGACCTACCTTATCCAAATTCTTATCCAATAAAATCTTTGAAACCACTCCTGAAGACTGATCCTAAACTCTTTTTGTAAAAATATAAAGATGACCAATTTGAAAACAATTCCATCATTTGAATTGGATTACCTCAAAATTAAGGGTTTGAGACCAACACCTATCTTGCACTTTTAGCTCAATTTGATTGGGAAGAGCTTGAGAGATGTCTAAACACACCAAAATATTGACAAATATAGTTTGAAAAAAATTCAACGAAGAAGCATCAATTTCCAATAAATCACCCAACACAGAGCAATTAATAGAAAGACTAGTTTTAGACCACAACTAAAGTGGAAGGTATGATAACCTCACCCAGATAGGATGCAAATAAAGATTTTCAATCAAAGGGTTAAAACTAGGAGTCCAAGGTTTCAAGAGTAGAAGGTAATTTTCATATCTCCAATTTTTAGTTTGAAAAGTATTTTTATGATCCACCAAATAATTATAAGCCACAATAAAAAAACCTTTGGCACAAGGATATATTTCCATAGTACCTTCCAATAATGGTATAAAAGATTTTGAAATCCACTGGTGTATAAAGGAAAGAGTAGCCAAAACATATCAAAATGATAGACCAAACCCCTATCTATAAACCAATCTTCCACTTCTAAAATATCCTCTAATGTTTTATTTTCAAAATTGATAATTACATATTTATTTGAAGAAACCCTTGCTTGATCCAAATGAAAAAAATCATGCTCTTTAGAAACCCTAGTTGATTAGCTTACCAATTTTTAGGGTTTTTTAGTTGCCTTATATCCCCCATCTACCCTTCCAAACACCAAAGTCTACTGATGCCTTACTCATCAATAACAAATCATGTACCATCCATACATCTACCTTCATCACTAACTCCACACTCCTCTTCTCTCTCCATATCCCTAGGTTTCAACTCTTTTTCCTTAGATAACATCAATCTTACCTTATGCACCATCACTACCAAAGAATGAGAAGTGCCAGATGCCCTATTCAAAACCATAATCATAGAAGCAAATACTCTTCAATGCGTAATCTATTATTATTTTTCTCTTCTTTTACTATATGTAATTTATTATTAACCTCTTTGTAAAATAATCATTATGACTATGGCATAATTATAATACTTATAAAAATTTGATCTACATCTAAAACATAATGGGGATAGACCTACATCCATAATTTCATTTGAATGATATGCAACTGAATCACCCTACTATGGAACATATGGAGAAGTTTGACCCTTACATCAAGGTGTCACCATGGCCACTTTAGACTAAATTTTGGGTGCTAAAAGTTTTATATTCAGAATGCCCAAACCAAAAGTGAATAGTATCCCTAGCCATGAATTGTGGACTTACATCATCATATCAAACATAGGTTTCAAGCCACATGCTAACCCCCATCATATTAAACATCGAGTCAGTAGCCCATTACATTATGGATACTTTTCACAAAATAACCCATCATAGCTTAGTGTGGAAATAATGCAAGAGAGTGGTCATCCTAGGGGATGGACCTCGATACCTCCCACTTCTAACACTCAACTCATTCATTTCTAGGCTATCATCACTAGGTTTATTAATTATATTAATTATTTGAATTATTTTATTGTTTATTTTTTTGATAGATGATTGAGAGTTAGAAGGTCCCTCACCTATTTTATTAAAATGAAAAAAGACTAGAGATACAAAGAAACTGAGAAACCCTCAAACATGAGTTGACCCTAAAAAGTCAAAACCTAGTAAAAAACAAAAATAGACAAGGGCCAATGACTAAAACCAAACCCAACTGAACCAATAGAATGAAGCTTCAATCCATAGAATGAATACGTATGTACTATTTCTAACTTCCCCTAGGGATTACCTTTACTTTTCATTCTTCCCAAATGTATAAATTGAGAGAAAGGTTCAATGGATATTCAAACTTTCTTCTTTCTCTTAAATATCATCCATTCCTCAAAAATGACTATAGATATATTACTCAAGATCCCTTTCTCTGTTGAAGCCAAAATACTAGCTTCAACATCCTTGTCATTTCTAGCCAACTGGGTGGCAATGATGGTAATGGTTCCATCTAATTTGCCACACTACTTTTGATCAAAAATAATAATAAGATACAATGGGAGTGAATCCTTCTACTAGGTTACCATAGACTTATGTTTACGACTATGGAAATTTGCCATCAAATTTATAAATAACAAAGCATTTTAGTACCTAAAAGGTATGCCTTCATAGTCCAATGACTATGTCCAACCACAATCCTTGATTTTTAAATTAATGTTTACTGGGAGTCTCTATGAGGTATCCACCATTACAAAGATTCAGGCATAGGTGGTGTGAAGAAAACTAATGGTCAAAACATCAATATTCAATAGCTCGCAAAAGGTATTTCTAATACTCATGAGGTAGGAGATGGACCAAAATTACAATGGTAAGCAGGGTAGATAAATCCATATAGGCCTAATAGTTATGATTTTCACCAATTGATTGAAATTAGCAAACTAAGGTTTTTTGAACAGAAAATGGCTGTTCTAATACCAATTTTTTTCCTATAGAACTTTAATTTGGTCATTTAAACCATCAAAAATGATGATGAAGAAGCCTTTTACACATGGGTAAATATCCATATTGTCATCCATGAGTGATTTCTAGTTATCCAAAACCCAGTCATGTAGAACCAAGAGGCTAGGCCAATGTCTATCAAATCTAAAAATAATCCCCCTTGAGGATAACCTCTCATCATTATTGAGAACCTCCTCAGTCTCTTCCAAGCCAAACTCAATGGAAGGAACAAAATCCACCACTTGAATTGGAGGTTCTATTGTGTCCTTAGAGATAAATTGATCAACAACTTCCAAAAAAGATTTTTTTGAGGATTTGCCCAGTTATTCCTAATGTGCATAGCCACTATAACCTTGTCCTAGTCTTTTCCACATTTTTTGGCACCTACTCTTGATCCTAGATTGTGGCCCTGTCCTCTTGTGATCCACTAATAGCCAAAACTTTTTTTTACGAGCTACAAGACCTCCTCTTCCAAAAAAAATCAATTGAATTGATGGCACTGATTATGCATATGCTCAAAGGCTATTAGGGTAGAGGGAGAGCTTACCCTAGATTTGGTAAGATCCTCAAGAAGCAAAAAAATCTAGCTAGACATATTGCTTGATTTTACTAATGATTATTTTATTATTATTCTTATTCTTATTCTTATTATTATTATTAATTATTGATAGTTATTTAATATTATTTTTAATAATTAATAATCAATCAATATTATTTTATTACTAATTATTAATAATGAATTAATATCATTTTATTATTATATATTAAAAATTAATAATTTATTTAATTAAGTAATTATTAAATTTTAAAAAATTACATTGTCATTTCTAAGTAAAATATCATAACTCCTATTTATTTATAGTAAGTATTTTTTTGTAGCAAGTCCCATTATTTTGAACTATATATCATTTTTTTATGAATTTTATGAGTTCCAAGTTTTTGAAATGATCCTTCACACAACCACTACCAAATAAAAATATATGTATTAGCCAATAATTGCATATATGTTGTGATCTAATACTTATGTATTAGCCTAATCACAACATGTGGAATCACATGTAATTAATTATTAGCCGATTTAAAAATATAAAAGTGGAAAATATACCTTGTACAATATATGATAAAGTAAAATGCATATTAATATACCTTCTCACATGAAGATACTATAAATGTGAATATTAATCCATAATGAAAATGTCCTATATATTTCCATAAGACCAAAGCCTTTTATTGTGTATAAAATCTAATAAATGGGAAGAGGGTATAATGTTCCCACTTTAGTAGTTGACCAAGGGTGTGTGTGTGTTAGCCTAGTTCTACATGGTCCCGAGGGCTAACAAAGGGGTTAAAGGGATTCTAGAGTGCTTTGGCCTAGTCATTTGCAATTTGGGCCAAAATAGAGTTGATCAACTCAGTTTCAGACATACTTACTATTTTTAGTAAGATAGCAGGACTCAGCAGAGGCCAGTTTTGATGATGGGGTTTGATACTCCTCGACGAGAGCTTTCTGGTGAACTATCACTTGCACCATTCAGAGTCCAGTTGCTAGTAATTTTTAATGCTTGAAGTGCTGTAAAAAGTAGCATTTAACCCACTTGCAAGATATTAAGTGTTACTTTAAATATTTACTTTATGGGGATGATACCCAAGGGAGTCATAAGCAATATTCTAATGTATAAACTATTGCACATCCTTTATCCCGCATTGCTCAAGTGAGTTGAGTCACCCATTGGAAAAAGGATAAAGGGAAGTGTTTGTGGCTTCTTTAGGTAGGTTGGATAAGAAGAAAATAATTATTTCACTTACAATTTATTTGGGCATTTGAGAACATCCTTCTCATCTGTAGCACTCTAGACATCAACCCTTGGGATTGGTCTTTGGAGTTTGTGCTCTCGTTTGTGCTCTCTGCCATTGTAGCAGCCATGCCACTGTAGAAATTGTGCCACTGTAGCAACCATGCCACTATATCAGTCATACCACAGTAGTAGCTCATCACTATATCAACTCTATCACTATAGCATCTCGTATCAGCCAGGTGAGTTCGTAGATACAAGCCTGTATGAGTCTATAGAAATTAGATTTCAACCTACAGAGTCTGTAGATCCAGCAGTTTTAGCCTGCAGAGTCCATAGATTTTAGCCTGTAGAGTACATAGATTTCAGCCTACAGAGTCTATAGATTTTAGCCTATAGAGCCCATATATTTCAGCCTGCAGATTCCATAGTTTTCAGCCTGTAAAGTCCATAGATTTTAGCCTGCAGAGTCCATAGATTTCAACTTGTAGAGTCTGTAGATTTTAGCCTACAGAGTTCATAGATTTTAGCCAACAAGAGTCCATATATTTTAGAATGTAAAGTCCATAGATTTTAGCCTACAGAGTCTGTAGATTTTAGCCTACAGAGTTCATAGATTTCAGCCTGTAGAGTCTATAGATTTCAGCCTATAGAGTCTATAGATTTTAGCCTGTAGAGTCCGTAGTTTTGTTGGACGGAGAGCAAAATGAACACACCTTCAGCACTCACTGGGATATTTGCTTAAAATGATGATCATATGATCATCAGAGTATTTAGTGATTTATCATGTGATGGCATTGTACTCATTTACTCATTTTGTAATTAATATAAATACAGTGTGTCAGGTATTTCAGCTGTGTATATCTATGCTTGCAATTCTATATTTATGTTACATACATTAGTCTTTGTAAAACACCAAAAAAAAGCAATACCATCAAACCTTCTGGAGTCATAAGGAGTTCCTGATGGGTGAGTTTTGGGCACAATAGGGGTACCCATTATAGTGGTATCAGAGCCTATTTTCTTGCCATCCTGTGTTGGTTTGCAAAAGAAGATTTTTAGAAGTTATTGCACCAAATCCTCAATTAGAAGAATATTTTAGAACCAAAATTACATAAGTAGACATCATAAACAACATTCCAACAAGCTAAAGATTCAGAAATATAGAGACTTACAACAGCATGCCAAGAATTTTACGAACAAAAAAATTAGAAATCGAAGGCAGATTAGTTCAGGATATTATAATAAATAAAATAAAGACAATGGTAGATTTGAAAAGTGTCATTTTCTTAAAAGAATTCAATGATACTTTTAATGGTGATCAGTTAAGGGATTTATGGAAAGAAAGGGAAGTAGGGAATCATCTTTATGTAATTGGATTACAATTGAAGTCCACCAAATTTCTTGATGTTCTCTCTAAGTTGGGGGAATTAGACACTTAGTTGTCCAAAGTAGACCAGTCAGATTGGAAGCTTTTGAACTAGGCCTTGCAGCCCTCAATGCTCGCTTTGGCTCAACACAGGTTTGTGGAACATCCTTATGAAGAGGTGAGACTTGCAGTTACTTCTTGTCACAGTGAGATCATAAGGATAATAGCACCTATAACACCCTTTAATGATGACATACTAAAAGGGATTCTACATCTGATTATGGAGAGCCTACATGGGTTACATTATGTCAAAGCCCCTAATTTTGGTAAGAGGGCTAAGATTCTAGAAAACATGGCAAGAACCAAATCATTTATCATTTTGTTGGATCTTAGATGTGATAAATTGATTCTTCAAATGTTTCAATGCTTCTTAACTAAAATTAGGAAGCATCATCCAGACAATGTGAGGGCTTGTATGCAAAATATTATGTCCTTAATTTTAGATGAGGATGATGATATTTGCAAGCAATTGCAATTAGACTTGTTGGCCATTTGGAAGAAGGAGCAGTGTGTTTCCCCCATGGCCCATGCATTCTCAAAAGTTTTGGTCAAAGTGAAAATTGGGAGTTTCAAGGAACATATGATAGTTGCAAAGCTAATCTCTTTGGGTATACAAGCCCCAAGATCACCCAAAAAGAGCAAGAACCAAATGAGGAAAGAGCAGATTTATTTCACTTGTCAGGAACACTGGTCATTTGGTCACACATGTGGAGTTAATAAGGAAAAAGAACCATTGCAACTAAGTAGTGTTGAAAACATGTAAACAGATGAGGTTACAAAGTTTGAAGAGGATGGCTTAACTCAAGAAGGGAGTATGCTTGAGTCTCAGAATGTCTCTAATGAATTGCCAGAATCTTCATATGATAAAGAGTTGTGTGGAAATGAGGACATGACAGCAGCCTTAGCCCTGCATCTAGATCATTCCTATAGAGATTATGAGGCATCTACAAGAGGGTGCTTGAGTCTCTTTGTGGGTGACGTAGAGATTATGATTGACAATCCATATGAAGGTATGATTTCTAATGGTGTTCCTTTGGTTGATCACAAAGTGGAAGATAATACAAACCTGGATCAGCCCTTTAGAGATATTGTAAACATAGCTTCCCTTGATGTAGAGCATGAGGTTGACATGGATAATGATGATGTGGATTCTTGGAATGATCACAATGCATATTTTAGTGAGATATTTGATTCCTATGATGACATAATTCCTACACATGAAGAAAAATCAGAAAAAAAGAATTTGGTGTGGGAAGATAAAGATAGGGAGATCATGGATCTTTGTCTTCAGTTGAGTATGTTTCATCATTCCATGCATAATTCAGCAAATGAGTCCTCTATAGAAGTCCCTTCCATGATATAGAATGACAAAGCAAGGGGCACAAAGGTTGAATAAGTTTATGGAAGAATGGAAGAGCTTCACAAGGACATACCTTGCAGCCTTGTGACATCAATTGAAGAAGAATTACTTGACACACTACCACCTCTAACCACATGGGAAGGACATGAGACAAGTTTAAAATTGGTGATGTTTGATGATTCTAGTGGAAGCAAAGAAGAAGATCCCAAAAGTCTGATTTGGGGCAGTGTGAGCCTACATCCTCCTCTTGATATTGTGGCACTTACACTTGGGAATACTGATGAAGACAATGTTGCAAGCGTTGGCCAAGAAATTTTCAATGATGATACAGAGGTAATGACTTTGTTGCATGGGAAGGATAACGTTATGGTATCTACCTATGATGGCAACCAAATTGGGTGTGATAACTACGGAGAATATAGGGTGGATTCAAGCCACTGTGGTATGGAAATTCCTCATCATTCTAGGGAAGATCACATAGGCAAGGACACAAAGGGTGAAACCAATCCTAAATTTTAGTTTGATAGTATTAGTGATATATTTCACCTTTTTCCTAATGTTGCCACTAACAATCATGAAGAAAGTAAGGGCACAGTTTCACCTACTGATGGACTACAAGAGGTTGGACCAATTCCAATTGATGATGCCCTAGGGAAGGAGGTAGTAAGCTGATTTTCAACAAATATAATGTCAAATAAAGAATTCTACACAGATTCAAATGGATGAGATTTCTTAAAGAGAGTAAGGAACTACAGGGCAGACTGGAATTTAAGTGTACATGAAGTAATTGCTAGAAATTATTACCCCTTGAATTTAGGCATATACTTGAAAGACAATGAGACATAATTTTCTTTGATTGTTCACTGTGTTGTTGGAGGTTCAAGTGTTTTTGATGGAGAGCTTGAGCTTATGATTCATAGGCATTTACTCCATGATGATAACAAGGGTGTTGCTGAAAACTTGAATGAAACTATATGTTTTAATAACAATAAGACATGTGAAGGCTTAACAGTACAGGGTAAAATTTATCTGAATGTAAATCCAATAGAACAAGCTTTAGAATGGAGATGTACAAAGGGACAGAGAGCAGTGCTTCCTCTACAAATTTTCTTTGCCTCTATAGAAGATGAACTAAGTTAGATTAAGGAACCTCAATTTTTAGCAATGGCAGAGAGCTATGAACTACCACCAAATTTTGCCATCATTACACTTCAAGAATTAGAAGATCAACAAACCTTACTGCGTTTAGCACATCTTTACGAGGCTGGGGAAAGTGGTAAGTTATCAAAGCCTACAGCTGTTGATCTTCATAATTTGTTTCCAGGTAGGAAGATTAAAAAGATTATGGTTTAACAAGTCAATCTTCCCTTTCAACATATTTGTGATATTTTCCATTATTTTAATGACAAGAGACATGAATTGCCTAACCTAGAGTCTCCAGTTGAGATATTTGATCATTCCCATGATGGTGATAGTGATTAGTTTGATGACATATTTGATATCATCTATGCTTCTAATCAGAGTTATGACACCAAGGATTGGTGGCCATTTATGCTAGTTTATTGGCATATGGGGGTTCATCTTTGCATTGACTGGATGTCTTACATGCACGGATGGTTACGTAAGGGTACTTGGTTGACAAACATCTTTTTCATCTCTTACAGTGGTCTCTACATGTTGGTTTGGGATCTAGGATGGAGCAGTAGGCTTGGCTGAGATTGCTTGAGGACAAGCAATTTCAAGGGGGGCAGACTGTAACGTCCCCACTTAGCAGTTGACCAAGGGTGTGTGTGCATTAGCCTAGTTATACATGGTCCTAAGGGCTAATGAAGGGGTTAAAGGGATCCTAGAGTGTTTTGGCCTAGTCATTTCTAGTTTGGGCCAAAACAGAGTTGATCAACTCAATTTTAGGCATACCTACTATTTGTATTAAGATAGCAGGACTCAGCGAAGGCCAGTTTTGATGATGGGGTTTGATACTCCTCGACAAGAGATTTCTGATGAACTATCACTTGCACTGTTTAGAGTCTAGTTGCTAGTATATTTTAATGCCTGAAGTGCTGTAAAAAGTAACATTTAACCCACTTGCAAGATATTAAGTGTTACTTTAAATATTTACTTTATGGGGATGATACCCAAGGGATTCATAAGCAATATTCTAATGTATAAAATGTTGCACATCCTTTATCCCACATTGCTCAAGTGAGTTGAGTCACCCCTTGGAGAAAGGATAAAGGGAAGTGTTTGTGGCTTCTTTAGGTAGGTTGGATAAGAAGAAAAGAATTGTTGCACTTGCAGCGTATTTGGGCATTTAAGAACACCCTTCTCATCTGTAGCACTCTAGACATCAATCCTTGGGATTGGTCTTTGAAGTTTGTGCTCTCAACCATTGTAGCAACCGTGCCACTATAGCAGCTATGTCACTGTAGCAGTTGTGCCACTATAGCAATCATACCATTGTAGCAGTTCATCATTGTAGTAGCTCCGTCACTGTAGCATCTTATAGCAGATAGGTGAGTTTGTACATACAAGCCTATATGAGTCCATAGAAATTAGATTTCAGCGTACAGAGTCCATAGATTTCAGCCTGTAGAGTCCATAGATCCAGCAGTTTTAGCCTACAGAGTCTATAGATTTCAGCCTGTAGAGTCCATAGATTTTAGCCTGTAGAGTCCGTAGATTTCAGCCTGCAGAGTCCATAGATTTCAGCCTATAGAGTCCATAGATTTTAGCATGCAGAGTCTATATATTTCAGCCTCCTGTAGAGTCCGTAAATTTCAGCCTGTAGATTTTGTAGATTTCAGCCTGCAGAGTCCATAGATTTCAGCCTGCAGAGTCCATAGATTTTAGCCTGCAAGAGTCCATATATTTCAGCCTATAGAGTCTGTGATTTCAGCCTACAGAGTTTGTAGATTTCAGCCTGTAAAGTCTGTAGTTCCACTGGATGGAGAATAAAATGAATGCACCTTCGGCACTCGCTAGGATATTTACTTAAAATGATGTTCATATGATCATTGAAGTATTTAGTGAGTTACCATGTGACGGCATTATACTCATTTACTCATTTTGTAATTAATATAAATACAGTGTGTCAGTTATTTCAGCTGTGTATATCTATGCTTGCAATTTTATATTTATGTTACATGCATTAGTCTTTGTAAAACACAAAAAAAAAAAACAATACCAACAAACCTTCTGGAGTCATAAGGAGTTCCTATTGGGTGAGTTTTGGGTGCAATAGGGGTGCCCATTATAGAGGGAAGGGGAAGAATTAGCAAGTGGAGGAAATAACCCAAACAATGCAATCGATGACTAAAAGAAGCATTAGAAAAAGTAAAAGAGGGTTATGCATAATAAGAAAGGAAGAAGATGGTAGAGCACTAATTCATAGTTCTAAATTATCAAAGGCTATGTCAATTAGGGTCGATTTATACAAAATTTTCATGATGGATTTGGATGTCAATGAAAATGAGGTTCATAAGTTTTTAGGAAACTACATCCCCATTAGAAATGAAGACTCTATATATGGCAAGACATAGGTGGAAGGATCACCATTACAATGTCTATAGATAACATTGTTAAAACTAAAAATTACCCAATGACAAGGACAATATATGCATAAATTTAAGAGAGCTAAGAAATATGAATTCACTTGGGGTACTTTATGAGGTGTTTGACACTAAAGAGGAAGCAAAGGGAATAAAAATAGGTTAAGGATATTTGATAATAAAGCTGCACTCTCCATGACGTGAGACTATTAATATGGTAAGAAGATATATTTTTAAAAACCAACATCCTAGTGTATTCTATACAAATGTTCTTTTAGTAATAGGTACTATTGAAAATATTAATTAGATTGTAAATTATGCAAACTACTTTTTTAGGGACATAAAAAAAATTGTGAGGTAATGAAACAATGGTGGTTGTGCGGAGATAATACACCCATGTGTCATGCAGATTTTAATAGATCAAGAAAATATAAAAATGAGGGAAGGATCAAGTTAAAATATTGAAGTAATAATTAACATATTCAGTGGTCTTAGGGTGAATAAGGAATCATAAGATTTTGAAAACTTATCTCTTAGGAAATGTATAGAAGAAAAAGACACCATGATGAGAAACATGCAAAAAAAACTAATTGAATTGGAAGATAATATTGACAAATTGTAAGAACAAGTAAAATTATAGAGAGAAGAAAATTATTCCCTCAAGAATTTAATAAAATAAAAGGAAATTCATGTCAAAAGGCTGGAAGCCAAAGTCGACAATACATAGTGATCTACAACAAATAATAATTGAGTTAGAGGAAAGTGTAACTTAAATGGCTAATGATATTGTATATAGGAAGGTGTGTGAAAAGTAGTATTATGTATTGGAAAAAACATTTTCAAACTTATAATTGAATATTAATGACTCAAAAATATGTAGAGATGTACTTATTAGAGAAAAATACCAAAGGATAGATATATTGGAAATGTCTATTATAGAAAAAAAAAAGATAACAGAGTTGAAACAACAAAGGCAAGAAAGGAAAGTAGTGGTAATGTAGTTGTTGAGAATTTTATAGGATTCAACCATTGATATTGACAAATGTATTTTTCAAGTGAAACTCTTAATTATAAAAATTTATGATATAAAAATAGAATAAGCAAATGTGTAAAAGTTCAAAAAAAATAGAACTAATGAAAAAGATACATGACAAACATGCAATGGGGGGTGCACATTATAATGAATTGTGCTATCATAGAATTTAAGGTCAAAAAATTATAGAATTAATAGCATAAATCACACACTAATAGGGGATATTCAAATATATTAATGTTATTTTGATTTCAATGCTTTGGAAAGGATACAATCCTATTACTGTTATGATTCATTTTGAGTCTGAGTCAGTTCTATTGAACCATGAATTTAAAAAAAAATTGTATTCTAAAATATTATATTTTTTGGAAATATGTATATACATATGTATTCTTGAACTCTTGGACATTATCATTATCACAATGTTGATTTGGGGTTACTTATTTATATTTTTAGTAAAGAGATGATAAACTTCAATATTTGAAAGCATGACATAATACTTTAATTCTCATCTACATAGAGTTGAGTAGTTTGAAATTATAATAAGCCTCTATTTTAAAGAAATTTTCTCTTTTGAAATGTTAACATTGAAACATACTCAAAAAATAGATATCAACAAACTTATTTTTATAATCAATAATAACTACAAATTAAAACAAAGTTAGATAGATTTTTAAGTTAACAAAGATTCAAGACAAAGTATTATATTTCATAAAAAGGAGGTTTCAAGATTGATTTATAGAAAATATTGTAACTAATTAAATACCTTAGCAAGGGAATATGAAAATTTATCATCTCCACTTATTGTAAAAAATAAGTTTGGAATAAAAAGTTATGTATGGATTCATCTGGTATTAAATACATTCATTACAACTCTAAATGGGGGGAGCCAAACCACATGCCTAGTCCATAATGACTATAGGCTAGGTCGCATTATTGTACATCACAATAAAATCACATAAGAACATCATGATGTATACTTTTATGAAGATATTAAAATTTAAATGTTGGTCCCACATGCCAATTTCTAGGAGTTTGGGTATTATTAGTGGAATATGAAGCTGTATGAAATCTATCAGGGAATATTGGCCATGTATGTAAAAATACTTATTTAAAAATTTTAAAACCTTCCAATGTGAAATCCAATGAGTTAATATGCTTAATAATATGGTGAACATGGATGTTTTATTGGACTGACATATTTCCATAAAAAATTCACTATGAATAATATTACAAAACTTGAGTTTATTGAAAAAAATTATTTGACAAAAGGTGAATATTGTGATGATGTATCCGATGAGGTTTAAATTCTAAAAAATGTGAAGGTGATATACTATACATGTCATATTTTTTAGAGGCAAATAATATAGTAGTGAAAATTTGGAAAAAGAATGTTTCCCCAATGCTACTAGTTGGACCTCACCTTATAATAGAGATAATAGTAAAAGACATAAAAAAACTTTGTACCAAATACTAATACACATAACATTAAAAATTCACTGATATGGACCTTACATATAACTTAGTCATAAATTATAAATTGTGAAATAAAAAATGAATATAACATAAAATAAATATAATATTATATCGTCAACGACATAAATTGGTATCAATAACACTTTTTTGTGTAAAACACCTCATGCAAGTATAAATTTACACCCTCAACAATTTTTTTACCTCTACCAATAACATCTTCATGAATCTAAAAAAATCTTACCAAAGAATATGTTTGTCTAGTGGAAACATTTTCTAACATTGAAAATTTTATATGGGTTATGGAATTCTCAATGAGAATTTTTAGATAAACCAGGTAAATTTTTGTAATAAATGTGGAAATACATGGCCAAATTGATGGTAAAATCAAATGGATTTGAGGTTGGGATCATAATCCCCTCTAAATAAATGAATTTATTCCAACATTATTATCTATTTGTCATCATATTCTTCAATATTGATGACATTCAATATATGTTTGATTTTGAAAAATTAGGGATGGTGTATCATAATATTTCCATATTCACCTACATAAACCATATGCACCAACAAGATTTTGTGCATACTCTTTGTCCATGAACTATTCATATTAAGGATATAAAGATTCAAATCATAATAAAAATAGTCTAATTATGTTAATTCAAGATTTCCTATGTGAGACTTAGGTGTTGGTAGGAAAATGATTGGGGGGAGAATCATTCTTCAAAAACTTTCTTATCAAGTCAACTTAATCAATCATGAACCATCACGTCAACTTATAGATCAAGTAATGCATAAGTAATTAACTATAAAAGTGTTGGGTGAATATTTTGTCAATCAGCATACTGATCAACAAAATAGGTCTGATCAACCACAGCAGGAAGATTGGTTGGCCAGGTGTGCAACTTTACTACATCAACCAGAGACAAATCTCTCCTCTCATCAAGGGGAGGTTCCCTATAGATACGTAGGAGCTATATATAAGTAGAAAATAACACATGGGGGTAGAATAAACCATCCATCTCTCTTCTTTTAGAGATGATGCACACAGACCAAGGAGAAAGTCTTGGTGTAAACACTGAAGGCACTTCTCTTCTTTCAAAATTTTTTTTTCACGAAACAGTAGGAGTTTCTTTCAAATAGTAAAGTAGACAGTAATCAAAAGGGCGTAGTAACAGCAGGATGAAGCAGAATGCAAAGTTTCCACCTCAACTTCCCAAAGAGTATATCACAAAGGATATTGAGGGCACAAAGTCATCCTAGAATCCTCAACACAAAAAGAAAATAAAAACACAGACTGAAAGCGATTATGAAAGCACAAAGTCTTCCCACAGTTGGTTTCAAGACTCTTCCCTATTACCTTCACTAATTTTTCTTTCCAAATTAAATGAATAAGGACACCTTCAAAAGATAGATGTAAGAATGATCTTCTAAAATGATACAAGTCAGAACAGCACAAAGTCTGTGAAAAACCTGCTTTCTCATTCAGATAAAAATGAAAATGAAATTACAACTTGAGCTCAAAGTCTCAATCTTCTTCTTTCAAAATGGGTAGAGTTTCGCTCTTGTAAAATGAAAGTCTCCCTTACAAATGAGAGAAAATACAAACTTATAGCAACTACGTAAGGATTGGCACCTTTTTCCATGGGACGGCCCATGCTACAGTCAACGTCTTCAATGCATCTCCAGTTTTGTCTGGAGAGACCATGCTAAGAACAGTGCACTACCATAACTATGGCGTGTCCTTTCATCTGATATGTCTCCTTAATATGGACCATCTAGTCCTTTGTGTATTTGTCTTTACTTCATGGAAGAAAATAGGTTGTGTCTTTGGTTTGATGCACTCAAAAGTCTACTCGCTCCACTATTCCACCTACTAGAAATAACTCTTTCAAAGACATTTCTAGTCCTTTGCATCGATCTTCTCTCTTTGAGTCTTCGAGCTCTCTTTTTAGTCGATCGCTTGATTCAAGTTGAACCTTGAACCCGTTGAACCACTGAAAGTTCATCGGTTCATTGGTTCATTCTGTCTCTTTTGTTCTATCGCTTCTTATTTCAATCACTTCTTCACCCCTTGGTTAACCCATCTGTTGAACCACTTGTGTGCCACTTTTTCTTTGACTAAGGCCACCTTTGAACTTTTGAACCATGTTGAACCATTGAACTTTGAACTCTTTTGGTTCAAAGTTCAATCGGTTCATTGGTTTATTTTGTGCCTTGCTCAAACACTGCTTCCTTTATCTTTCTAAGCTCTGGTTGAACCTTTGAACCTTGAACCCATTGAAACACTAAAAGTTCAACGGTTCAATTATTCAATTAGTTCATTCGGTTCATTCGATTCATCCTTTGAAGCCCCCTTTTTGTCTAAGTCTGTGAAAGTTCCTTTTTGCATTTTTGTTCAGCCTTTGGAACGTCTCAAAGGGAAGGTGTCCCTTCGAGATTTTTAAAATGGTCCTTTCTCTATCGCCAAGTGCCCCCTACAAGGGTACTTGTACGTCAGGCTTCAACTTTCGCAATAGGCTCTTACTTCTTCGGCGGGCTTTTTTCGTCAGGCAAAAAGCCCAAAAGAATTCCTTCAGACAAAATGTTTGAAGGAAAGTTTCTTGTTACTTGGTCATTCGTTCTTTTTTGTTTCTTCATACTTTTTCTTTGGGTGAATTCCTTCAGACAAAAAGTCTAAAGGAATTTTGCCTTAACATTTTTCTAAGAAAATCTTCTCGAAAGAATTCTTTCAGCCTCTTAGACTTAGCCATTTCCAGAAACAAAGACTATACAAATGTACATATGTACAGGTGAACTTATCTAGTACTTCAAGAATGGAAGTACTTCAGATGTTACCTCTTGAAAGGTAGTGAAAATGGTGCTCTATCCTGATAAACTACCAAGAAGCCATTTTCTCCCCAAAATCGGTGATGGGTGAATGGAACTCTCCACTAGGAAACCAATTTTCTATGTCTTCCCTTTGGTTTTCTCCTCTTGCCCCACAGCAAGACTTGACTTTTAATCTGAAGACCACGAATCTTTGCTCTCTTGGCAAAGAGTTCCTTTTCTTGATTTTGATGCGTAGTAGCATGGTCCATTACCATAATTGGTTGCTCTTCTAGTTCAGTCCAGCACATGATTTGATTGTTCCCATTCAACACCTGCTAATGATTGGTGCTTTCAGGCATACTTGATGTTGTTCCGTTTGAACCAATTCCTAGATCATCACCTACAAGATTTTCATCCACTGAAACATGAATGTCTTTAGTAGATAGAAAATAATTACCCCTGCGTGAAGACTCAAACAAAATTTGAGCTTCAGGCCTTGATGTCTGAGTAACAACATATTTTGCCTCCTTCTTAGGAAGTAACCTCTGCATTACACCTTTCACAGGGATTCTTGCCTGAGACAAGTCCATGCTTAATTCCCCTCCAACATCCTTTCATAAGTTTCACCCAAGAAGGATGCCATATGATGCTGGGACGTCAGCCACTAGGATAGTCATCTTGATTCGCTTGTCTGGAAAGGCAATAAATGCAAATTGGGCATCTTTAATTTGCCCCAGTAGTGGCACTTATTTGTTCTCCATGGAGAAACATCTCCCAAATGTCTTGGTCAGTGTGAGACCTAGAGATTCTGCCACTTTAGCAGGCATGACATTATCTGAAGCTCTAAAATCAATGATGCAATTATTTAGCTGATGTCCATTTATCAGCAATGAGACATAAAAAGGTTTTGTCCTGTCAAGGGCAGCAGGGGAGCAATGACAAGGTTGTTCTTGGTGGGTGCATTACTGGGGGAATCATGTGTCACTTTGGGAATTTTTTGTTCAATAGGGACATTCTAGTTTTTAACACATTGAACCAGTCTGTCTAATTGCTTAGGATGGGATTACAAAAATTTTAATTCAGACGTTTGAATTTTGTTTTTCTTTATATGGTCAATGATATCAAATGCCTGGAACGAGCTAAGAGTAGAGGATGGGAGTTCATCCTTTTGATTTTTGAAAGGGGGAGGACTAGACTGCAAATTTGAATTATAAGGTGCAGGGGCATTTGAGGTACTTACCTTTCTTGCAATCACCGGGTCCTTTGGCTGAAAACAAAGAGTGGATCCCCGCTTAGCAATTGAAACTACTAGTTGAGGTCGCACCTCTACTTTCTCCTTATTAGTTAGTTGAGCTAATTAGTTCCTAGATTGGGTGAATACATCATATGATCCCTCAGCTACATTACCTTCACATTTGGGTTCATCCTAGTAGTTCAAGAAACTGATGTGGGAGTCACCAGCTGATTCTTCTTGATCCTCCATGAAGAGACCAACATCATTTTCTTGATCAAACTCAGGTTGGAAAGAGAAATCATATTCTATTTCCAAATATCCAACTATTGAGTTGGTTGGAGGTGCTTCAAGGGCAAGGTTCTTCTGTGGGGGAGGAAGGTGATTTGGCTACCCTTGATTCTTGGTAGCATTGCCTTGGTATGCCTGATTTTGAAATGTCCTCTTTGACATATCTTGATTAGGAGAAGTAGGCATAACTTGGGCCATTTGTATTTTGAGGACCAGCAATTCATTTTTTAGTTTCTGCACCATTGGATTAGTGGTGGTCGAAGGGGATTATTCAGAAGAAGGAGAAGATTTACCTCTGTTTAGATCTCTTCTTATCTTTCCAACCAAGATAAGGTCATCTTCTACCTCAGTAGCCAAGTCCTGAGTAGCAATAAGGTCTATGTGCCTGGCCTGTCTCAGCAAGAAACTCACTTCAAGTAGCTATGAGTTGATGAAGAAACACTTGAGATTCTGAGGTGTCAGCTGGGCGACCATGTGAATCATGTGCCTCAGCTTGTTGAACCTAGAAATAAAATCCCTCATAGGCTCATGAGGCTCTTTCATCATCTGAGTGAGTTGGGCCAACAAGGCATGTGCATCTTCTATAGGCTTAAACTTGGATTCAAATTTATCTTTCAGAGTGTCCCAATTAGACACTGATCCATCCTGTAGGTGGTAGAACTAGTCTGCAATAGCGCCTTGTAGTGTCTCCATGAATAGCCTGACTGTTATGTCTTCAAATTCCACCCCTATTATGCCATAGGCTATGATGAAAGCTACAATGTGTTCATCAGGATGAACTTTCCCATCACTAAATAATTTGGGTAAATTCTTCCTTGAACTACGTGGAAGCTCATGCAGGGGTGGAGTTAAATTTAGGGGACCAAAAGAATTACCCCAGGGGCCTTGAGCCATGATTTGATTATGCAAAAGTGGGATCACAAACTTGGGTGGAGAATGGGTAGGCAAAGCTCTACTTGTAGTAGAAAAATAAGCTCTGCCTTGTGTTGGTAACCTGGTAGGGCTAGGAGGAAGATTCCTAGTTTGTCTAAGGTGAGGTTGTGGAGGAAACAACTCAAAATTAATCTGCTACACCAACTCAAAAGTAGGGTCAACAACACCTTGGAATTTATGGCCTCTATTATAACATGGAGTTGCCAGATTATAAAACAAAAAAAATGGAAAAGAGTAGGATCTACTTTAGCTTAAAGTTTGAGACTTCAAACTACGCGCTCTTCCCCAGTAGATCTAGTTTTGTAGACCAGATAATATAACATAGATGGAGGAAGATGGTAAGGCTATAATGATAATGGGTAAGACATGGAACGGAGTCACTAGAGTTTGTAATATAATGGATAAGGGAAGGAACTGCTTTAATCTAAAACTTGAGGCTTTAGACTGCAAGTTCATACCTAACAGAGTCACCAAAAATTGTTGGGTGAATATTTTGTCAATCAACATACTGATCAACAAAATAGGTCTAATCAACCACAATAGAAATATTGGTCGGCCAGGTGTGCAACTTTACTAAATCAATTGGAGACAAATCTCTCCTCTCATCAAGGGGAGGTTCCCTATAAATACGTAGGAGCTATATATAATATAAATAAGTAGAAAATAACACATGGGGGTAGAATAAACCATCCATCTCTCTTCGTTCAGAGATGATGCACATAGACCAAGGAAAAAGTCCTGGTGTAAACACTGAAGGCACTTCTCTTCTTTTAGAAGTGTTCTTGCAGGAAACAACAGGAGTTTTTTTTAGATAGTAAAGTAACCAATAATCAAAAGGGCGTAGTAACATCAGGATGAAGCAGAACGCAAAGTTTCCACCTCAACTTCCCAAAGAGTATATCACAAAGGATACTGAGGGCATAAAGTCATCCCAGAATCCTCAACATAAAAAGAAAAGAAAAACACAGACTAAAAGCAATTGTGAAAGCACAAAGTCTTCCCACAGTTGGTTTCAAGACACTTCCCTATTACCTTCATTAATTCTGCTTACCAAATTAAATGAATAAGGACACCTTCATAAGACAGACGTAAGAATGATCTTCTAAAATGATACAAGTCAAAATAACACAAAGTCTGTGAAAAACCTGCATTCTCATTCAGATGAAAATGAAAATGAAATTACAACTTGAGCTCAAAGTCTTAGTCTTCTTCTTTCAAAATGGGTAGAGTTTTGCTCTTGTAAAATGAAAGTCTCTCTTATAAATGAGAGAAAATACAAACTTATAGCAACTATGCAAGGATTGGTGCCTTTTTCCATGGGATGGCCCATGCTGCAATCAACGTCTTCAATGCATCTCTAGTTTTGTTTATAGAGACCATGCTGAGTATAGTGCACTGCCATAACTATGGCATGTCCCTTCATCTAATATGTCTCCTCCTTAATATGGATTGTCTGGTCCTTTGCATATTTGTCTTTACTTCATGGAAGAAAATAGGCCGCATCCTTGGTTTGGTGTGCTCAGAAGTCTATTCACTCCACTATTCCACCTACTAGAAATAACTCTTTCGAAGACATTTTTGGTCCTTTGCATCGATATTCTCTCTTTGAGTCTTCAGGCTCTCTTTTCAGTCAATCACTTGATTCAGGTTGAACCTTGAACCCGTTGAACCACTGAAAGTTCATTAGTTCATTGGTTCATTCTATCTCTTTTGTTCTATCGCTTCTTGGTTCAATCGCTTCTTCACCCCTTGCTTGACCCATCCATTGAACCACTTGTGTGCTACTTTTTCTTTGACTGAGGATGCCTTTGAACTTTTGAACCATGTTAAACCATTGAACTTTGAACTCTTTTGGTTCAAAGTTTAATTGGTTCATTGGTTTATTCTATGTCTTGCTCAAACACTGCTTCCTTTATCTTTCTAAGCTCTGGTTGAACCTTTGAACCTTGAACCCGTTGAACCACTAAAAGTTCAACGGTTCAATTGTTCAATCGGTTCATTCGGTTCATTTAGTTCATCCTTTGAAGCCCCCTTTTTGTCTAAGTCTATGAAAGTTCCTTTTTGCATCTTTGTTTAGCGTTTGGAACATCCCGAAGGGAAGGTGTCCCTTCGGGCTTTTTAAAATGGTCCTTTCTCTATCGCCAAGTGCCCCTCACAAGGGTACTTGTCCTTCGGGATTCAACTTCCCTGGCGGGTTCTTACTTCTTTGGCGGGATTTTTTTGTTGGTCAAAAAGCTCAAAATAATTCCTTCGGACAAAATGTTCGAAGGAAAGTTTCTTGTTACTTGGCCATTCGTTCTTTTCTGTTTCTTCAAAAAAAATCTTCGAGTGAATTCCTTCGGACAAAAAGTCTGAAGGAATTTTTCCTTAACATTTTTTTGATAAAATCTTCTCGAGAGAATTCTTTCAGCCTCTTGGACTTAGCCATTTCCATCAGACAAAAAGTCTGAAGGAATTGTTCCTTTTTGGGCCTTTGAACAAATCTAAAGGAATTCTATCCTTTCTTTGACCTTCGAACCAATGCTACCTACCCTCCACAAGGGCACTTGCCTTTTTCACTTTGGGGCAGCCCCTTGAACCTGTCGATTGAACCAACTTTGGTTCAATGGTTCAATAGGCTCATCCTTCGTTATTTGGCTAAGTCCTTTTGATCTTTTGCACCAAGCACGTTGAACCAACTTGGTCATTAAACCCATTGAACCTTTAAACCAAAGTGGTTCAAAGTTCAATGGTCCAAGCCTTTGTCCTTTATCATGTGCTGATTGAACTCTTTTTATTGAACCGAGGCACTGAACCAATCCTGGAAATGACTAAGTGTTATAAACTTGTTCTTTTTGACTGAACTCGCCTGCAGAAGCTTTTTTAACCTGTTGAACCTATGAATCCTTTTATAGAAAAAGCTTAAAAATGAGGAATTTGAAATCTCATAACAAATTTTGAGAAGGGAAGAGAGAAATTTTTGTTTGTGCAAGGCCAAAATAGTCTGTAGGTTGTCCCAAAAATGAGTGGCATTTTTGGGGGACAACAATAAGCATGAAACCAGATTTACACAAGTGAACACACCATTTATATGGGAAAATATCAAGGGGAAAAAAACAATGATATCTAAAAATTTCCTAGATTCACATAAGACAAATATCAAATTTAGGGAAGCACCCACTTCACTTGGAGCACCAACCCTAACTAGCTAAGCATAAACTCAGCTAGGCTTTAACAAACACCAACTTGCAAGGAGGCACCAACCCCATAGATGACTCAACACCAACTCAATCACATGAAACCCTTGGTCACCTTCATAACAATTTGTTTCTCATAAAAAATATGATGATTTCCTTCTTCATCTCTTTACACACTTATATTCCTCTCAAATTGCCCTCTAGCCTTCTTCGCTCAACTAGCCCTCTTCTTGACTTGATTAGGTCATTTGAACTTGATCCTCATGTCCAAAACCTCTATTAATTATTCATCATAGATAATATATCCTATTATTATGGTCTACAAGGCCTTATTATACTCTAAAATATATTATACTATTCTCTTGCTTTCTTCACACACAAATAGGCCTAAAATTGCCTGATATTTATAGAAGTCACTTGTTCATATCCTTCTTAGTCAACCAAAAATCCTTACCCTTTTAGGTTAAACATGAAATGGATTTTATGTAGTCTCATATAAATTGATAAAACTTATTTGAGTCCTTTTAGGTCTGACCTACCTCAATTAGGCCTTATATCACCTTTAGGTCTCATGGAGACCTAATCCTATTATGTCTATTTAGGACATGTTACACTTTGAATTCATTAGAGCACTTTAAAAAACTTCACATGTTAGGAAAATATCATATTACACTTAAATATACCCATTTTAATATCATATAGGCTTCATAACATGTTTTATCTTCAACCACCACTTAAAGTACACTATTAACACTGTTCACAATTAGGCATGTGCATACCCAAAAAGTCTATCTTGAACAACTAAAGCATCTCAAATTTTGAAAAAAAACTATGGAAAAAATAAAACATAAAGAAGATATATGAAATTAGGGTCATTACCATGTGATTTATACTTCACAACTCAGGTTAAAAGGACTCAAACTCTTCTTTATAGATAGCTCACTTAGAACTGCCAACTAACCTCAAAACACAGTCATGGGAACTTGAAATTATTACACTTTAAGGAACACACTCAAGTATTTAAAATGGATGAAAATTTCATAAAAAATAATTATAATAATCTCCAACAAAAATATCATAATCCCTAATGGCAACTATTGGTCTTATAGACCAATTTGTTGACCTCTCTCGTAGACCTCACTTAGTTAGACAAGCCATTTTGGCTACAATGTTTTAACTTATTATACTAACTTAAAAGATTATAAAAATCATGGATATGATATTTAAGCCCAAAAAATGACATAATGAGCATTAGATACATCAACTCATGGTATATAGTCTCAAACTCATCATTATAACTAGCTTACCCAGAACAACCAGTTTACCTTGAAGACCAGTCATGGTGATTTTGACCCTCAACACCTGTATGACTACTTATAAAGACTCTTGATGCATGTGGATGATAATATGAGATAATTAAAACATTATTAGATATAAATATATCATGGTCATGTGTAAATATTGGTCTTACATACAAATCTCATAACCTTACACCTTTATTATCTCATCTACACTAGACAAGTCAACTTATGAGCAACATTTTCATCATAGCTAATGACCTCCAAAAATTATATCCAACATTAACATCTTAAAATTATTGAAAAATTTATCTATGCACTTTGATTCATCCCTAATCCATGATAACACATCCCTAGTCAACTTCTCACTTCTACCTACGTTTCTTACTATTTGCACCATTAGGTATGCTAGCGATTGGTCAACCTATATGATCAGTTTATCACCCATGAGAGATAAAATATGATCATAAACCACAATGTAAGTCTCAATATTAAACCTTAATTAATTTAGTAACTTCAACTTGATCAACTCTAACTACTATAGCAAATTTATGAGAAACAAAGCCTTTCCTATAGGGTCTACTCAATCACCTGACAAACCAATTACACCTAGATGTGATTGGGAGAGTTTAATACCATATGTAATCACTTTAATATACATACCAAACCATTATGATCACTTTAGAACAAATTCTTTCTTATCAGGTCATTATTAGGGTTCTTTGAGGGTTTAAACCATATTCGAATCTTAACGATCATTCACAAAGCTTAGCCCCTAATTACAAAAATCAATGCCTAAAAATTTGATATAGAAACCTTACGCATATAACATGAACATATTATGTTCCCATTCAAAATTTACACATGCCAATGAACACTTGAAAGTCCTTCTCAGATTGAGAACCATTCATTCTATACATTTGAGAGGCCTAAAAACACTTTTTAAAGCCTAATCATTAAAATTTTGACTTGAAACTTAGTCAAAATAATTGAAAAAACATGAAACATTTATATAAATTCTCACATACTCACACTTTCCTTGGAAACTAGTCTTGATACCCCATCTGGTCACCATCTCTCTCTTTGATCTCTAGGCCTTGACTGAAAAGACACATTGGGCCTTAAAATTGACATTTTAGCCACTGTCCTAGATGTCAACACCTCATATACATGTTATAAAAAATCTTATAATTATCAACCACTATCATACATTATTTATATGCCTTGATAATACCTCATGACCTATCATTAGGCTAGGCAGGGTCTAGAACTAGTTTAGTTACATGTTAGGTTTGTAGGTCTTACCCCCATAGGCTCACTCTGAGACACTCATGAGTGATAAAATGCATCATATTCTTAGTAAAACAACCTCATAAATTTATTATGAATTTGTATATCCATAACACTAGGACACCAAGCTCATACCTTCTCACAAGGTGTCTTTATGCAATGACCAGTGTCATGATTAGGCTTCTCAAGAACTTGAAGCTTGATAACTAACATTGAAACACTCCTTGATGATTCTACACCTTGATCATATTAATTTCATGCTCCTTAGATAATATAATACCTTTTCACATACCTACTCATGTTCATCATGCACATTCTCATGCTATGATTATGCTTGTTATGACTAGGCTTCTTAAGACACCTTGTACTTAAGGACTAGTATTCAATCATGCATACCTTGACCTAAATATTGGCATCAACCTTAGAAGAATCATTAGGTTGCCTTAAAATTATCTCTCAATATAGATACATTAGGTTTCCTTCAAATTCTATCTTGTCACAAGATTCATATCTCACAGACCACTCATTATGCATCTTCACCAGATGCACCTTAACATTAATGACATCAAGCTTGACATAAATGAAAAAAATTCTAAAAACAATACCCCTTTGTCATTTATGGCAAATCATTATTCAATCTGATCACTCTCATCTCCCTTCTTGAACTTTCTCCCCCTTTGACATTAATGACAAATGTCTTCCATGACTATCATCTGGAATCACACCTTCTTTATAACAACATATCAACATACAAAATATGAATCAATAAGGAAACATGATCCTCCTTACTCCATGCTTATCTCCTTCAAATGAACTCAGATTACAAGATCACTTCTCAACACAGATCAAACTCAGTCAACAACCTAAATAGCTCCCCCTCAAACCAAGCTCTAAAGTTTTGATAGCCACACATGTTTACTATTCTTGTTGTTGGGCCCCTTCTAATGCTGCATACAAAAAATTAGAAAAACTTTTAAGGGATTTTATTTGGACTAATTCTGAGGGACACAAGGGATTCCACAGAGTTTCCTAGAATATTTTTTTTGCCCTAAGGAATCTGGGGGATTGGGTCTTCTCAACATTAAACTCCAAGGGCTGGCTCTTTGGGCCAAATGGATAATTTGAGGTTTTTTTGGGGATGAAGCCTGGAAGATTCTTCTTTACCATTGTATCTCTTAGGGTCTCCCCTGTGGCAAGAAAGCATGGTATGACTTAGGGATTCACTCTTTGATTATCACCCCAGTGCCTGTCAAAATTAAGTGGTCTTTTGTTATTCAAATTTTATGGAAGGCTTGGGAGAAGATTAAACCTCACCTCAACTACATTGGTGAAGGGTTCAAAAATGACTTCTCCATTAACTCTCAGTCCCTTTGGTGGTCACCTTGTCTTAATTTTAACAATGTTCCCTTTACCTTAGTCCCTTGGGTTAAAGGGCTATGCCTTTTCAAAAAAGTCATAAAGGTTATCAGTGACCTCTTTTGTAAAGATTTCAGGGTTTGGCTCACTTGGCAGTAATTTCAAAATAAATATCAACTAATAAACTCAGATGTAGAGGCTATTGCATAAATTGAAGACTCCATACCTTATGAATATTTGCATAAAATTAGAGTTAATTATCTTGCTCCTTGATGGAGGGATTGGCATTGGCCTAAAACCATCCCTTTCACTCAATACATTCCATGGTTGGGATATCTATTAAGTACCCCCTCAACATATTCTAGTTGATATGCTCAATATCAAATGGAATCTTCATTCCCATGACGGGATCTAGGCCAAGCATTTTAGAACAGTGCGGTTTGCTTCTATTGATCCCAAATAAAATCACTTTTTATGGTGCCTTATTCACCAGGGCTTGCCTGTGGGTGACTAGCTCAAGTATATGTGTGTGCCTAACCCCATTTACCTAGCCTGTTAACAACCATAAATAACTAAACATCTATTTTAGATTTGTGCACATGCTCAATTTGCATGGCACTGGATCCATTCCCTTTTACAACCTTTTCGTTTGGAATTCTTCATGTGGAAGATGGCTCTCTTAGGGGACTCGGCTTTAATTCCTATAAAATATAATCTATTTTGACAGATATTTCAAGCCAACATTATTAATTCCTATAAAATATAATCGATTTTGACAGATATTTCAAGCCAACATTATGTGTCAAATATGGAAAGATAGGAATTATATTTGCTTTAATAATGTACAGATGAAACGTAATTTTTTTTTCTAACAAAATTACTTCTCTTTTTAATGTCACTCTTCATATTCAAATCCAAATAGACAAGGTTCGTATAGACCTTAACCACCTCTAGCATGTTCTTGATCACTAGGGAAATGCCTCATGTGTTGTCAGTCGGTCTATGAACCTCCTAATCCTCCATAGAATCCTTCACCCCCTAAGGATGAGGAGGCGGGCCAAGGTGATAGTGATCCAAACATAGACGCAGGAGTTACTCTCCATGACGATCACCACCACACTGCCTTCTCCTTGTCATGGTGATCTGAGTGGTTCCTCTCACTTTGGAGGTGACGGTAGGGGATGGGGATCTCCTCCCCCATCATATAATGGTGATAACATAGGCTGGGGTCTACTTCCCCAAGGCAAATTTCCATGCCTAGCATTGGATATTTCCCCCAAAAAAAATCAAAATGAGACTTTGGAAGAGTAGCCAAACTCTAGTTGGGATCCCTTACCTGCTGGCGGAGATCCTTCAACCATGGGAGCATGGGGTGATAAATCTATGGGTCTGTTGTCTCCTCTGCCTCCCCTGACGTCCATGTTTACTTAAGCTTTTGAAATGTTCTCGTTAACGTTATTTGTACTTTGGTTTCTCTACTTTATTGGCAATTGATATGATATAGCTTTTTTTGGTGTGGTTATTTTGTGACCACTTTTTATGACTTTTTTTTAGGAGTTTTCTTTAACCCTCGATTTAACTTTGCTAGTGGGTTGTGACTTTTTCTACCCATTTTTTGTATAATTAGCGTTATACCATATTGAGCAAATAAAATTAATTAATTAATAAATACTCATATTACTACATCATATTTATTAATAATTATAATAATGAAATTGTAAAAATAAATTATCATAAAAATATTACAATATCATACATAATCATAATCATAATTAATTTATGAGTAATATATAAATTTACTATATTGTATTTATAAATAATTAGATAATCATAATTAATTTATAGGTAATATATATATTTTATCACATTGTATTTATAAATAATCATAAAAATAAAATTGTAATTTTATATATATATATATATATAGTAAAACATTTAAGATATGTATGTTAATTATTTAGTTTTTAGTCGTATTGTTTAAGGGATTTAAAAAATTAATTTTTTTGGTGAGAATCTGGAATTTAAATGGATTTTATATTTAGATATTTATGTTGGTGAATTTTCTATTTGTACATTTTTATTGTTGGTAATCAATTATTCTGACATAGTTATATGCTCCAAGTTTATTTTTAATTTACTTTCTTGTCTTAAAAATATTTGATATAAGATGACCATTACACAATATAAAAGGAGAGACATAAAATATGGCATCATAATTTAGAATTTCTATTATAAAAGATCCATTCCAAGTCAAGAAAATTTCTACATTCTCTTGTTCAATATTGAAAATTTTAAATTAAACATTGAAGATTTAAATTTATTAATTTTTCTAACATATATCTTGAATATGTTACCATCTTTTCTATGTTCTAAGGTAATTTTAAAAAAAAGTATTAAAAATGATTTTGTTTTAAACAATACATAAGTTATAAGGTTAAATTTAAATATTCATAATATTGTATATCAAATTTTAAATTTTACAATGGTTTCAAAAATATATGTTTTGCAAGATTTTTATATTTTACTTATTTTTTCTTTTAAAGAAATATGTGTGTATATATATGTATATATGTGTGTGTATGTATATATAATATATGTGTGTGTATGTATATGTATATGTATGTGTGTGTATATATGTATATGTGTATTATAATTAAAATCTTACCTTAATATTATATTGACCTTTTATTTCAATTTAATTCGACATATTTCACTCTATTATAATTTTAAATGTTTTATAATGCCAGCATACATTTACTAGCATAATAAATTAAATTGTTCATTTACTATGTATTGTTTAAGGCAGCTTAATAGTAAATAGCTATTTTTTAAGAGAAAAATTGTGATTACAAGAATAAATTAACCTATGTATGCCTAAGATTTTAGGCATATTAGGGCCTCCTTATATAAAATGGTTCCATATACAATATGGTTCTATCTACTGTAAATTGACCTTTGAAATTTTACTAGGTTTGTTATATTAATTTTGGAATAATTTTGTAATGGTAGATCACAACAACATATCAAAGTTAAACCATACACAATATAACATTAATGGGTGGAAGAAGCAAAAGTATAACGGAAGACCCGTTTCACTGCCAGGCGCTTTGTTCTGGTCCGTCTTGATAGGTAGTTGGCTATTCAAACTTTTAGTTCATGAAGGGGCAGAGATTCGATCTGTGGTTGTTCGGTTCAGACTTTCGAGTTGGTAGAGATCCGTTGGCCAGGATCCGGAGTTTCAAATTTTATTTGTCCGCCTTTTTGATATGCTTTATTTTCATCTTTTATTTTATTTTGTTTGTCCTTTCGGTCTAATCGGTCTATTCTGTAAGGCTTCATCATTGTTATTATCTTTTGACCTTTTTGTATCTCTTATTGTTATCATTTCTCGTATGCTTCTTTTAAAATGTTAGGCTCTAGCCCTGGGACCCCTTGTCCCTGGGGTTGGACTTATGTGTGGATCTTCTCTTTCATTTCGGCCTTTTTTATGGTTATATTTTTTGAGCTGGTTTGTTTTGTTTGTTTTTTGTTTTTTGTTTTTTTTTTTTTTTTTTAAATAGGTTTGTTTGAGATCTGTGTTTTTTTTAATTTAGAATGGTTTTCAGTCCATTTAAAATTGATTGGATTTGGCATTAGTCAAATATATTGTTTTCTCATTTCATTGTTGTTTATTTTTGTTGGGTCTTTTTTTCTTTTTCGATAAGTTACAATTTTTTTTATTTTTTGTAAGCCAAGAAGAGACTCGAACCACCTGATATGTTCATGCTGAATTTCACACTAATTCAAAAATGGGTTTATTTTAATCTGAACATTAATAATACTATACTAATCATTTAAATTAATTTTGAAATAATAATAATCATTTCAAATTTTCAATATTTTTTATAACAAAAGAATATTCAAATGGTTGCTAATTTTTGCACTTGAATAAACTAAAAACTAAATAAGGTTAATTTGGACCAATAAAAAAATTTGGAGCAGAGGTTATGGAAGAGATATATGTAGAAGATATGTTACAATTGGATAAATCAAGAGATCGTATGAATTTGAAACTTCTTAATCGGAACGATTAATCCCCAATTGAACCTCAACTACAGATAGTTACTATTGTTCTTCCTTGAGAGCCTCCTCCAGAGCTCTGGACAGAGGTTGAAAAGAATAAAGGCAAAAGAGGACACTATGTTTTTGATAGTTATGAGTATGATTTTTTGAGGTATGTTACTCAGCGCTTCCTAACTACTTATAATTTGTGTGGTCTTGGATTGACCTTTTTGTAATCTTATTATTTTGCTTAGATGTGTTTAACTTGATGTAGCTTGACTTTTATAATATGACTTTTCCACTTTTTTGTATAACTAACAATGTACTCTATTAAATCAATAAAGGTCCATTTTTTAATTAAAAATACAAAAATAAAATGAATACAACTCGAGAGAACATTTACATGTAAAATCATCACATTATTTGTAGATTAGAAATGTGACACTCATGAGTGCATGTAATAGATTATTTGAAGACACCAATTAATTTACTTTAAAAAAAAAGAAAAATCAACCATGCTTTTTTTGTGTGGCACACTTTAGAAATCATTGATGACAAACCCTACAAACATGTTAACAAGGTCATAGGACACTCGTACACCCTGCTATAGCATATGCCCTAAAACGGTTATATTCGAAGACATGAATAAACATAAAACAAGAGGTCCCCCTATCATCGTCTCTAACCAAATTGTTCTTCATTACCAATAATAAAATTTGTAGAAAAGCTAATATGCTAATATGTAGAAACATTAGTATGCTAAAACTCAATAGATCATTTGACGTTATTATATTTTATATGGAAGAAGGGGTTGAGCAATTAAATAATTTCCAAGAGGATGAATTGGAACATAATGTGTAAATTTAAATTGAATTAATTTCCTCACTACTTCTTATTGAAGGCAAATCATTGTTACCTCTTGTTGTCGTGAAATTTTACTTTTCATGACAACACCCCCAATTGCACTCATATAGGGAACTAGAGGTGTTTTAAAGACATGGACGGTAATTTTTTGTAGAATGGGACATTGAATTCAAATCCCAATGGATAAGACTTGGGTAGAATAATTAAATCTATCTTTCAAGCTTACAAATAGTGTGTTGAAGATATCTCGATAATTTCTTTTTCAGTGTGACAAGATTATTGTTATCATGAAAAGTGTACTATGATAGAGAGAAGAGAGAAGCCATGAATTCATTTCATCTTATCAGCACTAAAGTGAAACTTTAAGCTAAAATCAAACTTCTCTTAAAGTTCCTTATTTTTGATCCACTGTGAGACCAGAACCGAGAGATGAATTTTGACTATAAACATTTAGTATAAAAACTTCATCTTGAACTTCAAAAATCAAGGGGGGGAATCATAGTTACAGGGTTCAAGTCATGCAAAAACACCAATGCATTTTTTCAAGTCATACAAATTTGTTTTTGCAAATTCCAAATCATGCAAAAACACCAATGCACTTTTGCAAGTCATGCAATTTTTTTTTGCAAATTTCAAGTCATGCAAAAACACCAATGCACTTTTGCAAGTCGTGCAAATTTTCTTTTGCAAATTTCAAATCATGCAAAAATACCAATGCACTTTTGCAAGTCATGCAAATTTGTCATTACACTTTTACAAGTTGTACGAATTTTTCAATACACTTTTATACGTTTCAAGTTGTGCAGAAACTAAATACAATGGTTTCATCTTTATACACTACTTAGAAGTGCTAGATAATTCAGACAAAGATAAAATGCCAGATTGACTAGTGTTCCATCAACTACCTTCTCAAACTCCACCACCTTATATAATATCCTTCAAAACCTACAACATGAAAATTTCTTTTTAATAAAAATCCCACCAATTATTCTAAATTTCCCCCTTATGCCTCCACGTCACCCATAGAAGACTTTTCAAAGCCTTGCTTCTCATGAATTTGGTGGTATGTGTATTAGAAAAGAGTTATTTTTTAAAATAATGCATGGCACCACCTTTTCAAAAAGGTTATTTCCATCTCATATTTTGTGGTATGAGACATTAAATAAGTGGGTTTTGGTCAAAATGTGTGGTCTTGATCATTACGACTTTTAAAGAGTGTTTTTTCCCAAATTCATGATTTTGACTCCTAGAAATTGGTATCATTCAATAACTCATGGTATTGGGTGTTCAAAGGTGGTTTTAACCATAAAATCTATGGTTTTGAGATTTATAAGGTGGTTTTGACCATAAAAGCTATGGTTTTGAACTTTAGGAGGGGGTTTTGAGAAGGAAAATGATGTTGAATGGAAGAGTAGTTTTGGCTGGAATAAGGGAGGTTTTGGTAAAATAAAAGTAGTTGTGTGACAAAATTCTAAAAGCTATTTAATCTTGAGTGTCTTTTTGAAGGCTCTTTTACATGCATTTTGATCATTCAAAACCTACCATGTTCTAAAGATCTCAAAAGCTTAAAAAAAATCTTTGCCATCATTGAATGTGGTGTTCAGGACAATTTGGAGTGGTTTAAGGAGGATTTTATACAGTTGTGCAATTTTTAATGACCTATTATTGTATCATATAGTCTTATTGAGTTGATTTTTTATAATAATTTTTCCATGACGATTATAAATTCCTGAAGAATATGTAGGATTCCATGTGTTTATTGATGCACAAGTTTTATATATATCTTGATTTCTTGATGCTTTCAACTATGTGATTACAATTGGTATAAATGTGCTAAAAACTGAGCATTGGAAGACCTGATTACTTAGATTGTCCATTTATGGTTAAGGTTGGAGTAATAAATTCAAATAATATCATCATGGTATCGGCTATTAGAAATGATGGTCCCCTATATTATATACTAAATAATCCAACAAGCTAGAAGTGCAAAAAGAAGTAGTTATCAAAGAGATTTGAAATCGCCTTCAGAAAAAGTGAAAATAAATAAGCTTTGTCAAATACTTTATGGTTTTTTCATGTAAATGTTGGATCCTTTTTTTTAATTCCCAGTTGCAAATTTTATAAGTCCAACCTCGTAAATGTAATTCATGCAAATGCATTATGTCATTTTGTAAGTCTCAGATCATAAAGTTTTGATTTGCACATTTCAAGTGGTGTAAAGGAACCAAAACATATTTTCACCATTCAAGTAGTGCAATTTTAATTCCACTTTGGCATGTAGTGCAATTGTACCAACACACTTTTACACCACTTAAGTGGTGCACTTTTGTAAAATCACTTTTCCACCTTCTGAAACATAGAAAATGTGGTTAGGCACCATAACCACCTTATCGTGTTATAAATATGAGTGTTACAATAATTATGGAGGAGAATTTTTGGTAGTGAGAATTTGTAGAGATTTTGTTTGAAGATTTGAAGTTTGTTTTCAACTCAATAAAGATCGAGACTATGAGATTTCGCAATCTTTGTATTCAATGTTTCTTTGTAAGTTGTATCTTTGTATATGATTCACCTGTTTATATAAATTTACTTTCAATTATCTTCATAATCACTACTAAATTGTCATAATATGGGAATTTCATATTAATTATTCCTTTTAGAATCTTTTTGTGTTATTTCTATGAATGCAAAATCTAGGTGGTGTTTACGTAATATTTTAATTATCTTTTATGAGTAAATATTTGATAGTTGTCTTTAATTATATTAACAATAGTAGATAATTATCTCAATGTGTGTTTTTTACTCTTAAGGGTGAATTATGTCTTTACCACCCATTAAATCAGAGAGATTTCATTGAACATAGTGTTTCTCCTTCTTGGGCTATCCTAGTGAATCTATGTGTTTAGTCACCTATAACCTTCCTTCTTTTTTTTCAAGGTTATTATGGCAAATTTTGTGTTTAATTGGATACAATAATCCCATTCTATGTATTTTCTCTATTTCCCATCTTTCCCTTCATTCATATCATTTCCTTTCTATATCCTTGATGTGCTTCCAATTAAAAGTATAAAATCTCCAATAGAAAACATTTTTGTTGTAAGTAGTTGTGAATAGCATTTCCCTTGCTTTTTCATTTTTGGATTTTAATAAATGTAGCTCCACTTGATAATAGGATAGAGACTTTGTCCCTATATTACTGACTAATGTAAGGATTTAGTTTTTATATTGTTGACTCAAAGTCACCAATTTGTCCCCCTAACAAAATTCTGAGCCCACTATTTTTGACAACTCCATTAGGGAATGAGATGTTTTATGCACATGATTGTTAGACATTTCAAGTACCCTCTCTTGGAATGGAGGTTGGTGAATCCATTGAGAAGTACCTAGTGCCTGCATCTTTTTGATTGAAGAAATAACAATGGTTCACCCCAACTCCAATGTTCCTTGTGTCCCATGGGGAAAACATTTTGGTCTATTGTATTTTGCCTAGTACAATGAGTTACCATCAAGCTCATGGAAGAAATGTCCAAAGTTTTTTGGATAAAATGATCAGTATGGAGATAACCATATATTGACCTTCACAGTGTCTTATAGTATCTTGGTAGTTATGCATGAAGATGTTTCTATCAAGATTTTTGTTAAAACTCTCATAAGACCTATTATTGATTGGTTTTGGAATCTATAAGATGGATGCATTATGAATTAGGACTCCTTGAATAAAAATTTCCTAAACAAATTCAAATCAGTTATGGATGCGTGTGCATTATTTCTAGATTTTTTCCAAATTAAAAACTGGGATGATGAGTAGATGAGAGAGTTCATAGCATGTTTCAATAAATTATTGAGACTTATCCCTTAGATAAATAATCTAAGTTTCAACAATAAACTCTACATCTTCATTGTTTCTCTTCACACATAGATAAAGTTTATCTTGATAAGAAATAAGGTAAATGTTGGACTCCAAATTTTGACTAAGTATTTTAGCTTTTTGACACAGAACCAGCATGATGAAAGAGGAATATCGAGAAGGAAGACCATGGCATAGAACTAGCATGGCACAGGAAGACTATGGCATGGAACCAGTGAGGTGAAAGAGGACAAAGGCATGAAAGATAATAGTGCGAGAAGACCTAGTTAAAGACTAAACATAACTATAGAGAATCAAAGAGTATAGGACTTGAAATAGTAGCTAAAGGCTTGGGGAGCATGAGGGAAGTGAGAGATGGTTGAATAATGGTTCTCAAAGATAATCTACACTTTAATCATCATAATTTTCACACCGACCCATGAAAAGAAGGACATTTGGTAGAAAGGATGTAAATTTTAACAAGAATATAGGGTGTGAGAAGGCTCGAGTCCTTAGGATAAAATAAGTAAAAAACTGTTATGACTCTCAGTCTACTAGTAGATCATTGGTCAATCACCCATTTGTCATTTATTATATAAATACTTAGTCAAGGAGAAACAAGTATAAATACCCCTGTGTGGAATCATATAAAGTGATTGATAATGGATAATATAGTGACTCTATAATATAGAACTATGGATATTATAATCATTTATAGTGTTTCATTTCAGATAATCGATAGTTAAGCATTAAAAATGGGTTTGAATTGAGTAACTTGTGGCTTATCATTCATTATGAGATTTATAGAACATACATTATATAAGTTTGTGTAAACAACCCTTGAACTTCATGGAATTTATCTTCATGTTCTTGGTTGTTGTGATTAATGAGACAAGGTACATAGTTGTGTATTTATTTTTTTATGTAATTTATAATCAAATATACAAACAAACTCAAGTATATGACTAGTTTGTTACTGCACAACATAACCCATGAGAACTAATCTTTTTATGTATACTTTAGGTGAGCTTGCAAGACCTTAGCCTTGTGTGAAAGGGTAGCACATAAGATTTTTAGGACTACACTTTAGCTCCTAAAAAAACATGATAAAGAGAATAAATCCAACATTTTGGTTCCATTGTTGGGACCCATAGCACTTGCTGCATAGCAATGGAATATTTTTGAATGTTTATCCCTTGAAATTATCAAACAATAGATTATCAAGGTTAAGTATAATTTTTTGGTTTGCTATCTTGAACCAAGAATTTTTTCATGTGTATCGGTATAACAACATCTCTAAAACTCATTATATGAAACCTTTTTTTTTGAATTCCCTATTCATTTGCATTCTTGGTTCTCTGCCTATGCTCAAGGTCAATCATGAAATTTTGGGAGGAGACAAGCTTGGACAATAAAACAACAAAGGGCTTTGGCATGATTAGGAACACTGTGGACATGGGAAATTAATATCTGGTGGAGAGGAGTGTTTAATATCTACATCTTAGAATATGTTGTATCCACTTACTCTTGTCCTAAAGAAGCTAAGTTATATTTTATTAGAAAACTACGTGGTTAGTATATTAGACATTTTATACTAGAAGTAAATAATATATTTGTTAATTATGGAATCAAAACTCTACTGTGGAAGGTTAAATCCATCATTTCATGAGCCAAATAATTGGAAGGGGAATGTAGAGGCATTGGTAAGGAATTTTTATGTTTGGATGGTAGCTAGTTAGTGGGCATTGAGAAAATGGAAATATGATGAAGTTTAATAGAGGAACATCAATGAAAGAAGCGTAATAAGGGAATGGGAGAACTCAGGAAGTGTTGTTAGGATCTATAGGGAAGTATAAAGACACAAAGAGGACTCAATCACTTTCAAACTGTGTCTAATGTGAATTTTATCATATGAAGGATAAACTAGTTGGACAAAAGAGACTGAATAAGTACGTTTGAACCACTGAAGTTCCCCAACCACAGTGCACACTCATGATTTTGAATCAAATGACTTACTTATACATAATTGGAATATAGATAGTGTAAAATAAAAAATTGATCCTATTCAAGAAATTATAGCTAATCTAATTTTAACTCATACTAAATTAACACTTTCACTTCCTCTTCAAGGTATTTTCATGGCCTAACTTGGTATGATTGGTGGACCTAGCATTCATAGTGGGTAAATTATAGGTCTAAGTGTTATTAACCAATTAGGTAGCATGCCCTAAGTCATGGGTGTTGTTGTTAGAGGCACTAGAGGTAGACTAGGAGGCAACATAGGAATAAGTGGTGGACTTCCCACTCAAAGAATAGGATCTAGGGGTTCTAAAAATCCCCTAGCACAAGCACCTCAACTTCTAATGGTATATTATGAAATGATGATTCATCTACCTAAATATCAAGGCATGGAGAATGTTGTGGATCATGTTCATAAGTGTGAACTCATTTAGAGGGCATGTGACATAACTTCTTCTAAGCAAAAGGACACACAATTCATAACCACACTTTTGAAAAGAGCACATAAGCAATATAGGAAGTTTGACCATCAACAAGCATTAATTGACTATGATCAACTCAAGATGGCATTTATTCAAGAATTTGATATTCCCAAATTTGTACAATAAAGTATTACCATAATGAAAGATATAAAGCAAGATCTCATTGAGAGTGTACAGGAGTATGATGCACCGTTCAAAACACTTTTTTCAAATATTTCATTCAAAATTAAAGATACTCATTATACCTAATGGTTTTTGGGAGGTTTGTTGCTTCCCTTTAGATGAAAACTATCTCAAAAGACCTTTACTAGCCCATGCAAAGCTCTGGAAGATGCCCTCTATGCTGAAGTTATTGGTAGTATTGACACTAGAATCAATCCTTTTATGGAATCTTAAATAAATTTAATAGAATCAAAATTATGGAAACTGAATGAAAATAACGTGTACAACACTCGTAACAATCTTTGGTATACCAATTGTGAGTCTAAAGGTCATAATAGAAGCAACTAACCATGCAAAAACATCCACACTATACTAAAGCAATCATGTAAAATTTTCATTAAGAGCATGATGTACACTCATATCCTCTCTTATAGAAGGCTACACATTCTAAAGTGTCTAAATACTATAATATATGTGATGCCTACACCCATGACACAAATGAATATTGATTAATTTGTGATATATATGAGGCACGTGCATGGTACATACCAAACCTATATTCTCAATATTAAAGATAATGTTGGTTATCATATATGAGGTTAAGGACAAGGACAAGGAGGTGGAAATTTCCCACCAAGAACATGTTATGAGTATGGATCTCCAAATCACTATCAACAAGATTGTCTAGTCTATCCAATATGTGATTTTTGCAAAAAGAACATCAGTTAGAAGAATGTCCTAACCTATACATGGCCATCACTAAAGAAATAAATGAAAAGGGTGATGATATGATTCATTGAGAAACCTCACTATAAGTTATGGTCTGGCACCCCAACAACTTAATAGGTTAATATCACTACATGTAGCAGTGCATAATCTCAATTTACATCTATTCCTAATATTGATAAGATACATCATGAAGAGCCTTATGCAAGGAAGTATGTTGATGCCAAACAATAAAAATATGTGCTCTGAGATACTATGATGTTGGTACATGAACTATAAGGTTAAATTCAATTTCTGAAAGGATAAGAAGTAGTATAATGTGATGATGTACAAAAGACCACAGAACCTCAGAATGTGGCACGAGATGATTTTCAAGATATTTTAAAGCATATGTTGGATGAAGACATTGTCCCACAACTAAGTAATTGGATTAAAAATCATGTACAAACACTAAATAATGTTTAATCTCAATTACTTCAATCAATTAAAGATCATCGATTGAATCATGCTCAGTGATAAGATATTCTTATTTCTCCTAGCCCTCAAGAGGACAAGGAAATACTGGTGAATGCTACCATTGATGGTTGGGTGATTCAAGATATCTTGGTTGACACTATAACTAAGGTTAATGTCCTCACAAAGGATACATGGTGAAAAATGGCTAGCCCACCATTACAACCATCATTGTACATGTTATTTATGGCTAATAAAACTTGTGCTCTACCATTTGGTGTGCTTAGAATACAATAGTTGATATCCTTGGAGTACCTTTCAAAACTGATTTTGAAGTTCTCAAGTTGGCTTAAGTGGATGATTTTATAGATTTATTGGGGAGACCTTGGTTCTATGAAAACAATACAGATTTAAGCTTCAAAAATCACTACATCAATTTTAAAAATATTGAAAACCACACCATTATTCTATTGGATCAAACACATGGGACCCCATACATAGAACTTGTTAATGTGGAAGAAGATATTAACCACATCCACAACATCATAACCAGAGATGGTTAGCATCATGATCCTACTTTTGGTGGCATCCTTTGATGGACAAACACTTGGTCCCTTTTTTATATTACATGTAATGCTTGTAATTATTGGGCCCATAGTGACTATGACCTCACTAGAAGAGTGTGCGATGCCATTGGCAACTATGAGAATGTTTTATGCCAGTATCATAAATACTACAAATCTATTCACTTTGTTACTAGATAAATCATGAGAGGACCAGTTATGGATGCACCATTATAAAGACTTGATGAAGCTCTTTAGTTTCACTATAAAATAAAAGTCTACAACTTCATCTAGTAATTTAAAGACTTTTGTAACTCTGATAATGATTGTATGCATTCATTAGTTCACCTTTTTGATGTTATAGTCGTGAGGTGGTGGTGAACCTATAATGATCAAATTCTCTATTGGCATAAATTACCCTCTGATTTATATCACCAGTTTCATCATGACAACCAAATCCAAGGTACAATTAGCTATAGTAGCATACAAGCACTAGAACCACACATAATAGCTTATGAATCCATGTGGAGAGTTGAAGAGTCGTTCTTACTAGAGTACCTATGGGTACATGATTTTTACATCACCTTAGGAACTTGGGCTAAATCATGGTATATTTATGAAGAATGACATATGGGTACCCATTTTTGGCATCTATTAAAATAGACCATGATCTCAGTGTTATCTTACTCATATTCGAGAATGGATTTACACCTCACACTCTAAGCTACATGTGAATCAGTTGTTATTAACCCTAGTCTTATTGAATATTGCCTATGATATATACATGATGTCCTCAAATAAGATTTAGTTCTATTTAATGATCTGTCTAATAAAGCCATCTTTTCACCAGACCCTATCCTTGATCATGAACATTGTGAAGAGATTCACATAGGGAAGAAAAAACTAGTGTTCTATATAGATGAAGGTGAAGGGTTTGACCCACCTAACCCATTGGAAAATAATTTAGATATCCCTATATCCTATGGTTCCCAAACTGTTCATAATATGGGTCCTAATACAAAACATCCATACTCGTCACCTCTTCAAACTATCTAACACAAAATTAGCATAGAGGAAGAACCAAAAATAGTTATTGTGGGTAACTACAGGATTGATATGAAGGTTTAAAAAATATTTAATTTGTTAAAGGAATACCATGATGTCTTTCCAATAAATTACAGTGATATGAAATGTGTTCATCTATCATTATAAAAAATGCATATCAAACTAGTTGATGATGCTCGACCAGTTAGGAAATGGCCATATAGGATGAATCTAAATTTACGTGTGCATATGAAGGAAGAAATTAATAGTATACTACATGATGGTGTAATAAACCCAATTTATGAGTATGAGTGGGTCAGTCCTATGGTCATAATTATACAAAAATATGGGTAATATGGGTGCATTAAGGTTTGTGTTAATTACAACATACTTAATGTATTTTATATTACTGATCCCTTTCCATTGCCATTCACAGAAGAAATCCTTGAAGGCATCACTAGGTATGAAATTTACACTTTAATAGATAGATTCTTTAGGTACTATCAGGTCTAAATCACCTAAGAGGATCAACCTAAGACTACATTTGCTATTAAATGGGGATTCTTTGCATATACCATCATGTGTTTTGGATTAAAAAATTCACCTACTATATTTTCACATATAGTCATTGAGGCCTTTAAAGGCTTCATCCATGAATTTATTAAAGTTTAATTGGATGATCGGATAGTCTATGGCTTGGTAAAGTACCATTGTTATACTCTATGACTCATGCTTGAGCTTTGTTGAGTGTTTCAAATATCACTAAATCTTTTTGGTAAACCATTCATTATTCTTCTAGGTAATATTATCTACAAGGATGGACTTTTGGTAGACCCTACAAAGTCAGTTGTCATTATTCGCATACCAGTGCCAATGACTCAATGTGCAGTTTGCACCTTTCTAAGTCATACCAAGCATTATCAAAATTTTAATTAAGGTTATGCAAAGATTGTTGAGCCTTTGGAAGAACTCTTGAAACATAAAGAACACTTTATTTGGACCCACTCTTTCCAAGAAACCTTTGAGGCCTTAAAGGACAAATTTGTCACTACCTCAATTATCCAATTTATTGATTGGATAAAACCATTCCATGTCCATGTTGATGCCTCTGGAATGGCCATTGGTGTAGTCCTTATATAACTGGGTGAAGGTCACCTTGATCACCCCATCTTTTTTTTAGTAGGAAAATTACTCTAGTTAAGATTAATTACACCACCATAGAGCGAGAATAAACTTCAATGGTTTATGTTTTATATAAATTTTGACAATACCTATTGGCAACTCCTTTTGTAATCTATACAAACCATGAAGATTTAAAATATCAGTTAAATTAACCTATGTTGCATAACTGCATCTACCATTGGATAATATTGTTTCAAGAATTTTAATTCTCTATCATGGTCAAACCAAGAAAAACTAATTGTGGTCCTGACCATATTTCCCAAATTGATTTTAGAGAACCACTGCATGCCATTGAGGATGACCTACCTAATGTACAACCTTTTTGTGTTTCTCATGTTCTTAAGGAATTGGAAGATATTACAACTTTATTAACTATTGGTGCAGTGACAATTTTTTTAACTTCATAGGCTAAAAAACAACTCACCACATGTGCCATACCATTTAAGCTCATTGGAGGGGATCTCTACAAGCTTGGATGAATTGAAATTCTTTAATGTTGTGTCATGAAACATGAACACTCTGATGTACTTTGAGAAGTTCAAGAAGGCATTTATGGTAGACACTATGCTGCGGAGGCTACTATGCATAAGATAATTCTAGTCAGACTATGGTGGCCTACCCTTTTTCAAGATGCCAAATTGAATGTTAAGTAATTTGATATTTATCAATGCATTGGAAAACTAAATTGTTAGGATTGCATGCCCTTAATTCTTATTCTATCTCAAGAACCATTTGAAAAATGGGCCATTAATTTTTTTAGCCCCATCAATCTAATTGGATGACATACAGGCTCATGTTATATCATTATAACAACTAATTATCTCATGTGCTATGTTGATGCCATGATAACAAGGGATTATACTATCACTACCAACGTGTGCTTCATATGGGAACATACCATAATCCATTTTAGCTACCCATTAAGTTTTTTAGTGATCATGCTACATATTTCCTCAATAAAACTATGCATGTCCTAATTGATGAGTTCATGATTACCCACTAAAAAATAACACCATATCATCCCTAGGCCAATGGTACTACCGAGGCAATCAATAAAATTTTAGGCACAACACTTATAAAGATTTGTAATATTGGTTATACTTACTAAGACAATAGAGTCTCTATAATGCTTTGGACGTACTGAACAACTTATAAACACCTTTAAAAGAACACACCATTCAATCTATGGTATGGCATAGAAGTAATTCTTCTAGTTTAATTCTTGGTACCATCTCTTCGTATTGTGCATGTTGGATAATTAGATGAGGAGTCATCATTAAAAGCACATTTAGATGCTTTATTGTAGTTGGATGAAGCCCATTTCCTCACTCATTAGAGTCAAGATATGGAGAAACATAGACAAAAGGCACAACATGATTGACACATTAAGCACAATACATTTACCCCTAGAATGAAAGTTTTACTCTACGACTCTAAGTTTATATGCCATTCTAGGAAAATTTGTATTCACTAGGACCATCCTTTTCTTTTTCATAACATTCTCCCTAATAGCGCTCATCATTTACAAATATTGGATGGCCAATTTCTTCTTGGAAATTATAACAGTATTCGGCTATGGCCATATTTCTCTACTTAAAAGTATAATTTTTGTAACAATAAAGCTTATGCCATTAGTTTAGGATTTCTTGTTTTCAATAAAGCACTGCTTTAGTTGTGTGCAACTTTTCTTTTTATAAATGGGTATTTTATTTTGTACTCATAATTTCATCAAAGACCATGATGCACTTTTAGTGTGCAATAAGAGATAATAAATGTATTCATGTTGATTATTGTAAGGATGCATGTGCAAGTTAAAAAGTCCTAGGATAATAGATTATGGACAATAGTATGAATATTCAAAGATTTGAATAATTAGCTTCCATAAAATAGAAACGTGTGGGACAAGACGTGTCATTAATGTAAAAAACGAAGTGGTTGTGATAAGTGTGCCAACATCATATCATGGAAATATCATTAAATGAATTTATGATGAGAAGCAATGGTTAAAGAATGGTGGCCATTACAAATATATTAATTGCAAGAAGTGATGGTAAAAAGGAGGGGGGTAGCAAATGCAAGTTACCCACTCAATCCTATAAAAAGGACTTAAGAACTCACTTAACCTTTACCTTTGCTCTCATTTGAGTTTTATAGATCTAAAAAGTAAACTAAGTCCAGGTAATTTTTGAACAAGTGCAAGATCATAGCATCAAATTCCTATGCATAGCTATTGAGAATGATATTAACTATGTAATTAATCACAAATTGGCCTTGAAAGCATGATAAATAAAACTGGGAGTTATAGGTTGTAAAGGTAGATGTCCACCATTAAATGGCATCTAAGTAGAAAAAGTTGATTCACTTACATCACAAACATGTGTTCTTTTGGGAATGTTGGACAGTTGCACCTCAACCTTTGGGTTCCATGGAGGGTGAAGTGGCCTAAGAAGAAGGCCTTAAGAAGTGATCCATTACCAACCACACCAGAAGAGGAAGTACCATATATTGTGGGGGGGGAGTAGTTTTGATCAGAGAAGAAACACCTAAGGAATAGGGGTAGTGCATAAAAGGCAAAGAATTTGAGATGATACACTAGGAAAAGAAGGCACAAGTGCCTCCACCCCTCCCATTGATGATATAAGAGATGCAGTACCTAAAAATGGTGTTGTGCACAAAAAATTAGGTGTCAAAAGTACACTCATCACTAGTAGAAACACAACAATAAATGACTAAAAAAAATACTAAAAATTGCATATAAATAACTAAGCTTGGTCATGTGACCATTAGTAGTTTATTACCAGTCATTTATAATGCAACCAAATTTATGACTAAACCATTTTTAGTCATTTATTGGTTGTTTTGATTGATTAATTTGGTAGTATATTTAGTCATTGATTATTGTTAATTGGTCATTTATTTAGTCATGGTAGTCATTTATTTAGTCATTGTAATCATTAATTGCCATTAATTGATAATATATTTAGTCATTTTTATTCACTAATTTCTATCTATTTGTAATATATTTAGTCATTTGTATTAACTGATTTCCATCCATTGGTAGTATATTTAGTCATTTTAATCATTAATTTTCCATCAATTAGTCATATTTATTCATTGATTTCTGTTAATTGGTAGTATATTTAGTCAATTTAATTATTAATTGATGTCAATTAGCAGTATATTTAGTCATTTTAATTGACTAATTTCCATTAATTGGTAGTAAATTTAGTCATTTTAATTTTTAATTATCATCATTTGGTAGTTTATTTAATTGTTTTTGTTCTCTGATTTCTATCAGTTGGTATTATATTAATACATTGTTTATTAATTGCATAATCATTATATTTACTAATATTTTAGTAGTAATTTTTCATTTATATGATATGAATAATTTATTAAATATCATATATTGTATAATTCAGAAATAAACATATTATTAAACTTGAATTAAAACATAAAATCAAATAAAAATATAGAAATAAACATATTATTAAACTTGAATTAAAAAATAAAAGCAAATAAAAATATTACATAGATGAACAATCTACAACATGCTAGACATTAAATGATTGATTCAACATCATGATAAAAAAAGGTAATATTCAATAAAAAAATATAATGCAATTTTGATGAGCTGTAAGAATGAATATATATATATATATATATATATATATATAATAAAAAATGTCAAAGTCTAAGAGTTTCCAACTCTTGCAAATACACCATGATAAAGATCCCTGAACAACACATTCAAATTACTGCATAAAGAAGTGAGTCAAGCTGTCTAACAACGATTACATGATAAACATCAACTATGTCACTTTTTGTAAATATTTTAGTGGCCATGTACCCTATGAAGGTTCCTTCTTTCTCTTTTAGATGGATAGTTCCATCTATTTTGTCTTCATAAGCAAGGGGTATTTGTGACCTTTAGAATATTTACATTTGGATCTCAATTTAACTCCATGTACAATATATAGTGAGTGAATTTTCCCAATGCCCATAGTAGCACCATCAAACAGATCCAACACCCCACATTTATCCCCTTCTTGGAGTTTATCAATACATTTCTGCAAAAAAAAAATATATATATATATACATTATATTGAGATATAAAACATTCGATAACACAGAGATAAAAATTCAATAAATATTTATAAGAAAATTAAAAATGATGATAGGAAACCTGAAACCATGCACCTGACATATTAAACAAAAATTAACTTCCCACTATTTGATACATAATGGATGTTAGATACAAAAGGTGTCAATATGTTAGCAGTCACGTGCCATGAAGATGTGGATGCTACAAGAATAATAAGTAACATTCCTATAATTGCTATGGGATATTCTATAGTTGCTATAGGCACCTTCCTCACCATTGGTCACAACTTTGTAATGGATACAGGCTCAACCTATAGTTGCTACAAGTACATCCTAACCCCTATATACAGCTCTCTAGTAGCTACAAGTTAATTCCTCACAAAAACTGAGCTATGGCTTTGGCTATTAGCTATTGAGAAATTAATGGAAGACACCAGACAAGTTAGAGGAGTGAAGGAATATTAGAGCAAAAAATTCCAATATTTCTAAGGAATAACCATACCCTTGAATAAAAAAGTAAGTGTTACAACAAAGGCATACACTTCCAATCTCCATTTGGAGTGTTGCAGACCAGAATTTATGACGACAGGTATACAAAAGAACCATTCTCAACTTTTGGTCACTTCATAGAAAATAATTTCACTCTACCAATAAGAAAGATCTGGGATCTTTTTTAAGCACATATCTCAAGTTTGATAAACCAGCTGATTGCCAAATTAAAATTTCACTAAATAAAGAATCCATCATCAAACATCCTCATTTATTGAGAGTAAGATAAAAGAGAAACAAGCCATCAACAAGCTCATACAAAGGATATCAAGAGCAAAAAAATCCATCACCCACCCTTCTTCATGATTATAAAGGATTTGACTTGGATAGAAAATGAAGATCTATAGTAACCACCCTGTAGAAGGATGGAAATAGTCTTTAATACCACTACAAGATCATTGTTCTAATGTTTTGTAGGTCATCATGATTGCATATAGGTTGCTAAGGGCATAATTAAAGGATAGGACACTATGATCACATTATTACCCAAGGGTAACAATACATCAAAATCATGACTACCAGTGGAATAATTGCATGAGGAAATAATAAGCTAAGCTTCCATTTTGAAAAACACTCACATGCAGATTTCCTATGCCACAACCCTATGAACAAATGATTATAAAGGTACATTGTATCTTTTAGTCATAGAAAATCACTTTATTTTTTTAATATAGCATGCATTATATTAAAAATCATATTTAATCATTCATCGAGTCTTGTCATGAGCTATAGCAACTCACCACTCAAAACCCTTATTATGACCCCATCCTATCTTTTTGCGTCCTACAAATACCAAGTCACTTGGGATAAGTGACACTTCATGTGGGGGGCGGGGAAGAATGTTGTGGGAAATCAATTACATGATAATCTATGCATGTGGATTGAAAGACTATGATTATGCCATAATCACACCCATATTCAATGGGGGAAAACAATCAATTTTATTGTTTTCCACTTCAAGATCAAATATCATTAACAAAAATACTTAGGTAAGACATTTATGTATCCTTCAACTAAAACTACCATTATTGAATAAACTTGATTTATTACAGGTAGTAATTGAAGGTAAAATTGGGTGTCTTGAAGAGATATCTATTTGAAAAATCTGACAAGAAGATAAACTAGTCAGAATGGGAGGTTCAATAGTGAGATGGGAACCCTTAGACCACAGGAAGTTGAAAGGAGACCCAGACAACTGGGACATCTTTAGCAAGGTTGGATGGGCTACCTCTTTTGAGAAACTACAACATTTTTTAGAACTTATCACTAGAGAATTTACAGGGTCTTTTACAAGAGAATAGGTGATAATATTTGGCATCACATTTCCAGTTATAGAATAAATGGTAAGCCACTAGGAAGAAAACCTAAAGGCCAACTATCTAGACAACAATTTTGTCAATATAATGAAAGGCTAGTGATTAAAAAAAGAGGTGTGGAGAGACTGAGTCTGCCCCCATCTTGGAGAGAATTGGACTCCTATATCATCAAATATCTGACATGTGAAGGTAGGTACTCCTTAATATATACTCCCTAATTCAAATTTTTGAATTATTTAAGGCATGATAGGACTATTAATGTCCCAAACCACTTATGGAATATCCTGAACAAAATTTCTAAAGAATACCAAAGGGGGGTAGAAAAATTATTGTCTCATCATTATTTGATTTAGTTGTTGGTTAAATAAGGAATAGGAGATACTAGACCTAACCTTAAATAGGAACAATTTCTAACCTCAACAAGAGGAGGGAAATAATGAGGGGGGACATCCCAAGGGACATGTTCAAAAAACAACATAAGAGGATATTATAGGTACTAATGCAACTAGTTAGCCCATATCAACTACAGTCTCACCTGTAATTGTTATGGATAAGAGAAGATGAATAAAATTATTGCTACCTCCTAAGGATATAGAGGAAGAAAGTCCACCAAAACAAACTAGGTAGGACATTCCTTCTCTTGCTATACCAACTATTTCAGCATAAGAAGTAGATTCTTCCACCATGGCTCCTTTAAAAGGAAAAGAATCTTTTCCATCACTAGTTGCACAAGAATAAGGAGATGCCATAAAACTTGATCCTTAGAAAGAAGTTATTCCATCACTAGCTACATAGGAGGAGTAGGTTTTAATAGACCCCCCTTATAAAAATAAAAAGAATATTGAAAGGAAGAATCCCTCTGCATCAAAGAGAAGGAGACCTCCTCCTAGGAGGTCTTAAATAATTAAAAGACTAAGGTCAATCCTAACATCCTCACCTATAGACATCAGTGAGGATGAAGAGAAGAAGGAGCCTAGAATTTGTAAGACCTCTAATGGGTTTGAGATAGAAAAATGGTCTACTGAAGAAGATTCTTTAAAGGAAGAGAAAATGTAGTCACCTGAGCAACCCAGATTGGGAGAAGAAGACATGGAACTACTCAAAAAAATAGGTTATACAAAAGAAGAAATAATAATGTCATAGTAGTCTGTAAAAGAGGAAGAATTACTTGAAGAAAGGACCATGGAAGAAGCAGCAGAGCAAGACACAATTCCTCATGATTAAGAGTTCCAAACTTTGGAATAAGCCATGGAAGAGATATATAGGTTGAGGAATAAAATAGTAGATTTGAAAGGCAAAAGAGGCCTGGAAACACTTCTAGGGGCATAAAAATTTCTAAGTCCATATATGGAAGAAGAGTCAAGCAAGGAAAAGACATTGGAGGAGCCTAAAATAACTCCCTTAGAAGTGCCTATATCAACTTCATCCACCTTACCTATAGATATCATTAGTGTACACCTAAAATAAATCACAATAGATAATGTTCTGGCTTTGGTACCATTCCATAATAGGTTCTCTTTTGTAGAGACCATTGCAAAAGTACTTATAGCAGAAGAAGTAATTGATGTAGACCTCTCATCTTCTAGGCCAGTAGAACTGATGACCTCTTGAGATTTATTCAGGAAAATTTTAGTGATGATTAAACTTATCATAAGAAGTTGATACAAAGGTTTACAATATATGTTGAAGCAAGGGAGCAGAAGGAAGATTTAAAAGAAATCCTAGAAAGGGCTGAGATTAGGATCACTTATTTGAAAGAGAAGATCACTAACATGTATGAGACCACTAAGATGTTAATGGAATGCATATCACCCTCTAGGATATATGCTATATACTTAGAAGAAAGGTTGCTCAGATTTAAATATGACAAGATATACAATGATCAGTCCTATATGATATGTGATTCTAAGTCTTCCTTTGAGGTTTATAGACATGCTAACCTTGATATTCAGGCATAATTGAGCGATTTTTACATGGATCAATATGTTGTGCCACATTACACAAAGTGAAATCCAAATATATACATAGGGGATGTCTAATTGAATGCCTTTACTTCATACATCCTCAATGAAACAAGAAGAAAGAAACATGTTGAGGATTATCAAGAGAAATAAAAAGAGGTTACCATAATTATTAGGGGTGAATCTTCTGATTCAAAATCTATAATAGAGGAATGGATTGATTTTATGAATGCAAATACTCCATGATCATGGGTCACAAATAAACAAGTAGAGGTCCAAAACCACTACTTGAGCCTTATAGAGGGAGATGGAAAATAAATTTTTGTTTCCTATTGTCACAGATGGGTAGAGCTTTCAGGTACCCTGAAAGGAAAAGAACCTTATTCCCCTTAGAACCTTAAAGAGACAATACATAGAGTATATATGTATATTGAGCTTATCAGGAAAAGAAGCATAAGTTGGTTGGGATTGATGTTTCATCCACCCATGTTTTGGTTCCCAATTATTGATTGGGAAGGGAATGTGCCAGTTGATAGAGAGGCAAAAAAGAAAAAGTGAAAAAACATAGATGATGCTAAAGGTTTTTATATCTTTGAAGGGATGGGTTGTACTGAGCCCTTAGATTTCAGGACATACTATGGATTTAAAATGCAAAGAAATCTTCCTCTAGGATAAGAAAGAGGTTAAGTATGGGGGTGTGATGAGGCCACTAATTGTTATATTTATAACCTCATCCATACCCAATTGTATATATTTTTCCTATATGAATCCCTAAAACTATTCATGACTCATGTAAATGAATGAATTAATGATTATATGTGTTCATTAATATATACATGTTGTGTTATGGATTAATAATGCTTTTTCTTTTATACTTGTGTAACCTTATTTAACAGACATTTGAAGGGTATAATAAAAATACAAGAATCTTACTTGGCTACAACACTTAAAGGGAAGCCCGTAGCAAAAGGGGCTTCCAACCTGTAGTAGCTTTCAACCTATAGGTTTACACCTATAGGTTACCTGTAGCAACTGAAGGATTTCACCTATAGATTACCCATATCAACTGCCAAGCTACAAGATTTCTACCAATAGGTTGCCCATATCAACTATAGGTTTTTGCCTATAGGTTACCTGTAGCATCTAAATACTCTCACCTATAAGATCCCACAACCACTACATAGAACCAACTATTATTGTGATAATAAGTGATTGGTTTTTAAGGACACATCCAACTATCGTAGAAACAAAGTAAATGATTGAATAGGATCCTCCATATAATATATACATATCCCTCACATGCATATAAACTTGGATGTGCTACCAAAATATGAATAAGATAAAGATAATGGAAAAGATAAAAAGAAGCAAAATAGCAAAATAGAATATATTATCATTTACCCAGTTAGGGATAAAAACAAGTAATTTTAAGTTACTAACCACCTGAAGTTTATCTAAGTTGAAAAGTATTTTTACCTTTCCTAGTTTAGCGTCTACTTAGAGAATTGAGCAAATTTATTTCTTATACACTTGCTACAAAGGGTTTTTATGAACTTACTCGATGAAATAATAGCTACAGAGTCTTCCTCCTTGAACTCCCTTGCCTCTGGTATGTTGAGCTATGTTAATGATTGAAAAAGTGGTATTGAATCCCAAGTATATTTGTTGTTAAACTTGATCCCCTCACTATTAATTTTAATTTCTACAAAATATTTCATAATCTGTCCATATTTTGAGTTTGAATACATGCATTTGATCTTGGGAAATCAAATGGTTCATGTTTAGAGGTGTAATCATTCTCACTAATGATTTAAATTATTTGACAAATTATACTGTAGTAACACTTTGTCATATCAAGACTAATACAAGGTAACAATATGGTAGAATTAGCATTTTACTTTCCTCACTATATCGTACACCTTCACTTTGCTTGTTGCTGGATAGCGGGTTAGATAGTCTCATACCGCCACCCCGTGCACACCCCTTTGGACTCTCATGGGACAATGGGTTAATTCTAGCAGTTGAGTGATTGTTCACTACCATGCCATAGTGTCACTATTTACCCCTTGCAAGGCTATAGTATTGGATTTTTTATGTATTTTAGGTGGGAAGATAGGGGTATATTATGAATACAGTATTTTAGATATCATTTTATTAAAAAGATTGAACAATTTTACAATTTTGAAGTCTCTTAGTTTTTACTTTTAGTGTCAGTCAGACTTAAGAGATTATTTCTTTATTTGTAATGAGGAATATTAGTTAGGTAGAGATAATTTTAACATAGGAATCAGGGCTTTAGTCATTGGGTTTAAGGCTATTATGATAATAAAACTAGGTAAATTTTGGAGGTTCTAACATAGGGGTTGTCATTTTTCAAAATTTTACCTAAGTATGGAACCCTTATACCTTGAGGATTTTGGTCTTATAATTCATCATTGACCTCTTATTTTGGTTCTAGTCTTTTAAAGTTATCGCACTACAATTTGATGAGGATATTTAAGTCATAGGGTTAATTGACCAGTACCTTTGCCATTGATGTCAAAAGGGGAGAATTGAAGTAGTAAAACATAGCATGATCCAAAATAGCATGACAGTATTAAATTTAGGGAGAGCATAATAATAAGGGAGAGACTAATAGGGAATTCTACTTGTCTTATCATACAAATTATTTAATATATACATTAAATGTTTTGTTCACCTAATGTTAAGATATCTATATATATATCATTAAATCATAGATGTTCATTATTGTTTCCTTCACACAAGCATATTCAATGCATGTGGAGGCTAGGAGCTATATTACAAACTAAAGCTAACCAAATATCAGAGAAATGACTAAAATTTATTACCAAGATTTTAAAGAGTTGTTTACTTTCATAGGTATCTTGTTACATTATTTGATACCTTTAGACCTTGCTTGCTTCTTTTCATATCTAGCAGTCGTAGAGAAGTTAGAAAAGTCTAGCATATATAAAACATATAACACATACAAGAAATTATATTCTAACTAAACAAAATTAATTTCAACCAAAGTAAGAAAACTAAAAATAATGATTGAACCTAACTTTAAATGCACTTCAAATCAATAGTGAATATCTCAGGTTTTGTATATAATGTACCAGCAAAATAATGATGATTACATTCACAAATGTATCAATAAAACAATAGTGAATAAGCACACCTATGATCAAATATTTATTACATTTAATAATAAATTACACCATACATATAACCAAAGTTTAGGTGACAAGCTAACAATTTAAGGTGACAAGCTAGTTAAGGTGATAAAAAATCATCATAATCATCTGCATTTCTAGCAAGATTAGAATCCTGATCACTTGTGTCCACATCTACTTGATTTTCTTACTCATCTTCATTTGTGACATGAAATACATTCTCTCTCTCAATCTCTTTAATTGTAATCAAAATCTCTTCTTCAAACACTCCATCATCATCTTCATACACTTCTTTGAATATTTTTTATAAATTAACATTTGCCCATCAGGCATTATATTGATAATTTCCATGAATTTTTATTTCAAACAAGACTCTATTTTAATGAAATACAACCATCCTAGGATTCTTACATCATCAATTAGAAATGATTGTTTAATTTGAAGAGGGGAAACATACAACTCATCCTTCTCTAATAAAAATTATCATGTATTTGTGCATATAAATCCATACTCATCAAATTGTATTGTGGATGGTTAGATCCACTTAAATTTTAATAATATAAGACTATTTTCACCAAAATACACTTGAATAATTTCTTGGATGAATCCAACATAAAATTTCTTTTCAGTTTTGTGAAGAAATTCAGCACTAATAACATGATCATAATTTGTCTTTCCTTTGTCTTTTTCTTCCACTATTAAATGACTACCATAGGCCCACATTCCACTAAAATGCATATCCCATAAATGCAGAGATTTTGAAAGCTCACTTTCCTCCATTTTTATATCTTGACCTTCTTCTTTTGCATCACTAACTGCATTAGCAATCCATTCTTTAAATTTTGAAAAAGAATAACCTCCAATCAAATCATGATGTCTGTGCTTTTGAGGTTGATGTTACATCCAAGTTTGATTCTCTTCTTCATATTTTATACATATAATATTAATGTAAAAATAGTAAGATGAATAATATAAATGTGTAAATGCAATTGAGTAAATAAATTATTATGTAAATTTTTTTTTACCTATGCCACTTATCAAATGAACATGTGTTTTACAAAATATAGGCATGTATCATACTTATTTATTGATGTGATAGATTTAAATGACATCCATTACCTTCTAATATTTCACATACAAATCTCTCATCTTCATCGTCATCCCATACACATTGATTGACATTTTTAAAATCCTTCATATATTCTGTGCAAAATCCCATGGCCTCTTGCATTGAATATCCCTCAGACATGTTGCCTTGTGGTTTTGCCCTAGTATGATTTTTTTTTAAACCTTCATATATCATTCTATAAGATACAACTATCTCATTCTTACTAGGCCACAATGTTCTAGTTCATATTATAGATATATCAAAAGATGCATAGAAATGTTAAAGATTATTGGTGGAAATTCTTGTTCTAATAGGCAAATGACTTCAACAACCTCATCCCTCAAAATATAAAAGTTAAAAGGATTTAATACATGTAAATTCATTCTCTTTAATATTAGGCCCAACCTTATAATTTCAAATCTTGACCCCTTTGCCAAACTTGATATATTTACCACAATAGGTAAAATATTCTCGATTATGACATGATAGTCATGGGTATTGAGGCATATAAATATATTAATATTATTTTGGCTTCTAATACTACTACTTACTTATCTAGTGGGAAAGCAAGTCTGAGACATCAACTATAAGAATTGTGCATGTTGTTCCTTTGTCCAAACATAAGGAGCACTAGGTTTTTTATATTTTTTATCATCATATTTTTCAACCCAAATATTTTGAAAAATTTTTAGTTATCAAAAGTCTTCACATGATGAAATAGTATCAAAAGTACAAAAAAGAGTTTCTATAATAGCATAGGCTATATTTATCTTAGTATGCATAAAGTCAAGAGTGTGTCTAATGGATATATCCTTAATGTATGGCAACTTATAAAATATGCACAACCATTTTACACCACTTTCATTACAAGGATCATATCTACTACTATAAATCCCATCATTTTCAATTATAAATGACATTATTTTTTATCCATTCTCAATAATGTAATCACCTGTTACTAGCAATGATGCTTCATAATTCTCTTCTTGACCATTGAAGCATGTTTTTTGTCGATGATATGGATGATCCATTTTAAGGTAATCATGATGTCTACAATAAATACACTTATGAAAAATTCTTGAGTGCCTCAAAAAATCCTTAGATTTGTAAGTAGAACATCTATGGTATCCATGAATAGTGAGCCCAGACAATGTGCCATATGCAAGAAGATCATGAATCATAAAAAATAAGGAAGATCTTAAAGTGAATTTGATTGAATGACCATCCCTTAAAGATTGAATTGCTTCAATTCCTTTCCATAATTCCATTAGATCATCATATAATGGCTCTAGATAAGCATTGATTGTATCTGAAGTCACTCTTTTCTTTCCTAGTATAATCAAAGATAACATTAATAAAAATGGTTTAGTTGCTAACCATGGAGGAAATTTGTAATTTATTAAAAACACTGGCCAAGTTGGCCATTTAGTTATTTGATCTGAGAATGGGTTCACCCCATCTAGAGCCAAACCCAAAATTATATTATGAGGACCTTGAAAAAAATTAGTCCATCTATTATCATATTCCATCCACATCTTAGAATTAGGCACATGTCATTGTTTTCCATTGATGCTCTTATTTTGGGCATGCCATTGCATAAGTTAAGTAATGTATTTGCACCTATACATTCAAAAAAATCATGGGATTATAAAAAAGTGGTGAATAACCTTTCTAAAGACCACGGTTGATTTTAGACCTTATTTATACCTCACTTCATGACATTTTGGACATTCATTCTCACTTGCAATATTATTGTGAATAATACATGACCATTCACACGTGTGGATGTTTTCATACCCTAAGCATAGCCTAGTGATATTATTTTTACATTGACTTCATTTGTTGGAAAAGTGGATTCAGTTGGTAACAATGAACTTAATAATGTCAATAACTAATCTACACTCTCATTTGTCCAACCATGTACCACTTGCAAGTTAAGAATTTGAAGGATTATTGTCAAATGACTTAACTTTCAATTAGCATACACAGGCTTTAAAACATCATCCATTGACTTGGACCAATCATCGTTTAGACCCTCATTCAACATTTTATCAACTTCAAACCCTTCATCTAACATTATTGCCTCTTCATCTATGTTTGATGCCACTTCATCTATGTTTGTTGCCTCTTCATATCTCACACTTTGTAATTCTATCATATCTTCATAATAATTGTAATCCCAAGGGCTTATACCAATATTCCCATATCTTATCATATGTCAATAAATAACATTTATTTTTTTCACCTTTCCACTAAGACAATCATTACATGGCAATGGATATTTGTCTGTGTCCCTCTCATTAGCTAATCTCTCATCATATGCATGCTATTGATCCATAGTCAACCTTCAACATTGATCCATATATAATGTTTTGCATTCCAGTATCAATTTAGTTTCCTATTTCAAGAAAACATATAAATTTGATAAATTCAACTTACTTAAGATCTAATACATGTAAACTCATTCTCTTCAACACTCTTTAGCACTTACCTATAATTCAGAGCACTTCATATAATTAGGATACAAAGAAATCTATAAAATTAAAATTATATCACTCTACAGGATACAGAGAACTCTACAACAATTAAAATTCAAGAAATACAACTGTGCATCACTCTATTGAATCTGATGTTCTTTTTATGAATGGAAATAAACCAATTTTTTATCCATGTTTTATTGAGGGCCTTCCTTGTCTAGATGATAATTAAAGAAATGATTTAGCAATAGAACATGAAATTTATGCTTGTTCTATTGATGAACCATAAGGATTTAAAATTATGGAAATATTTTCAATGTTAATGAATACACAAACACTAAAAAATAGGCTAATGAATTCTTTGTTGTAACTTTGAGCATTACTTACTAGCATAAATTATTAACATGTTGAGATAAGATGGCTTGTTCTAAAAATAGATATACTCCCATGTGTAGACATATAATATAAATTAAAATAGCTTGGTGACCACATTGATTTGATGAACTAGCATGAATTTCAACTATGCCATATGAGACCATCTTCTAGGATTCCATGTGATTAATATATTAGGCTTACACATAGTGTTACCCAAGCATTGAGGTCTAGGCTAGGTACATGATCCCATGTTTTAATGGTAGAGTGATCAAAGGAATTGAAATTTGTATGCATGTTATAAGTTCAATTCCCATATGCTCCAAAATTCATAGAGGAAACTAATGAAAAAATAGTCTGCTAAAATTAGAATTGCTTTTATGGTTCTGGTACTCAATTGCCTATGTAAATAATGTAAGTTACACCAACCAATAACAAAGCAATTATGATGTACATGCACTACCCATGACATGAAAACTTAGTGAAAAGTATCCTTAGGAATTAGGTTGTTTAATTGGTTAAAAAATTATAAATTAATACCATTCCCATGCATGATAACATGGAACACAAATAGACAGCTTCAAGATATGGTCACTACATTGTATTGAATATATAATGAATAAAAGCATCCAATTCTTTCACAATATAAAGAAATATAAATTATTACATGGTAGTTAATGTCTTATGACAAGACACCCTCCTATTTATGTAACTCATCTCTTATAATACACTGATTTTGTTCTTCTATCTAGATATAGTTTCCAATCAAAAAGCTATAGATTTTATGTTTAATGTAACGAGGGTTTCAAATTACCTCTAAATTCACTACAGAGGGCATCCCCAAGTTGTACTTCAATGCAAAAGGCCTCACTGACTTAAAATTCATTGTAGCAAACTCTAAATTCTTTGCCTACATTTTTAGAAGTCTCCAAGTCCTCTCCAAACAAGATTTATCACCCATGCAAGTAGCTACTATACTTATATGCTAAAACCCAAAATGCCTCATGCCATTAAATTGGCACACAAACCCTCTCTGGTCAGATTTGAATCCATTAATAATTAACAAGCCCTCCTCATATTCATAGAGGTGAATTTCATAAATAATTCCAATTGTACTCCCCACTTCTCCATCAAATTAACTCTATCAAATTTTGCACTCTACTATAATCCCCACTTCTACCAATAATTTCCTAATTCACTATTAACCCTATACGTGCAATACAACCCACTCTTGCTCATATTTTTCCAATTCAATTTTTTTTAATTACCCACTTTAATATCATATTGTGTAATTTTTATTTATGTGACTAATTATTTAGTCAATTTTATTTGTGTGACTAATTATTTAGTTATGTTTTTTACCTGATGATCAAATTAGTCATTTATAGCTATGATGTAAAAAATTAATAGAATTTAATCATTTTTAGTTGTTGTGACTAAAATTTTTAGTCATGTAGTCATTTATATGCCAAATTCTAATAGTGTCTATAACATCTTTGATTACAACCACCATCAACTAGGAAATGAGGTTGAATTATAGAATGACTATTGGGTTGAGTGCTAGAACACCAAAAATCAATTGGTGTATGACCTTAAAATCTTCAATGCATTGGACTCTATAAGTCCATTCTAATTATTTAACCTTCCATATTTTGGAAAACTAGTGGAAGAAGTAAAATTTCTACTCTTGCACGTCCATGAGTAATATATCTATTTTGTTGGGTGTAATATGAATATTACACCTGAGAGAATAAACAAGGTGTTAAGATTACAATGCTTCAACATGGACATGGAATTTGACTTGAAAAATTTAGAGGAAATAAATAGAACAATAATGATGCTCATGTATCAGAAATAAGGCCATGCCATGCACATTAAAAAATTACAAGATCCTACTCTACGAGTAGCCAAACGTATCATCATGACCAAGATTGAAAACATCAATTGTTGGAAAGAGGTGGATATGGTTCACCTATACATTTCCCACCAGGTGACTTAGGGGATAAAGTACAATTGGGTAATGTATTTTTCCAACAAAATCATAGTGGATGTTGAGAAGACCCATCAAATACTAGGTCATAGGTTTTCATGGGGGGTATTTTTGTTATTAATGGTATTTGATGAGATAGGTGTACTAGACTACACCTATAAAGAATTAAAGTGGATGTACCCACTAGAACATAAATCCCCTATAGAGTGCTATAAGGCATTCATGTGCCCTAGTCATATCACCCCAACATAAAAAATAAAGATGAAGTCATGTTATGATGGTATGAAGGAGGCCTTTGGGAATGAATGGTTCATTCCTAAGGAATTTCCCATCTAGTTGGTGAGCAAGCCCAATTTGTAGTGAAACAACATTTTTCTGTGGCCCATATCAAAATGGCCCCCTCTAGAGAACTTTCAACTTGGCTGAAGCTGCCTTATGCCTTTATAGTGTGATACTTCATCAATTCGATAAATGATATTTTTGATGTGCAACCTCTCACCTTGGAAGCATAATTAATTAAATCATACATTCATACTTGCCATAAGATGTATGTTTATCTTAGAAAGAAGGCCTATAGGGAGAAGCATGAGATTGATAAAACTGACATCAAGGTTAATCAAACCATGGTTAGAGAAACTATTCACAATATGTTTTACATGTTACAACCTAAGAAGAAATATTCAAAAGGTGTAGAGAATGCAAAGGAAAAACTTCCACCTATACCATATTTTGATAATAAGAAGAGGGATGGGCATGATGCCAGCACAAGTTCACAACTAGAACCACCAAAATGGTAAAGGACTACCCAAATTCTACTACCAAGGGCTTCACCTCCAAGACCTTCTCCACTAAGGGATTCACCTCCAAGACCTTATCCATAAAGGGATTAACCATCATGTTATTCTAAATGAAATACACTTGAGAGATAGTGATAAGGGTTAGCACCATTATCCCCAACTAAACTAGTAGAGGAAGAACCTATAGGCCATAAGGAAGAAATGGAGGAATCTGACCCAGAAAAGACACCAACACAAGAGGAGGAGACCACTTTGATGATATGAAATTGGACATTGGGGGTTCATTTGGTGAAGAGGGGGATGGTTTTGATACCTAATAGATAAGTGAAATGGACAGTAGCAACACCTCTTTGGCTCTAGATATGAAGGTCAAAATCCTTCAGTGAGATCCCAACAAAGTCAAAGAGCTCATTATTTTTAAAGTTTAACCACCTTAGGTTAATCCATCCTGTAACTTGTGCACTCAATATGAAATAGGTATCCCAGATAGGATGTTCTACTTATGGCCCCATTTCCTTCCTAAGGATGTAACCATTGATACCAATAAATAAGTGTCCTTTCTCTTGGACATGTACAATGAAGAATGCCATTTTGAAATTCCTCCAGATAACCTAACTTTAGATTTTCAAGCATCAACACTTCTTAATCTAGTTTGGATTGATCTCTAGAAGATATTTCTACTATAATCTAGCATTAGATTTTTGAAAATGGCCATTTGAGGTCATGTGGCAGAATATACTTTAAGATTTTGATGCACATGATGTAAAGAATAAATATAACTAGGTGGTAGCAATGTCTGAGAAAGAAGTTGTCACTTGAAAGGCACTAAAGATGAAGTTTCCATGCTAAATAAATAAATAAAATAAGCTACAACAACCAAAGTAAAGACTTTAAATTTGTGTAAATCTATTTTAGGCCAAGAACTAGCATTGGTAGATGGGATACCTTTGGAGGGAGAAGTTGTTGATAAATTAGAAACCCTTGTAAATCTCTTATTAAAATAGTTCAAGGAACAAATCATGCCTAAAAATAAAGAATTATGGGTGGTTTAACAATTTACATAAGCCATTGAGTTTTACAAATGCAACCTCAAAAGAGTTAGAGAAGTGATCCCCATTTTTTATGGGATTTTTGAAAAATTGATGTAGCCTAATAAATTTTTTGAGGCTAGGCTCAATGTGGAGGAATATCAATGGTAGAAGTTGGTGTATGTTTCCCTTCTAATAAGAGATTACACCTAGCATGCAAAGACATTTAAAGATGTCAAAACTATGGAGGAAATAATAAACATGCGTCGATAACAACTTAATTCTAATTTTTTAGCTCTTTAAAGATAGGTTGTAATTGAAGTCACCAAATTTGAAGAGGTTCAAAAGGATAATAGTACATCCATTGACCAATTGGTTAATAAGACCAATGATTGTCCTAAATAACTTGAGGAGATCAAAAAGTTAAAGGAAATAATTGAATAAATAACATCCAAACTGTTTGACACCTTCTCACTTTAGGACAGTGTCAAGAAGTAGATTAAACAAATTGGGTTTGAGTTTTTGGCTGAGTCCATGATCAAGACTTAGTCTAGGATAGACTAAGAACATAGTATGGAGTGATGTTAGACCCCAAATTTTGACTAAGTATTTTACCTTTTTGGCACAGAATTGGCATAGTGCAAGAAGAACATTATGCAAGAAGACCATGGCATGGAACCAATGATGTACGAGAGGACAAAGGCACCAAATATAACCATGTGAGAAAACCAAGTCAAAGATGTAAAATAACTAAGGAGAACCTGAGAGCATAGGACTCTAAATAGTAGTGAAAGGCTTGGGGGTGTGAGGGAAATGGGAGATGGTTTAGGAATGGTTATCAAGGATAATATAGACTTTAATCATCATGAGTTTCTCACTAGCCCATGAAAAGGTGGAAATTTAGAAGCAAGGATCTAGATTCAAACAAAAATATAGGGCATGAAGTCTTGAGTCCTTAGGAGAAAACAAGTAAAAGATTGCCATGACTCTTAGTCTACTAAGAGATCATTTGCCAAGCACCCATTTTCCATTTATTATGTAACTACTTGGTCAGGGAAAAATAAGTATAAATACCCCTATATAGAATTATGTAAGATGATTAATAATGGATAACATATAGTGACTCTATAACATAGAATTAAGAATATTACAATTAGTTTAGGTGTTGCATTTCAGATAATTGATAGTTAAGTATTAACAATGGGTTTGCATTGAGTAACTTGTAGCTTATAATTCATTGTGATATTTATAAAACATGCATTATATGAGTTTGTGTAAACAACCCTTAAACTTCATGACATTTATCTTCATGTTTTTGGTTGTTGTGATTAATGAGACAAGTTCCATAGTCATGTATTTCTTTTTCTATGTAATTTCTAATTAGAGATATGAACAAACTCAAGTATATGTCTAGTGTGTTACTACACAACATAACCCATAGGAACTGGTCTCTTACTACATGCTTCAGGTGAGCATGCAAGACCTTAGTCTTGTGTGAAAGGCTAGTATATAATCTTGTTGGGACTACACTTTAGCGCCTAAATAAAAATGTGATAAAGAGAATAAACCCAACATTAAATGACTTGGAGGTTACACAACAAGAATCCATTGAGAATGAATATAATTTGATCATGTTTTGAATGTTAAATAAAGAGGTTTCAAAAGATGCTAAAATTGTTTCAAATGGTGATGAAGAAATAGTGAAACCGGATACAATCAAGAGTCTACAATATTTAGAAAAGAGACTTCAAAGGCTAGTTCCTAATCAAACATGTTTGATGTCTAGCAAGGAGAAATAGAAAGTGATTCCTATCATATATGATTGTTTCAATTTCACAATTATGGAAAAAGGTGAATAGTTATAAGAAATAATAATTTATCAGAGAATAGATAAAGAATTTATATTCTCCATCAGAAAAAAAAGAGAACAATTTACATGTTTTAAATGATTGCTTGATTCTTATGATCCTAGGAGAAAATAAGTTGTTTGAAGAATAGTTGATTGAATCACAAACAAAAAGGAAAAATAGTGCAGAATATGATATTTTACCTTCTAAATATGAAGATAATATGGAACCAATTTTCAATAAATTAAAACATCTTTCTTGTATTAGAATGGAAGACTCAATGGTCAAAAATGAAGATTCCTCAGGTATTTCATTTTCAGATTCTACCAAAGAAGAGTTCTCAATAGAAAATGAATATAGATAAATCAACCCCACATAGATTAAAAATCATAAGCAGGCCAAATCTGAAAACAAGAAATACATAAAGCCAGATTAAAATGAATAGTTCCCAATATTCATTACAAGTAAAATGTAAATTATCAAGGCATAAGAGAGTGATGAAGATGATGATAATGATAATGATTCATTCAATGATAAATTTGTATCTATTGTGGGAATCAATGTGGTAAAGAATATATGCACTAAATTCATTCTAGAAGATTCTCTTATTATTATTCCTACTCAAAAAGTAACATGCAATACACTTCTCTCTGGTTCATATCTCATATATAGTACAAATACATTCAAAAATAACCAAAAAGACATTGCAAAATTATGGTATTTCTTAGGAGTGATCATAGAAGATGGGAGAGTTTATAATGTTTCCATTCTAGGATATGAAGATAGTATGGTTTGGTCATTCATGATCATCCCTATATGAATGATAATTGTAAGTTATTCTTCCCACCTACTTGGTCAAATATGATAAATGTGTTTGGAATTTGTAAGTCAAATATGTTGCTAAAAAACAATAGGTACTTCTCCTAGTCAGTGAATGGTTTTGTATAGTCTTCTTCTTTTATTTTGCCTTCTATAAATAGTTTTGTTTTCCCTATTTTGGCTTGTTTCCTTTTCACATTTTTTTGGTGTGCATGTGTTGCTTTAAATAAATACAAAAAGTTGTATACTATTCCTTTCTCTCCTTGTTTTGGTCCTTCTTCTTGCACATATTTGTATCCATGATCTATACTTGCATTGAATCCCATTTATTCATACATCTTAGATCCTCATGTCATTTATTTAGTGTAAATATTATTTAGTTCTTGGATGACATGTAGAAATGGGCCATGAAGAATTTTGGTAAATTTTATCATGGATCTCTTCAAGTGAACATGCAGTGAATAAGAAGAATTTCAAGAATAGGTGATCTAGCCTGAAAGTGCATGTTCATTTCTCATATAATTGAGATGGGAAAACTAGATATCAATTGGTTAGATAAAAATATGTAAATCTTCATAGCAGAGGATCTAACTCGAAAATGCATGTTCATTTCTCATATGATTGAGATAGGTGAACTGGATGTTAGTTGGTCAAACTAGGTTGTGTAAATATGAGCTACATAGAAATCTTCAGTAATTTGTAATAATGAGGCACAAGTCATGTAAGATTTTGGAGTTCTCTTGCATTCCCTTTGGAAATATGGTCCCATAGTTGGAGCCAATTGTTATCGTAAAATTTTACATTTCACAAAAACACCCCTAATTATGCTCATACATATAATTAGAGGTGTTTTAAAGATAGGGATAGTAAAGTTTTTCTAGAATGGGACACTGACTTCATATCCCAATGGACAAGGCTTGGGTAGGATAAGAAATCTATCTATCTTTCAAACTTCCAAATAGTGTATTGAAGATATCTCAATAATTTCTCTTTCATTGCATTAAGATTCTTATCATCATGGAAAGCATACTATGATAGAGATAAAAGAGAAGTCATGAATTCATTCGATCTTATAAGCACCAAAGTGAAAATTTAAGGTAAAATTAAACTTATTTAAAAGTTCTTAGTTTTTGTTCCAATGTGGAGACCAAATTTGAGAGATGAATTTTGACTATAAACACTTAGTACAAAAACTTCATCTTGAACTTTAAAAATCAAGGTGGATAATCATAGTTGTAGGTTTCAAGTCATGGAAAAACACCAATGTACTTTTACAATTTATGAAAATTTATTTTTGCAAATTTCAAATCATGCAAAAAAACCAATGCACTTTTACAAGTCATGCAAATTTATTTTTACAAATTTCAAGTCATGCAAAAATACCAATGCACTTTTTCAAGTCATACAAATTTATTTTTGCTAATTCAAGTCATGCAAAAATACCAATGTACTTTTTCAAGTCATGCATATTTTTCATTGCACTTTTACAAGTTGTTTAAATTTCTCAATGTACTTTTGTAGGTTTCAAGTTGTGCAAAAACTAGATATAGTGGTTCTATCCATTATACACTACTTAGAAGAGCTAGATAATTTAGAAAGAGATAGAATGCCAGGTTGAAAAATGTTCCATCAAATAGCTTCTCAAAATCCACCACCTTTTATAATATCATTTTAAACCTGCAACATGAAAATCCCCTTTTAATAAAAATCCTGCCAATTATTCTAGCTTGCCCCCTTATCCATCCACATCACCCACAATAGACTTTTCAAAGCCTTATTTTTCATGAATTTTGTGGTATCTATATTTGAAAAGAGTTGTTTTTTAAAATAATATGTGGCACTACATTTTCAAAAGGGTTATTTCCCTCTCATATTTCATGGTATGAGATATTAAATAAGTGGGTTTTGGTTAAAATTCATGGTATAGATTATTATGACTCTTAAAGAGTGATTTTCCCTATATTTATGGTTTTGACTCTTAGAAGGTGGTTTTAATCAATAATTCATGCTATTGGGTGTTTAAAGGTGGTTTTGACCATAAAATATATGGTTTTGAGATTTAGAAGATGGTTTTGACCATAAAAGCCATGGGTTTGAGCTTGCAGATGTGGTTTTGAGAAAGAAAACTTGTGATGTTGAATGGAAGAGTAGTTTTGGGTGGAATAAGGGAGGTTTTGGTCAAATAAAAGTGGTTTTCTATGTGTGGCATAATTTTAAAATTTATTTTACCTTGTGCAGCCTTTTAAAGGCTCTTTTACATGCATTTTGATCATTCAAAACCTATCATATTCTAAAGATCTCAAAAGATTAAAATTTTTCTTCACCATCATCTAATGTGGTGTTTGGGGTACTTTGGAGTGGTTTGGGGTGGATTTTCTATAGCTATGCAGTTTTTAATGACCTATTATTGCATCATATAGTATTCTTGAGTTTTTTTTTGTAACAAAATTCCTCCACAATGATTAAAATTCCTCAAGAATATGAAGAATTCTATGTGTTTATTGATGCATAGGTTTGATATACATCTTTATTTCTTGATGCTTTCAACTATTTGATTATAACTAGTATAAATATACTAAAAATAAGAATTGGAATACTTGATTACTTGGACTACCCATTTATGGATAAGGTTTGAGTAATAACTTCAAATAATATCATCATGATATCAACTATTAGAAATGATGATCCCCTGTATGGTATCCTAAATAATCTAACAATCTAGAAGTGTAAAAAGAAATAGTTATCAAAGAGAGTTGATATTATCCTCAATGAAAGTGAAAATAAATAAGCTTTGTCAAATTCTTTTGGTATTTTCATGTAAATTAGATCTTGTTTTACAATTTCCACTTGTAAATTTTATAAGTGCAACCTCCTAAATGTAATTCATGCAAATGCCCACTATGTAATTTTTTAAGTCTCAAATCATGCAATTTTGATATGTACATTTCAATTGTTGTAAAAACACCAAAGAATTTTTTCACCATTCAAGTAGTGCAATTTTGTAATTTCACTTTTGCATGAATTAAAATTTCACCAACACACTTTTACACCACTTAAGTGGTGCATTTTTATAAAATCACTTTTGCACCTTATAAAATGTAGAAAAGGTGATTATACACCACAACCACCTTCTCTCATTATAAATATGTGTGTTAGAATAATTATGGGGGAGAAATTTTGGTAGTGAACTCTGAAGAGATTTTGTTTAAAGAGATGAACTTTGTTTTCAACTCAATAAAGATCAAGACTAGGAAATTTTACAAGCTTTGTATTCAATGTTTCTTCATAAGTTGTATCTTTGTATATGGTTCTCCTATTTATATATATTTAATTTCATTTTAGCTTCGTAATCACTAACAAATTTTCATAAAATGGGAATTTCACATTGAGTATTTTTAGAGAATCTTTTAGTGTTATTTATATGAATGTGAAATCTCGGTGGTGTTTAAGCAATGTTTTAATTATCTTTTATGGGTAAATATGAGATAGTTGTCTTTCATTTTGTTAATAAAAGAAGATAATTATCTCATTGTATGTTTTTTTACTCCAAGATTGCATTATTTATTTTCCACCTATTTAATCATAGATATTTCATTGAACACTATGTTTCTCCTTCTTGGGCTATTTTGGTGAATTTATGTGTTTAGTCATGCCTAGAATCATCCTTAAAATTTCCTAGGGTTATTACAGTAGCTTCTATGTTTAATCAACTATAATAATCCCATTATCCTATTTTATGTTGGAAAGTATGTTGTCATTGATGTCAAAGGCTTGATTTCATGTGTGCATTGATGTCAATGGTAATGATAAAGTGGTGTCGTCACAGTATGATCCTTGTGTAATAACATAAGCTTAGTAGACTAGTGTGTTGAGCATATTAAGACTACGAAGAAGAAGGTTGGAAGCTATGGATCATAGAATTAAGGTGTATGACATGTTTTTTAGGTAGAGAGAGCATTTTATGAGGCTTCAAGGTGGTATTAAGGTCATGGTCATGACTTAGTCTATGTATACAAACTTAGTGAGCACCAAATGGTGGGTCAAGTTGAGATTCCAAGATGGAAGAGCTCATATAAGAATGGAAATAGGTATGATAGTTTTTTTAAAAGGTGTTTACAAATTTTTAGGCTCTAAGGAGGAAGAGTAAGCAATAAACATCATTGGAAGGGAACCTATCCATGCATAATGAAGGTTTTCTAGCCCAAGAAGAAGTTTGTGATGCTCATTGGCATGTGTAATGTTTTCATGGTGAGCTACACCTTTTGGGAGAGGTGGCACATGGACATAAGAATATTTTACAAGTATTTTATAGTGGTTTTAGGTATATTTCTTTAGGAACATTCATTAAGAATGTAAAGTGGTCAAAACCCTCCTATAAACCCTTTTAGTGGAGTGATTAGAAATGTGTGAAATCTTAGTGTCTAGAATGGATTTTTTGATCAATTTTAACTATTTTAAGGTGTAGAGGACCCATCTAGGAATCTCTAGGTGGCATTGGTGTGTTAGGGCAGTGAGCAGAATGTATAGAAATATGCTTATTTGCAAAGATTTTGGTGCTATAGGTAGGCTTGACTGAGTCACCACATGAGATTAATTAGATATTGAAGGTAAATACTTGATATTTAAGTCTATAAAGTCATTTTATAAATTTATGTTCTCTATGTTAATCATATAGGTCAATAAAGTTATCTTATTACTAATCTATAGATGGTGAAAATAGTTAAGGAAACCAAGCTTGAGTGAGAACCTATTTAGGGATGTGTTCTAGGAGAGTAGGGATGCATAAAATGGATTGGGATATTTATTTTATACCTATTACTCATGTTCCCTTAATTTTTAAGTGTTTTTGATGCTCATACATATGCTAGAAGGAGCTCACAAAATGACTAGTCTATGTAAGATAAGACAATGGAACCCATGAGAGTGAGAATGGTTTGGAGGAGCAAATTGGCCATTGAATAATATGAATTTTGTGTTGGGATATGTTAAAGATGATTGTTATAGGCATGCAGAGCAAAGTGAAGTGTTTAAGGTATTATGACAAATGGTTATAAATAAAATGAAAATATTTATATTTTTTAATACATAATTTATCTAATAAATATTTTTGGGATATAGTGAGTTAGTGTGAGGTGTTGAAATGTGAAAGCCAAATTGGCTTGTCAGACTATGTTAAGATAGTGAGATAGAGACCTGAGAGATTGGTCTATAAGACCAATGAATTATGTTAGATAAATAGATATATATACTTAGTGTTGATTTAAAGGTATTATATAATATAAAAATGTTGATTAGGAGTGTTGAAAGCACCCTTTCATGTACAAGAGATGAGATTCTACATGACTATATTTTGACTATGTGTGACCACTTTGAGTGGTCATCTTGAGAGAGTTGGTTTGAAGTTGTTTAGCTTGTGTGATGATGAAAAATGATTTTGGTGATGTTTTTTATGTCAAAAATGACCTATAAATGTGAATTATATGTCTTTAAATCACTCTTATAGGTGTTAAACAAGAACTTGTTCATGACTATGTTCTTGAAGGTTATAGGTAGTTTGAGTGACCACTTTCCAAAAGTGAGTTGGAAGAGTTTTGAGAAAAAATGGAGAATTAAATGAGTTTTAAGTTGTTAAATAATTTTAAAATATTTATTATAAGGTATTTTATGTCATGTTATGTCTCTGATCAAATATGGAGAGTCAAAATGCTTTGACTGTATTTTGATTGTATGTGACTAGTTTGAGTGGTCCTTTTGTAGAGGTGATCTTGAGTGCTTAAAGCCTATTTTGGAGTGTCTAAGGAACATATAGGTGTTTTATATGTATTTAAGGTTAATTTTATATTATTTTTTCATATTATTATGTGATAAAATTGTTTTTATACCTCAAAATTTTGAGACTATGTTTTTTGTGTACGAAGACCTAAAAGGCAAGGAGACCTAAAGCTTTGGTTTAAGTGGTAAAATGAAGTTATAGATGATACGTAAATTTTTGTGAGTGATAAATGGTATATTTTAGATAGGTTTTATGGGGTTTTAAGTGTTTTTATAGGATGAAGGTGGACCAATAATTCTAAGTTGTAACGTGTGGGTGAGTAGGCCTAATTGCTTTAGGTCTCACTAAGGTCTAATGATGGTTTGGGGCTAATGAGGTAATGTCCAACTTATGAATAATGTGGGTATCAAATTTAATGTTTGTATGAACCTATTTTAAGTGTGGTTTAATTATGAAAATCATATTGTCTAACCAAGATGGGTTAGACCAAGAGAGTGGTATAAGTATAAGGCCTAATTGGCCTATTTGTGCTAGTTGAGTATGTGTTGAGATAAGAGAAGGAGAGAACCTTTGAAAGAGATGGTATAGGTAATAGATAGGTTTTATGGGTTTTTAAGTGTTTTTATAGGATGAAGGTGGACCAAGAATTCTAAGTTGTAACATGTGGGTGAATAGGCCTAATTGCTTTAGGTCTCACTAAGGTCTAATGATGGTTTGGGGCTAATGAGGTAATGTCCAACTTATGAATAATGTGGGTATCACATATAATGTTTGTATGAACCTATTTTAAGTGTGGTTTGATTATTAAAATCATATGGTCTAACCAAGATGGGTTAGACCAAGAGAGTGGTATAAGTACAAGGCCTAATTGGCCTATTTGTGCTAGTTGAGTATGTGTTGAGATAAGAAAAGGAGAGAACCTTTGAAAGATATGGTATAGGTAATTAAGGACCATAAATTAGTGAATATTGTTGTCCCCCAAAAATATCACTCATTTTTGGGACAACATTTGAACTATTTTGGTCTTATAGACCAAAATTGTCTCTTCCCTTTTCAAAATTTGTCTTGGGCATTCAAATTCCTCATTTTTCAAGCTTCTCAAAAATCTACAAACTCAGCAGGTCAAGTTTAATGGACTTCTACAGGTTGAAAATTACAAACTTGGTTTCTACGAACTCTACAAATAGGCTCATTTCTACAAGTTCAATGAGTTCCAGGTTCAATCAATTCAATGCTTTCAGTTCAATGACAGGTTCAATCAAAGGAATGGTTCAATGTTTCAGTTCAACCAAGAAGTTCAACGCTTTGGTTCATCTTTTGGTTCAATCAAACAATTTGTCAATCAGTTCAAGGCTTTGTTTGAACCGTTGAACCAAAACTTGGTTCAATGTTTAGTTCAAACACATGGTTCAAAGGCAAGTTCAACGGAATGGTTCAAAGCCATGGTTCAATGGAATGGTTCAATAGTTAGTTCATCACCAAAGTTCAAAGATCTTCCCGAAGGATCCTGAAGGGCAGGTTCCCTTGCGAGGGACACTCAGCTACCAATTCAAAGACACTTCCTAAAGCTGAAAGAGGACAAAGGAATGACACACCCAAAAATGTCAAATTCAACATAGTGAACTAGCCATTGATCCTTTGAACATACAGACTAGAATACATTCACAGATTTCAAGGCCAAGACCAGTAGAAAGTGGGGAAGGAATAGAACAACAAACTAAATCTAGGACCTGATTCAATTAACTAGAAAAGGAGGAATGATGAAGATAAGATCAGATCACCAGGTGGACATTGAAATTTGTAAACTTTCAATAAGCGCGACTTGTTTCCCCGCATTGATAAAATCAAATGGATAAAATGCCCCTAAGTTTTGGCCTATCTTCTTAACAGATTCCAATGCAAAATGATGTATTGCTATTCTTGAAGTCCTTCTTGAAGAGGCTATATAAGGAACTCTCTTTTATTGTAAAAATGATCTCTTTTTTGACAATTAGAACAAAACTCTGCCCAAATTGTAAGGCATTATTGAGACTTTGAGCTCAGATTGCCGGTCATATTTTGTTACTAGAATAAGAAAGCAAGTGGTTTTTCAGACTTTGTGTTGTAATATCTTTATTGTTGAGGAAATTGTTCTTATGTCTTTTTCTTCAATATATCTTCTATTCCTTTAATTCAATAAACAGAATTAGCAACAACAGTCAGAAAGGTGTCCTGAAGGGTCAAGTGTGGAGAGACTTTGTGCCCCCATAATTGCCTTTAGTGTGTTTTCTTTTCATTTTTGTGTAAAGGACCTTGGGGCAACTTTGTTCCCTCATTGTCCTTCGTATCTTACTCTTGAGCAATCTAGGTGAAGACTTTGTGCTGCATCTCAATTTGCTGGTTATTACATCCTTTGCTACATTTTATTGTTACTACCAGGAGTATTCTTGTGGTTTGCTGAATAGTACTTCTGAAAGAAGAGTACTGTCTGTCATTTCCCTTGAGTTTTTCCTTTGATTTACATGCATCATCTCTAAAAAAAGAGAGATGGATAGTTTGTCCTACCACTGAGTATTTTTTTCTATATATATATATATATATATACAAAATATATATATATATATATATATATATATATACAAATATATATATATATATATATATACAAATATATACAAATATATATATATATATATATATATATATATATATATATATAGCATACCTACAAGGAACCTCCCCTTGATGAGAGGAGAGATCAGTGTCTTTTTGATGTGGTAAACCTACACATTTGGATGACTAATCTTCCTACTTTGGCTGATCATACCTATTTTGTTTATCAGTATGTTGATTGAAAAAATATTCAACCAACAATTTTTGGTGACTCCGCTGGGGAAGAGCGCATAGTTTGAAGTCTCAAACTTCAAGCTGAAGCAGATCCTGCTCTTTTCCAATTTTTGTTCTACAATCTGACAACTCCACGTTATACTAGAGGCTATAAATCCCAAGGTGTTGTCAACCCTACTTTTGAGTTGGTGCAGTAGAGTAATTTTGAGTTATTTCTTCCACAATCTCACCTTGGATGAACTGTTGGTCGAGTCTTGCCTACCCACACTCCACCTGGATTAGTGATCCCACTTTTGCATAATCAAATCATGGCTCAAGGACCCTAGGGTAATTCTTTTGGTCCCCTAAATTTGACTCCACCTCTGCATGAGCTTCCACATAGTTCAAGGAAGAATTTCCCCAAATTCTTTAGTGATGGGAAGGTTCATCTTGATGAACACATTATAGCTTTCAGTATAGCCTGAAGTGTAATAGGGGTGGAATTTGAAGACATAAAAGTCAAGGTATTCATGGAGACACTACAAGGCACTGCTACAGACTAGTTCTACCACCTACAGGCTAGGTCAGTGACTGATTGGGACACTCTAAAAGACAAATTTGAAGCTAGGTTCAAGCCTATAGAAGATGCACATGCCTTGCTGGCCTAGCTCACTCAGATGAAGAAAGAGCCTCATGAGCCTATGAGGGATTTTATTGCCAGGTTCGACAAGCTAAGGCACAAGATTCCCATGGTCACCCAGTCGACACCTCAGAACCTCAAATGCTTCTTCATCAACTCACAACTGCCTAAAGTGAGTTTCTTGCTGAGATGGGCCAGACACATAAACCTTGTTGCTACTCAAGAATTGGATACTAAGGTAGAAGATGAGCTTATCTTGGCAGAAAAGATAAGGAGAGACCCTAATAAAGGTAAATCCTCTTCATCTTCTGAGTATTCCCCTGCAGTCACTACTGATCTAATGGTACAAAAGCTAGCAAATGAAATGCTAGCTCTCAAAAATAAAATATCACAAGGGATGTCATCTGCTCCTACATACAAAGATATGCCCAGGAGGACATTCCAAAATCAAGTGTACCAAGGTAATGCTACCAAGATTCAGGGACAACAAAATCTCCTTCCTCTCCCACAGAGGAACCTCACCCTTGAAGCGCCTCCAAACAACTCGATAGTTGGATATCTTGAAGCTAAAGCAAATTTTTCATTCCAGTCTGAGTTAAATCTTGAAGATGATGCTAATCTCTTCACTAAGGAAGAAAAGAAATTAGCTAGTGACTCCCATATTGGTTTCCTGAACTATCAAGATGAACCCAAAAGTGAAGGCCATGTAGCTGAGGGATCGTATGTTGTATTCACCTAGTCTAAGAATCAATCAGCTCAACAAGATGATAAAGAGAAAGTAGAGGAGTGACCTCAACCAATAGTTTCAATTGCTAAGCGGGGATCCACTCTTCTTTTCTAGCCAAAGGACTCAGTGGTTTCAAGAAAGGTAAATACCCCAAATGCCCCTACGCCTTCTACTTCAATTTTGCAGTCCAATCCTCCCCCTTTAAAAAATCAAAAGGATGAACTCCCATCCTTTGCTCCTAGTTGATTCCAAACATTTGATATCATTGACCATATAAAGAGAACCAAAATTCAAATGTCTAAATTTGAATTTTTGCAGTCCCATCTCAAGCAATTAGATAGACTGGTTCAATGTGTTAAAAACCAAAACATCCCTATTGAATGAACGATTCCCAAAGTGACACATGATGCTGCTAGAAATGCACCCACCAAGAAAAACCTTGTCATCGCTCCCCCTGTTGCTCCTGGTAGGACTGAACCTTTTTATGTCTCATTGCTGATAAATGGACATCAGCTAAATAATTGCATCATTAATTCTGGAGCTTCAAACAATGTCATGCCTGCTAAAGTGGTTGAATCCCTTAGTCTCACACTGACCAAGACATTTGAGAGATGTTTCTCCATGGAGAATAAGCAAGTACCATTGTTGGGGCAAATCAAAGATGCCCAATTTGCATTTGCAGCCTTCCCAGACAAGAGAATCAAGATGACTGTCTTGGTGGCTGATGTCCCAACATCCTATGGCATTTTGCTTGGATGAAATTTCAACAAGGACTTGGGAGGAGAATTAAGCATGGATCTATCTGAGGCAAGGATTCTTGTCCAAGGTGTGATGAAGAGATTGCTCCTTGAAAAGGAAGCAAAATATGTGGTCACTTAGACATCATCCCCTGAAGCTCAAATTCTTTTGGAATCGACAAGTATGGGTAACTATTTTATATCTACAAATGAAGTGCATAAAACACTTGAAAGTATCAACTCGAAAATCAATTCAACAAGAATAGAAAAAAAATTGGTAGGCTGTAATACAGACCAAGAAGGACTCTCCATTCCTGATGAAGGAAAGTCTAAAGAAAAGTTAGTATCAGATGAAATATGGACTTTGGAATTTAATGGTAGTTGTTCCTCTACCGGTTCAGGAGCTGGGATTGTTTTGATATCTCCTCAAGGAAATATGTTCCCTTCATCTTAAAAATTATAGTTTAGCAACACTAACAATACAACTGAATATGAATCTCTGTTGCTGGGCATGAAGGCTGCTCAAGAAAAAGGCATTAAGTTTCTTCATGCCAAAGGAGATACTGAATTAATAGTTTGTCAAGTGAGGAACTTATACCAAACTATGAATGAAAGATTACACCACTACCGTAACTTGGTTTGGGACCAAATTGAAAGTTTTGATGCTTTCAACATTTTTGCCATACCCAGAGAATCTAATGATAGAGCTGATGCACTTGCTATTTCAGGAACTCTTTTAGTTCAGCATTTAGATTTCAAAGAAGATAGGTATACCATTGAGCTGGTCAATAGACCAAGTGTTCTTGACAATGCTGATTATTCTCAAGTATTCAATGATGATCATCAAGTCATTGCATTCCTGGAATGAAAAGATATTTTTGAATAACTATGTTTTGAAGGAAGTGAACCTCAGAAGAATGAATCTGTGTCTGAATCCAGCACATATATAAATGAAGAATTCTTGTAGCTGAAAGGAAACAAAATTCCCCAAGCCTTGGTTTCTCTTGAAAAGCTATTTGACAAACATGATAGATTCATTAAACAACAGCAAACAAACTCGAGTTTCTCTCAAGGATTCGATCAAGTGAATTTGTCTACTGAAGAAAATCCCAAGATGATCAATATTGGTAAGTTTTGTACCCCTAAAGAAAGCTTCAAGTTCACTTATTTAATCTATCAATACATGGATTTCTTAGCATATTAATATGAAGACTTGAAGTCTCTCAGACTAGATGAAATCTGCCATAACATTCCTCTCAAGGCTGACTCAATGCCATACAAGCAAAAATCCAGACAGTGTAATCCAAAAATATCAGGTAATATTCTATCTGAGATACAAAAGATGTTAAATGCTAGAATCATCTTCCCAATCCACCATTCTACATGGATTGCAAACATAGTTCCTATAAGGAAGAAGAATGGCAAACTTTGCATTTGTGTAGATTTCAAAAATCTGAATCAAGCATCTTTGAAGGATAATTATCCTTTGCCAATTATGGATCAAGTGCTTTAAATAGTGACAGGTGTAGAGATGTTATCAATGTTGTATGGCTTTTCAAGTTATAATCAAGTTGAAGTTGGTGAAGTAGACCAACACAAGACTGCATTCACCATGCCTTGGGGTACATTTGCATAAAGGAGAATGCCTTTTGGTCTAATAAATGCTGGTGCTACTTTATAGAGAGCTATGGATCTAGCTTTCAAAGATGAGATTGGTAAATCCATAGTGGTATACCTTGATGATTTGACTATCTTTTCAAAGCATCGATCTGATCATGTATGCCACCTACAACAAGTGTTGGAATGCTGCCGCCAGAATGGTATCTCCTTAAATCCTAAAAAGTCTATTTTTAGAGTAACAAAGGGGAAACTCCTTGGACACATTGTGTCTAAAGAAAGCATAAAGATTGACTCAGATAGAGTCAAGTCTATTCAAGAGCTTAATTTTTCTATAAGTAAGAATGTTGTTCATTCTTTCTTCGAAAAGGTGAATTTCTTACAGAGATTCATCCCTAAATTTGTTGAGAAGACTAGACACATTGTGAACATGATGAAAGGGAAGACCATCTTTAGCTGGACTAAAGAAGGTAAATCAGCATTTTAGGATATCAAAACTACCATTGCTTATGCCCCTACATTGGTTTGTCCAGATTACAAGAAAGATTTCATCATTTACAGCTATGCGTCTGAACACACTCTTTCAGCAATTCTTGTTCAACAAGATAAAGAAGGTATGGAATCTTCTATCTCTTTCATGAGTTTCCCTCTCAAAACCCATGAGATGAAGTATTAAAATATAGAGAAGCATGTTTATGCCTTGGTGAAATCAGTCAAACATTTCCACTTCTATATTATGAATTCACACACTACTGCCTTAGTTCTTGACACTATAGTCAAGTCTATATTAACTCAGTAGGAGTTTGGCATGAAAAGAGGTAATTGGATTGCAAAGATCTAAGAGTTTGATCTAGACATCAAGCTGACAAAGCTGATCAGGGGTAAAGGCCTATGCCAATTAATTGCTGACAATAAGCTAGAAGACACACAATGTGAAGAAAATGAAGGGGAAGAGACACCAACAGTCTTTTTTGTCTCCACTACCAATGAGTGGTATTTAGGTATTACTCATTTCCTTACTTATGGTGAATGTCCTTCTCATTTTTCTTACAAAGAAAGGAGGACTATCAAGTTAAAAGCTACCAATTTTATCCTGTGGGACAACGGCTTGTACAAGAGAAGCATAGATGGAGTATTCCTTCGCTGTGTAGACAAAGAGAAACAAAGCCAACTTTTGAAATCTTTCCACAATCTAGCCTGTAGAGGACATTTTTTTTCTCCTGTGACTGCTCACAAGATTTTGTGAGCCAGGTATTACTGGCCAACTCTTTTCCAAGATGCACATAAGTGGGTGAGGAAATGTGAACTCTGTCAACAATTTGTTGGAAGACCCAAGTTAGCTGCTATGCCTCTCAAGCCAGTGATCATAGAAGAACCTTTCCAACAATGGGGACTTGATTTTATTGGGACCATAAACCCATCTTCAAGTTCTGGACATGATTATGTCCTTACAGCAACTGACTATTTCACCAAGTGGGTAGAAGCAATCCCAACTAAGCATGCTACTTCAGAAGTTGTATGAAACTTCTTCAAAGAGAATATCATTTCTAGGTTTGGAGTTCCAATCAAAATTGTTACTGATAATGTAGCTTGTTTCACCTCTCAAGAAATTACACAATTTTGTTTCCATTATGGAATTATACTTTCTCACTCTTTTGATTATTTTCCACAAGGGAATGGACAAGTTGAATCCAGTAATAAGAATCTGGTAACTATTATCAAGAAGCTGGTAGATGACAATCAAAGAACATGGCATAAAGTGTTGGTTGATGCTCTGTGGATAGACGTAATCATACCAAAGAGGGCAATTGGTATGTCTCCTTTTCAACTTCTTTATGGTATCAATGCTGAGATACCAATCACCTTAGAATTGCTAGCCTTGAAATTGGCAAAGGCAATTGAAGATCATACATATGAAAACTCTCTTGATAAAAGAATCATGTACCTGACTGAGCTAGAGGAACAGAGAATCATGGTGGTAGATAGAATTTCTGCTCATCAAAGTCTGGTAAAGAAACTCTTAGACCAGAAGGCCAAAAATCATGATTTCCAGATTGGAGATCAACTCTTGCCGTGGGACAAAAGGAGAGAACCAAAGGGGATGCATGGAAAGTTTGACTCCCTTTAGAGAGGCCCATATATAATTCATTATCACATTGGTGAAAATAGATTTCTGCTAAAATATCAAGATGGCACACTCTTTTCTCTGCCTCATAATGGGCAGCATCTGAAACACTTCAACTCTTGAAGTATCAGATCATTGCATATGTATATATGTATATTTGTACAATTTTTAATTCTATTTTGTTTTGTTTGTTTCTATTTTTGATGCCTTTCATTTTTGGGTAGCATGACTCCATAACCCAATGGTACACATGAAGACACTGGAGATTCTAGATTCTACTCCTTTCAATTCTTTTTGCAATTCACAGAAGTTCCCCAACTAGAGCTAGCTGTTGTCCCCCAAAAATATCACTTATTTTTGGGACAACATTTGAACTATTTTGGTCCTACAGACCAAAATTGTCTCTTCCCTTTTCAAAATTTGTCTTAGGCATTCAAATTCCTCATTTTTCAAGCTTCTCAAAAATCTACGGACACAGTAGGTCAAGTTCAATGGGATTCAACAGGTTGAAAATTATGGACTTGGTTTCTACAGAATCTGCAAACAGGCTCATTTCTATAAGTTCAACAATTTCTAGGTTCAATCGGTTCAATGCTTTCGGTTCAACGGTGGGTTCAATCAAAGGAATGGTTCAATGTCTCAGTTCAACTAAGTGATTTAATGCTTTGGTTCATCCTTTGGTTCAATCAAACAATTCGTCAATTAGTTCAAGGCTTTATTTGAACCATTGAACCAAAACTTGGTTCAATGTTTAGTTCAAACACATAGTTCAAAGGCAAGTTCAACGGAATGGTTCAAAGCCTTGGTTCAACTGAATGGTTCAAAGCCATGGTTTAATGAAACGGTTCAACAGTTGGTTCATCGCCAAAGTTCAAAGAGCTTCTTGAAGGATCCCGAAGGGCAGGTGCCCTTGCGGGGGACTCTCAGCTGCCAATTCGAAGACACTTCCTGAAGCTGAAAGAGGACAAAGGAATGACGCACCCAAAAATGTCAAATTCAACACAGTGAACTAGCCGTTGATCCTTTAAACATACAGACCAGAATACATTCATAGATTTCAAGGCCAAGACCAATAAAAAGTGGGGAAGGAACAGAACAACAAACTGAATCCAGGACCCGATTCAATTAACTAAAAAAGGAGGAACAATGAAGATAAAATCATATCGCTAGGTGGACATTGAAAGTTGCAAACTTTCAATAAGAGCGACTTGTTTCCCCACATTGATAAAATCAAATGGGTAAAATGCCCCTAAGTTCCAGCCTATCTTCTTAACAGATTCCAACACAACATGATGTATTACTATTCCCGAAGTCCTTCTTGAAGAGGCTATATAAGAAACTCTCTTATATTGTAAAAAGGATCTCTTTTTTGACAATTAAAATGAAACTTTCCCAAATTTTAAGGCATTACTGAGACTTTGAGCTCAGATTTCCGATCATATTTTGTTACTAGAATAAGAAAGCAAGTGGTTTTTTAGACTTTGTGCTGTAATATCTTTGTTGTTGAGGAAACTGTTCTTGTCTTTTTCTTCAATATATCTTTTGTTCCTTTAATTCAATAAGCAAAATTAGTAACAACAGTCAGAAAGGTGTCTTGAAGGGTCAAGTGTGGAGAGACTTTGTGCCTCCATAATTTCCTTTAGTGTGTTTTCTTTTCATTTCTATGTAAAGGACCTTGGGGCGACTTTGTGCCCTCATTGTCCTTCGTATCTTACTCTTGAGCAATCCAGGTGAAGACTTTGTGCTGCATCTCGATTTGCTAGTTAGTACATCCTTTGTTACATTTTGTTGTTACTACTAGGAGTATTCTTGTGGTTTGCTGAATAGTACTTCTAAAAGAAGAGGAGTACTGTCTGTCATTTCCCTTGAGTTTTTCCTTTGATCCACACGCATCATCTCTGAAAAAAGAGAGATGGATGGTTTGTCCTACCCCTGAGTATTTTTTTTCTATTTATATATATATATATATATATATATATATATATATATAACATACCTATAGGGAACCTCCCCTTGATGAGAGGAGAGATCAATGTCTTTCTGATGTTTTAAACCTACACATTTGGACGACTAATCTTCCTACTTTGGCTGATCATACCTATTTTGTTTATCAGTACGCTGATCAACAAAATATTCAACCAACAAATATGATCAGTCATGATTGTTTGATCAAGATGATGCAGGTGGACACACAGGTCATTGGACCTAATGAGCCTAGAAGAGGCAAAATGAGTGAATAAGCCCTAGAGGCTATTTGAGAGAGATTGAGGGGTGAAGAGTGTAGTTAAGAGGAGTACATAATTAGGTGTGTTTAACATTATATAATATTTGGAGATAATATCAAGGTATTTGAGTGGGCTTTTGGTTGCCTATGGGGTTGGTTCCTCCTTACAAGGTGAAGCTCACAAAAGTCTAGTTATATGGGTGCTAAGCTAGATAGAGGTTATATCTCCTTGTGGGATGGGTGTCTCACTAAATTTGGATCTTAGTCCATATTTCATGTTTTGATTGGTTTTATCCCCCATGATATTTTTCTACATATATGATGTTTTCAATGATATATGCTTTTGTTCATGCTTTGGATGTATGTGCTTTCATCATGTTATTGCTAGATCAAGTTTATGTATGCTTAATGGAATGATGTTTGGAATTGAATATGAATTATTATATACTAATTCAGCCCCCCACCCCCCATATTAGTATCTACTTCCAATAATTGGTATCATATCCACACCTTTGGAGGAGGTTTAACAGCTAACAGGTGATCCTAAGTAGCTTAAGATGGTTAAGTAGCTGAAGAAAGAGAATCAGGTGTTGAGGACAATGGTTAATAATCTCAGAGAGAAATTAAAGTCTTTTATGGAACATGAAAACAAGATGAGTCATTTTCAAACTAAGTTTTATATTTTGAGTGAAATAGTAAAAAAAAATAAAATGACTATTCAAGGTCTCAAGGAACATGTGGAGGTTGCCAATGCAAGTTTAAGATCAAAAGAAGAATAGTGTAATCAAATGAAGGTAGAGTTGGTTTTTGTAAAGGATGAGAATGAGAAGCTCATTTTCAAAGTGAGAAATTTAGAGAAAGAGTGTGAAAATCAAATCAAGTCAAGAGCAAAGAGAAAAAGTTCATCAGAAAACTAAGTGATTTTAGGTATGCCAAGTCTTTTAATGGCCATTGTTATTCATGTCATCTTATTGGTCATAAGGTAGGAGATTATGTCAAGAGAAGAAATAATTCTAAGGAAGATCATTATCATCATCAAGCAAAAGGTATGAATGATGTTGTTTGTTTTAGTTGTTATCAAGTTGGTCATATTGCAAGGTTTTCTCAGAACAAGATCTCAAGTCATAAGAAGGTGTATGGAGCTCCTAAGATACATGAGAAAAGGCTAACCTAATTATGGAGACCTAAAATAGTTAAGTTTGATCAATATTAACCTAAGAGATAAGATGGTATGTTTAATAAAAAATGTCAAAAAACTCTTTCACCTACATGTGTTGTCAATTCATAGAGGATTATTTAAAAGGTCTATGATTATGCTCAAATATAAGAGAAAAAGGAAGATGTTACCAATCATAGAGAGTTTAAAATCGAGAAGAGGATCATGAGGTTCAAATAAGAAGTGGAGGATTGGGGGTCTCCTAGTTTCACATTGTTCTGAAATCTACATGAGTGAAGGTGTCTCTATTTAAGCTTCATAGAGTCATTCATCATGTAAGGAAGCGAGTGATGGTTGATCAAGGTCATATGGATGTTTTGTGAGTGTATGATAGTAGTATAGGTCTTGGAGGGCATGGAAGATGATATGAAAGGATATATGGGGTGTAATAAGTGTTTAGTATACTCTTGGAGGTGATAGGAATACTTTAGAGTGATTATATGGTTGCCCAGTTCATCCTTGTTCTCTTGTCAAATCAGGCTAAGTTGGCATATTAATGATATCAACATTCAAAAATGTGAAGGACTCAAGATTAGTTTGGTATATATATGGATTCCCATATGAGATAAGATCACGTGTTTCAAGTTTTAGGTCTTGACATGATGTGTAATATAATATATGAAGGTGAAACATTTGTCTCCCAAGTAGTTTTCTTAGTTCTCCATACTTAAGTCTTTTCCATGAAAATATGACTGTTGGATTTTGAAAATTTAAATTTCATAAAGGAAACTAGTTTGTGAAGAATGGATTATAGAAGCCTTGGATGAAGTCATATCAAGGTGAGGTAAGAATAAAATTTGAAGAGGACTCTATGTATAAGACCCTCCAAGTGGTGGTTTGATTCAAATGTCCATACAGGTGCAATAAATGTGGATCAAAGTTGACTATAATGGACTGGGTTTTATCCTAGTGAACCTATGAAGGAAAAATTAGATTAAAACTTGTCTAAAGAATTTGAATAGTTGTTATAATCATTGAAATAGGTTGATAACTCTTTGTTTCCCTTGTCTATGCATTGGAGAAGGTTTGAAACATGTGATTGGGAAAGAAAATATTCATGGAAGGTTAATGTGTAAAGGAATTTATTATTGGTATATTTGTGTGTCAAGGTGAGTTTTTTGATGTTCTTAGAGACTTAAGAAGATTATTCTTAGTGTTTTTATAGGTTATCAAGTTCTTGTTACTTCTATAGATGCACTTTGTTTGATCATTTTGCTCTCAGTTTTGAAGTGCTAGCTCAAAATTTGAAAGGTAGTGACTTGAGGGTTTGATGTCTACAAAACCTAAGGTGTATGATCATGATGGTAATGACTTAGTTTTGATATATCGAGCTAAGTGAACATTAGGTAGAATACATGCAATGTTTTCATTAGTAAGTGAAATGCTTGTAATGCATGTTTGAGCCTAGTTTAGTGTCTTTGAATATGGGTGTGCTAAATTGGTTTAGAGTGCTCTTGAAGATATGCCAATATTTTCAAATGACTCAAGTGATGTATTGATGATCTTATATGGATATAAGAGGCCTTTTTTCCATACTAAAAATCCAATGAAGGATTTTAGTATTCTGAAGATGAAGAAATTATGAGTTGTCACAAGCAGGGTCTTGACTATGTATGCAGAGTTGTTCATTGAAGCCCTTTTGAAGAGTATCATGTAATGGTCAATAGTAACAAAGGTTGATTATGATATTAGGATCATGCATTTATTTTGATCATGTTATATATGTCATGAAGTGTTCCTAAACACTGCATTGAAAGGTAGAGGTTGGAGATTGAGACATGCAAAGTTGTCTAGTTGTACTTAACCATGAGGTTGAGTTACTCCATAAGCAGAAGATGATGTGATGCTCATGTTGATCCAAGAAGATAAAGTGTTTGAAATATTTGTTTTCACACCTAAAGGATAGCTATTGAATATGTCATGATCTAGGTAGAGTATGGAGTTAGGGGGAGCTAAATCAAAATGTCTTAAGAGGCTTTAAGAGATGTGCATGATCTAAGGGGAAACACATGTGTAGTTTTACAATCATGATGGAGATATGGATAAGTATGCTACAGTTGTGATCTCAATAAGTTTGTATGATGACTTGATCAAACCAAATTATGAGTTTTTGACATTGTTTTGAATATTCATGCATGATCAAAGGGCGCTTATGAGTTCTATAGGTAAATAGGTCCAAGGATCAAATAAGTCCAATTTTAGATTAGTGTATGTCAAAGGGGGATCAATTGATTAATATAAATGAAAGGTAAGTAAGTATCTTGAATGCCTAAAAGTGTATTTGAATACATACATGATGCTAAGGGAAGGTTGGTGGTTGTCTAGTCCAGTTTATCATTAATGGCAAAGGGGGAGGAGAAGAAGAGGTTGCCATCAATGAAAAATGGGGAGATTGTTGGAAATTATGTTGTCATTTATGTAAAAGGATTGATGTCATGTGTGAATTAATGTCAAGGGTAATGACAAAGTGGTGATGTCACAGTATGATCCTTATGTAGTGGTATAAGCTTGGTAGCCTAGTGTGTTGAGTAGATCGAGACTAGGGAGAAGAAGGTTGGCAATTTTAGATCATTGCATGAAGGTGTATGACATGTTATTGATGTGGAGAGAGAATTTGATGAGGCTTCAAACTGGTATCAAGGTCATGGTTGAGAACTAGTCTGTGTATAGAGACCTAGTGAGGAGAAAATGGTGGGTTAAGTTGAGATTCCAAGATGGCAGAGCTCATATAAGCATGGAATGAGGTATGATATGTTGGGTCAAAGGTGTTGATCAATTTTTAGGATTTGAGGAGGAAGAGTAAGCAAGAAACATCATTAAAAGGGTACCTATGTATGTAGAATGAACATTTCCTAGCCCAAGAAGAAGTTTGTGATGCTCATTGGCATGTGTAAAGTTTGCATGGTAACCTAAGCCTTTTGGGAGAGGTGGTACATGGAAATAATAAGGTTTTCCAAGTATTTTAGTGGTTTTAGGTACAATTTTTTAAGAAAATTTGTTAATAATTTAGTGGAGCTATTGGAAAGATGTGAAAGCTTAGTGTCCAAAATGGATTGGTTGATAAAGTTTAACTATTGGAAGGTGTAGAGGAATCTTCTAGACATCTCTAGGTGGTAGTGGTGTGTGAAGTCAATGAGTATAAAGTACAAAATATGCTTATTTATAAATATTTTGGTGCTATAGGCAGGGCTAACTAAGTTGACACATGAGATTCATTGGAGCTTGAAGGTCAATACTTGCTCTTGAATTATTTGGAGTCATTTTGGCAAGTTATGTTCTCTCTATTAATCATCTAGGTCAATAAAGTTATCCTATATATTAGATTTTTCCAAGATCTTTGAATAGCGAACATGCAGTAATGTTGAATACCTGTAGAGGCAGAATGAGAGCTCCAAAAATAAGAAAATTACACAAAGTAAATGTTTGCATTAACCAACTTAGAATAAAAATAAAGTACATATAGGGTGAAATTAGGTCACCAAAAATACAAAACCCTAATTCACAATTAGAACCCACTTAAAGGTAAATGACCCCTAATGACTTAATTAACTAATCTAAGTAAGCTAAAAAAGATGCGTAGGTAAAACCATTAGGTGGGAAAATGCCTACACTAACACCTCCCCTGAAGGGTAGCTTAGGTGGGTAGAATAATTAGGTCCCGGTAATGAGCCTTGATGAGGTACCCAAGAACAATGCAACTCCTATAAACTAGGGTAAAGGAGAAAACTTGTAGGAATAAAACTCCTCCCCAAAAGAGAGAAAAGAAGAAAAGAGAGATAAAAATACTCACTAAGGTCTAAAATTAACTGTAGCCACTCAGTGTCCCTTAGAGGAATGCTTGAGAGTGACTGTGAATCAGAACTAGATGTAGTGAAGAGTGGTTCACCTTGAAAAAGTGAGTTTATCTACCAAGTGCCTGATGGATCTTCAACCAAGCTGTAATTATTATGAAAATAATGATTCTCATACCACAAGGTATATGGGCCAACTACTCTACACCAAGATGGTGCACTAGAAGTAGAGGCAAAGAAGGACTATGGAATTCTATGTAATTGTGGAATAGATTGTTTGATGTCTAATGTATCCTAGATCAGTAGACCATTTCCATATAATTTCAAAAGTATACCAGAGGTAGGTGGATTAAGAAATAACTCTTTAATATTTGGAAGGTGACAAGGAGATGGTGGAGGTGTGTCCACTTCACTGCTGTAATCATCTATATAAGAAGAGTTTTCAATATCAAAAAATTTCTCAGGCTCAAAAGTGTTAATAGGTATAGGTGAGTCTGAAGAGGAATCTAAAGGAGAGTCATAAGTAAAGTGTGAGAAGATATATAGCTGAGTATGATGATCAACTATTCTCATAGCCAAAATAGTATCACTATGTAACTTCATGATGTACATAAAATTTGGACTGAATTCAACTCACATACCTAGACCAAGGTGAGTGATTTGGTAGATTGATAGGAGATTAGTTGAGAGTGACGGCACACTTAGAATATTATTGAATGTTCCACCACTCACTTCAAAACACTCTCTCTTGAGAAAATTTTTAGAATTATTATCACCCATTTGTATAGAGGAAATGACACATGGTTCCAAGAAACTAAAATCAATCTGTGAAGAAGCCATGTGATGTGAATCCCTAGAGTCAATGACCCATGTAGGAGAAGTTAGAGGCACAATTGTAACTAAGGATTTGTCCTTATGTTTATCCTTGATATTATCTTTTGCCTTTTCTTTGCCAAAGTCATTTGTCTTAATGGATTCATGGGTTGATGAAGATAGTTTGACAGAATCTAGAACACCTATGTTGTTTTAAATAAGAAGACTAGTAAGATGGTCAATTTGTTTCTTCAAACATTTACTCTCATCATGCTTACTTGAAAAATGCCCACATTTGATCCAATATTTCTTAGGCTTATGATTGGAAGAAAAGGTCACATTGTTTGATTTAGAGGTGGAAATATTTTCACACTTTTCATTATTTTTCTTGCTCTACTTTCTCTCTCTATTGTTAGAATCCTTATCTTTCTCAGCAAACAGTGTTTGAGATTTGGATGACTTCAATGTGACCATCTATATCAACTTATCTTTCTCCCAAATTAGGTCGACAACAAAGGTATCTAAAGAAAGCATCTTTCATGTGGTGTCAAGATCACTCTTAGTAGGATGGAAAGTGGACACAAATATAGAATATTCAAGACCTAGTTTAGAGAGTATTGACATAACAATCTGTTCATCTTTCTTGTCAATTATACATGCTTTTAACTACAATCTCAAAAGTCTAAATTTGGTGAAGAAGTCTTGAAGAGTGTTGAAGTCATCTGGGCTTAGTCTAATGAACTCATTTTCTAGCTCATGTCCTCTCACCACATCTTTCACCCTAAAGAGGTTAGTGAGTTGGGCCAACACTTCAGTAGGTGTTTTGGTAGGTTTAATATGAAAGAGTAGATCTGGGGAGATATAAAGACACAGTAGTCCATGGACTTTGTCACAATGGTTAAACCATTTTATTTTTGCTCCAGCATCAGTAGGTTCAGTCTTAGTGCCCATTATAATTTGATGGTAACCCTTGGATTGCAAGATGATTTACATTATAGGTTTCCATTCATGATAATTAAATGGTGTAAGTAGACTAATAGAGAGTGAATCCATAGTGCAAAAGTAAATATTGTTGCAGTAAGTAAATAATAATGTAGAAAAAAAAAGAATGTATAATACAATGTAGTACCCCCTTAGAACTACTAGTCATGACGCCCCTTGAATGTTTCAAATACAATCATGCTTGTATAGACATTGGATTCAATAAAAAATGTGTCTTGAGTAGTAGGTGCTTAAGTAAAAGGAACTAGAGGAATGTTGAATTCAACTGATAATGCTTTCAAGAGAGAGTATAATAGGGATGAAGTGAGATTTAAGCCATTACACCATGAAAAAATAGATGTTACCAAAAAAACTAAAAAAATACCACCAATGTGTAGAGCTTAAAAAAAAATAAACTTTCAAAAAAACAACACCCAAAACAAAGTTACGGATTAAAAGTTATGATACTTACAAGTTCTTACTCCCACATATTCCTTGACCCTTTCCAAAAATAGAATTGTTTTTTACACACTTGTGTTTTTTCATCCACCTGAATGTCACATGGGTTTATTGAGATTACTTACTCAAATTTTCTAACCTACTTTACATACTCGGGGTTTCGAAGCTGCATTACTTCATTAGAGGTGAGAAAGAGCTTTACTTGCTAGGGGTTTTGAACATGTTTTACTTGCTCGGGCTTTTGAGCAACTTCAACTCGGGTTTTCAAATAGCTTCTACTTCAGGGTTTAGAATAACTACAACTCAGGTTTTCAAACAACTGATACTTTAATCTTTTCAACAACTTCTACTTTTTAAATAAATTCAACTCATGTTTTCTAATAGTTGCTACTTTAAGTTTTCATAAGTTGTTAGGGTTTATAACTCTGATTACTTCTCCAAGCAAGTTGTCGAGGTTGTGAAGTTTGATTACTTCCAAGTTACTAGGGTTGTGAAGTTAGATTAATTCCAAGTTGTTGGGGTTGTGAAGTCTGATTACTTCCAAGTTAACATATTCATGGTTTTTGCAGGGTCTTTTACTCATTCGTACATACGTCTATCAATAAGAAGAAAATTTGATTTCTAGAAAATACGTTAACTTTCTCAAAAATATAAGAGAGGCCCATTTTAGATCTCAAAAAATTGACACAAAATATGTAGGTGGATTTTTCATCAATGGCCTTTTGACATGAGTTTTGAGGTAGAGAAGAATCGCATCTCTATGGTCAAAAAAGTGGCCATAAATCTGTGAGCTTTCTCAAAAATCTAAGAGAGACCCATTTGAGATCGTGAAAAACCCACAAGGAATATGTAACTAGATTTTTGATCTGAGGTTTTTTGGCATGAGTTTATAAGTAGAGAATAATCATGCCTCTAGGGTCAAAAACATGACCCTACAAAAGAAAAACCAACAATGGTGAATGCATGAGGATCATGCCAAAGGAGACAAACACATGAGGATATCAGAAAAGCTATGATACCATGTTAGAGTTTGCTAAGATCTATAAATAGTGAGCATGCATTAATATCAAATTATTGTAGAGGTAGAATGAGAGCTCTAAAAACAAGAAAATTTCACAAAAGAAATGCTTGTATTAACCAACTTAGAAGAAGAAGAAAGTACATATAGGGTAAAATTAGGTCACCAAAAAGGTAAAACCCTAATTCATAATTGGAACCTACTTAAAGGTAAATGACTCTTAATGGCTTAATTAACTAACCTAAGTAAGATGAAAAATATGCATAGATAAAACCGCTAGGTGGGAAAACACCTACACTAACATTATTGTTAATATGCAAATAGTAAAAATAGTGAAGGAAACCAAGCTTGGGTGAGAACCTATTTAGGGATGTGTTCCAAATGAGGTTGGATGAGTCCAATGGATTGGGGTCTCTATTTGAGACCTATGCCTCATGTTCCCTTAAGTGGTAAGTGATGTTGATGCTCATACATATGTTATAAGGAGCTCACAAAATGACTAGTTTGTGTAAGACAAGATAGTAGAACCCATGATAGTGAGAATGGTTTGTAAGAGCAAAGTGGCCATTGAAGCATATGAATTTTGTGTTTTAATATGTTCTAAGAAGGTATTATGACCTTGTAAATTCATTATAATATCTTGTAAGTGATCCTACAAGAGTTACGAGTTATGTTCAACATGACTGTATTTTGGGTCAAGATGACTACTACAGGCATGTAGAGGAAAGTGAAGTGTTTAGGTCTTATGAAAAATGGTGATGCATCAAATAAACATATTGATATTATTGAAGACCTAATTGAAATATTTAATCTTTATGAAAGTTGGTGAATTAGTGTGAGATGTTGAAATGTGAACTCCAAGTTGTCTTGTTAGACTCTATTGACACAGTGAGATAAAGACCTAAGAGATTGGTCTGTAAGACTAATGAATGATGATGATGATGATGATATATATATATATATATATATATATATATATATATATATATATATTGCAGTTTGATGTAAAGGTATTATATAATCTACTCATGTGGATTAGGAGTGTTGAAATCATTCTTTCGTGTACAATAAATGAGCTTCTATATAACTGTACTTTGACTATGTGACCAGTCTGAGTGGTCATCTTGAGTGACTTGGTTTGAAGTTGTTTGGCCTATGTGATGATGACAAATAGTTTTGGTGATGGTTTTCAGGTCACAAAGGACCTATCCATGTGAATTATATTTCTTGGAAGCACTCTTACATGTGTTAAACAAGAACTTGTTCATTACTATGTTCTTGAAAGTTATAGGTAGTTTGAGTGACCACTTTACAAAAGTGAGTTGGAAGAGTTTTGAGTAGAATTGGAGAATTAAATGATGTGATTTTTTTTTATAAGTCCAAAATATTGATGATAAGGTATTGGATATCATGGTATATCCCTGATAAGATATGGGAAGTCAAAATGATTTGATTGTATTTTGACTATATGTGACTAGTTTGAGTGGTCCTATTGCAAAGGTGATCTTGAGTGCTTAAAGCCTGTGTTGGAGTGTCTAAGGCACATAGAGGTGTTGTAGAGGTCTTGAAGATTCCTTTCATATGATTTTTTCATATTATTATGTGAGAAAATTGGTTGTATACCTCATAAGTTTGAGACTCTATTTTATGTGTATGAAGACCTAAAAGGCAAGAAGACCTAAAGGCTTGGTTCAAGTGGTGAAATGAAGTTTCAAATGATATGGAAATTTTTGGAAGTGAGAAAGGGTATATTGGAGATAGGTTTGATGTGTTTGAAGCATTGGTAGAGGATGAAGGTGGACCAAGAAGTCCAAGTTATAACGTGTGAGTGAGTAGGCCTAATTGCTTTAGGTCTCACTAAGGTCTAATGGTGGTTTGGGGATAATGAGGTAATGGCCAACATATGAAGCATGTGGTTCTCACATGTAATGTGTGTATTAACCTTTTTTTAATTATGGTTCAATTATGAAAAGCATCTTGGCCAACCAAGATGGGTTAGACCAAAAGAATGGTATAAGTACAAGGGCTAATTGGCCTATTTGTGATAGTTAAGTGTGTGTGGAGCTAAGCGAAGGAGAGAACCTTTAAAAGAGAAAGTACATGTCATTAAGGACCATTAGAGAGTGAAGAGGATTAGTCATGCTTGTCGATCAAGTTGATACAGGTGGACACATAGGCCATTGGATGTAATGAGCCTAGAAGAGGCAAAATGAGCGAGTAAGCCCTAGAGGTTGTTTGAGAGAGATTGAGGGGTGAAAAGTACAATCAAGAGGAGTCCATCATCAAGTGTGTTTGACATCAGATTTGAGGTGGAGATCATCTCAAGGTAGCTGAGTGGGTGCTTGGTTGCTTAGGGGGTTGGTTCTTCCTTGTAAGGTGAAGCTTGCAAAAGTCTAGTTGTGTGGGTGCTCAACTAGATAGGGGTTATAGTTCCTTCTAGGATGGGTGTCTCACTAAATTTGGATCTTGTTATTATAGGAATATAGTCCATCTTGCAGGGTTCAGTGGGTTTTATCTCCCATGAGAGTTTCTCATATAGATGATGTGTTCATGTGATGTATACTCTTGTCCATGCTTTGGATGTATGTGCTTTCATGATGTTGTTGCTAGATCAAGTTTATGTATGCTTCATAGAATGATGTTTGGAATTGATGATGCATTATTGTCTACTAATTCACCCCCCTCTCAGTAGCTATTTCCAACATTTTCTTTTTCTATTTCCCATATTTTTCTTCAGTCATCTCATTTACTTTATATATCATTTTTGTGCTTTTTGGTTAAAAGTACGAAACCCTAATAGAAAACATTTTTACTATAAATAGTTGTGCATAGCCTTTCCCTTGATTTTTCCTTTTTGGCTTTCAATAAAGTTAGTTCCACCTACTATTAGGAGATGGACTTTGTCCATGTGTTGATGACTAACATAAGGACTCAATTTCCACATTGTTGACTCAAAGTCACCAATTTATTCCCCTCACAAATTTTTGAGCCAACACCTCTATAAGGGGAGCTTGAGGCTGCCTTGATTACTTCCTCCATTTTATTTAGATTGGGTATGAAGTCTTCCCTTGAATCCTCAAGTTCTTCTAAATACGTGTCCTCATCCTCGGTTTTAGCATTTTCCATAATGAGATGGCTAGTAAGAGCATCCTTCCACTAAGTGGTCAACATTTTTTTTAAAGAAACACTAAAATCTATGGATAGGTGGCTAATATTGAAGAAATTACGACATCAGAAGGGTATGCCCTCGTAGTCGAGGAGTTGGGTCCATAAGCGGTCTCTTATTAACAGGGTAATTTTTTGGGAAGGTCTTTAGAAGTGTCAATATTAACAAGGATTCTTGCATAGTTAGTGTTATAAAACATGGTTGTGGCATTGTTGGTTAGGTGAAATTCACCTATGGAGTTACCTATGGCCTTGAAATAAAGGTCTTACCAGCACTGTAATGGGAGATGGGGAAGGTGGACCCAAATGTGTCCCATGTTGAAAGGTTCGACGAGAGAATTGAGCATAGGGAACCAAGGTTTCATTACATGGGGATGACGATCTAAGCTCCTCAACTCATTTTAAGTCACTTCATTATCTTCAATACAATCGAACACCATAATGAAATAGTTTTTTTTCACAAAGATAAATTTATCTAAATATTATTTATGATAAATTTATAATATTTTTATTTACATAATTTATTAAAACTTTATTTATTAGAAAAAAAAAAGGTGATAGAAATATTATTATATGTTTAAACAAAATTCTTTTTAAATTAAAAAATTAGAATAAAATATTTGACATACTCATACATGTTTAGTGATGCATAAGTGCATACGTGAATAACAACCCAAAAAATACACCCTATTTTAGGGAGTAAAAAAATAGAAAACTATTTTCAAACATGATGAAAAAGTAAATAATTTTTTTTAAGGAGTACCATAAAAATGTTTTTGCTAAAACACAAGACATAATCATAGTCGTTCTTTTAAAAGCAATAGAATCCCATTAAATTATTATTCATAAGAAGCTACGTTGCCACGGTGCATGCCAAATGTTCCACAAAATAATTTTTTGAAATAAAATTTCTCCTACGTGAACATTCTACATAGAATTTTCTTAATCTTTTAGGGAAGATAAATCAAAGGTCATGCGTGGAAGAGCGTAATTTCATCGTAAGTTAAAGATTGTATATATTTAATATTTTTATAAATATTTAGATATAAAAATTAAAATAGTAAATAAGAATATATTCTTTGATTTGTCTTTGGGTTACTTTCGTGCACCTTACGAAATATCACTCTATAAAGTATAAGCAATAAAAATTAATGTATGAGCATATCCATAGGAAAGCGCACTTTAGAAAGTATGAGAAAGAAAAATTATGTATATCAGTGTATTATGATCAAGCTTAGTGTCATGTTTTTGGTATGACTTTTCACAATTTCATTTAGTATTTGTTATTTCATTAACAAAAAATTACAATTTTATAATTATATTATTTTAATCTTTTATTATGACTATCAGGATTTTTAAATGAACCAAAAACTTCACGTCATCCAGTTCCATCAAGATATCAGTTCTCAGAACTTATTATTTCTACTCAATAGCAAGATATATATTAATTTTACTTGGTATTTGTTAATTTAATTTATTTTTTTGTATGCTTGTCGTGATATGTTAATTTATTTTTAGTGTCAACTCCCACTCAGAGAAATTTTCCACCACCACCCCACACTACACCACATGTGTGAGGGAAATTTTTAATGTATCCTGCACTGATTGTCTAAAATTTACATTTCACAACATTAAATTTTCCTACATTTTATTTGAGTGGTGTTGAGGCTGCAATGGGAACTACATGTCTTCAGCATATAGAATATGATGTTGAGTTCCTTGGAAATGATAGTGGTATGGATGCGAATTTTTTTAATCCATAGTCAATGATATAGGGTTGTTAGTCGAACATATTTAAGGATTTTCCTCAAAGGTCCAATACACCATCTCTATATAGGGGAGCTTCCTCCAAAGAGACTGATTTTCATCCTAAATTTGATGATCATATTAGTTTTTTCCTATCAATAGTTTGTTGGTTTAGGATACTAAGTCATTAATTAATTCTATTGTTTTGAGGCAACTTGAGGATTTGAAATAGTGGGAGTATTTGGCCAAATTTTTTATTTGGTAAATCAATGCTCGTTTCCATAATCACTCCTAACATGGTCAATTATTTTCATTGGTTGAGCATGAGCCGACCAAAACTGATGTTTTGATGAACTAAACAACTTTCAAAACTATTACTATAAGTAATAATTTTAATGATAAAATTTTGAATATATTGTTAAACAAGATGGAAAATTTAAATGTGGAGACCTAAGCTTATTTCAATAAATTTAAGAAAAATTAAGGCCGTCTAACAATTGTTGAGGCAAAAAAAGAATAACTATGGTAAGTGTTATTCTTTATTTTGAATTTGAAATTTATTTTTGTAATTTTTGAATAATTTTTATTTATTTTTGTTTTCAATCAAATTATACAATTTTGAAGAAGGAATTTATTGTCCTTGAGATGCGTCTTACGAATGTGCACACAATTTTAACTTCAATTATTACAATCAAGAAATTGACTATAACAATCAATAAGTAAAACAATACTTTGAAGACAATCATTAGAGAACACAACATGGAACCTAAAATTTTGTTCAAAAAGAAAGTTGATGTGGTGCATAACTTACTTTCAACTGGAGATGAAATTCAATATGAACATGAAAACCTTGAAAATATCAATACCTTAGCTAAGGATCTTATCAAGTCAAGGATCCTAAAAGAAACAAAAAGCCAAGCAGTAAGTTAGGGGACCAAAGAACCTCCAAAACAATGAGACGACCATTATTGGTAGAAGTATTTAGTTTTGTAAATATGGGGTAAGTTTGAGGAAATGGCTTTATCCTCAATTATAGCTATTGTAATTTTGTTATATATGTAATATATATTTTCAATTGTGTATTTTTATCTTGGATAATAATTTTTGTATTCACATTTTATAGTTATATTTTCATTACAAGTGGTTACATAATTCACTTTATATTGAATTTGATAAAATCATAGTAATGCTCAATAAAAATAGAAATTAAGCGATTCATTAAAAACAAATTTTCAGCATATCATTAATATGGTATTTTATTAAAAATATTGACAATTGTCAATAATTATTTAATCAAACATACTTATTTATTGTGCTTATCTATTTCAAAATTTATTTCAAGCTATAAGAATTTTTAGTCATATAAAATATAAAAATTGGTAACTTGAGTGTGGCTAATGACACCTAACCCATAGGTCTCTCTTGCTTTCTCTCATGACCCCCATAGGCATCTTTTTACTAATTCCCAGTCATCTGTAGCCTTCCAGACGTGATCCCAACTGAGCTAAACCCCTTTTTCCATGACTAATCCATCCCCCCAGGTCCCATCTACTCAGGACTATGGTACCTAACTTGGACTATAGCACTGATGCCACTCCTATTTGCTTTTGGTGCTCCTATCCAAGTTCATTTTTGGCCCCAATGGTCAGTTTATTTTGGATCCCCATCATTCTCCTTATCATCCTGAAGTGAGCACATTCAACCCCTAACTAATAGATCCCTATAAAAGCTTATTCAAAGGTCATTTGGAAAGGGTTAGAAAATATCACTGAGCAAGCAAGAATATAAGCAAGACTACTCAAGCAATCTTCCCTATTATCTGCATATAACCAGCCTATATGATTTCAAGATAATTCAAATCTTTACAACATTCCCTAGCCATCTCAATCACATCTAGTTTATCATTTACATATTCATACACTCAATTACACAAAGCACATCAAGTGAGAGAATTACATATGGCTTGATCCCTCTTCAGAGTATTGGTATGTAGGTAGCGTACCCACACACGAGGTGTGAAGCACATTCACTACATCTTAAACACACTAACCTCCCCCCTATTTCTTGAAATTGGTCAAAGAACAAGGGAGTATAGGGTTTGAAGAGAAAATTTGCTCTAAAATGAGCTCTATAGACTTTCAACTACTGAAACTTCATAGACATGGTCACATAGACCTAGCAAACAAAACCCAAAAAAGTTAGATCTTTAGGGCAATAGTATTAGAGTTGGACTAAAGTGCCAGTGTCACTCCTATCCACTTTTGGCACTCCTATCCAATCACAAAATGAAAGTCAGATTCTTGTTTATGTTAGTGTCCCAATCCTGCACAATGAATCCTAGACCCTGTCTCATCCGTATCAACTAGTTTTTAGCTAAGTTTAATTTTATACCTCTTATTACTATTTTTAGAAAGATCAAAATTTTAATATAACTTAAAAAAAATTAGTAGCCTAATTATTGTATATTTATTTATTGATTTTACTGCTTAGACCTTTTAACTAAATTAGGAATAAAACCCTAAATATTCTTAAAAATAGGTTAAATTATTTGGTGAGCTCGACTTACTTCATTTACACATAAAAACCTTAGAAACCTTAGGGTAAAATTCCTACTAAATTTTCCTCTATTTTTATAATTTTTTACCTGCATAATAAAATAAAAAAATATCATTAAATTTTAAATTTTCATAGTAATTTTAAATACTTTTCTTTCAAACCATAGTTATCCATACTAGGTCCTAGTATTTTTCCAATAATTTCCAATAATTTTATAAATTTTTACTAGCATATTTAAATCAAAAAAATAATTTAAATTTTAAAATTCAATAGTAATTTTCAAAAAATATTTATTTTTCAAAACCCTAGTTGCATATACTAGGTCTCTTCAAATCATAAATTTTCTAGTTTTGATATTTTTACTTGTGTATACACCCTAAATTGGTAAAGAAAACACACATATCATGTCTTTTCATAGTCATTTCATAGGAGACTTTGATTAGAGAATATGAGCTTTTATTCACATCTAGCCATTGTCCCTTTATCTGACTTGTCTCAGTCTCACTACATTCCCTAGACATCTTTTTACTTATTCCTAGTCATCCATAGCTTTTCAATCTTAACCCTTTTAGACCCAAACACCTCTTTTAGACGTAGACCCAAACCCACAAGTCCTAGACCCCCTAGACAATAGTTCTCAAATAGGACTATAATGTTGAAACCTAGGGTGTCCAGTTTTCAATGCAATTATCTAAGAGCAAATTTGGTCCCAATAGTCAGTTTATTCTATAGGATGAGTCTTACCCCTTTTCTTTGATTCATTCCTAAGTTTTCCAATGGTTAGTTTCTTCCATAGGATGAGTCTTACCCCTTTTATTTTATTCAAAATAATGAGTCTCCTATATAAAGGAGTACACAAGGTATTTTATATCTAGCACTTACTATTTTGGCACATTAGACATAATAAAATCAATCAATAGTATAACTCACTTCTCTACATCACACATAGATTTGCATGCTTGATCAAGGGCCTAGGAAAAAATCATTCTTTCATCAATCATGCACATTGATTATGCATGTTCCCTAAGGAAGAACTACATCGAATCTAAGACCCTAGCTTGAGGGTTAATGTAGGTAGCAATCAGAATAATAGGGGTTCTAGATTGTGTAATCATTCTTACCATAATCCAAAATTTCCCCCTTTTACTTTTGATATATTTTTTGTTTCTATGTGTGTAGATGAATACATGTAATGACGATTAAAATAGACTTATATCGAGCTTCTATTACTCCCAAGACCTAAAATTTGGTACATAGGGTCATATTGAGCAGATGAATATAACCCATAAAGATTTTAGCCTTAGGACAACATCATCAGGAAATGACTATAACATTGATCACCAAGGTGCCATATTTATGGTGCTCCTATCTAATTACAAAATGAAAGATAGATTTAGGTTCCAGATAATATCTTAGTCCTATGTGCGAGTTATCAGACCTTGACTCATTTGAATCATCCTATTTTTTTTAGATAAGTGTTCTTGTCCCTTATGCAAATTAATTTGATTAAATTTACATAAACTTAGGTTTTACTATATATAATCAAAATTATTCCCATATTCAAGACCTTTATTATTTAGGAATTAAACATCTAATTTCCTAAAACAATAAAACATTTGGTGAACCCAACTTACTTTGAACAAACCTAAAACCCTAGTTACACTTAGGGTTTTTCCTTCATATCTTGTGAAAAAATTTAATTCTTATAATTTTGATTTTTATATTAATTTTTGTACATTTATCCTATTCAAAATTATTTTGATAATTTAAAATTTTTGCATCAGTTTAATCACCAAATAATATCTAATATCATTTTAAGATCATATTCTCACGTAAAAACCTGTTATGATTAAGATTAAATGAGTCCTCAGCATAGGTTTTAACTCCATCTCAATATATTGCTTAGTGTTATACATGATAATAGAGGCCATAAGGTATTCCGTTACAAATAAATGAGCCTTCTTCATAGTAGACAATATCAGCTATAGAGCATATTCCTATACAATATGAATAATATGGGCACTTGTTCATGTGGCTGATAGGGTTTAGATAGTGATATAACACAATGTGATACAACATACATTCATTTCATTATCATCTCATAGATTCACTTAGCATGATAATGATGGAGCCAAATGTCTAGATAACCTTTGTATTCTTGAGCCACTCATAGGGTTTAGATAGTGATATAACACAATGTGATACAACATACATTCATTTCATTATCATCTCATAGATTCACTTAGCATGACAATGATGGAGCCAAATGTCTAGATAACCTTTGTATACACATAGTGTTATCTTACTTTCCCCTCTTACTAACAACTAACATTTTTTATTCCAGATAGCCATCCCTAGCCAGAACCAGACTATAAAAGTCTAGATTTTACCAAATCAAACTTATCCAGACACTTTCCCACTCAAACCAAATAAAAAATATCCAAATCCTACTCAAATTTATCCAAATAGTTTACCAATTACCACAAAAAATAGATTTTTGCTTACATACAATTATAATTTGAAATCAATAAGCCTAACATCACAATATCAACACATCACATCCAAACATATCAAAATAATAAAATCACATATTACAAGTGACATTTACCAAGCACATGCAAATTCAAAATATATACTAGATCAACCATTTCTAAAATCAACCACTTACAATCAATACACCAACATATTTCAAAATCCAAAACACAAATACACATGAGTTCAAAATAAAAATAACATCTATATATATATATCACAAAGTTTTCAAAACATATACATCATGTCAAGGTACAATCAATCATGAATGGGTGTCATGCCCTCACTCTTGGTATCACTCTCTCTTCCAGTGCCAGTCTCATAATCTTGTCTAGCACTCAATGACCATACACCTCCTCGAGCTCCTGAATGCTTCTTGTATCGACTATCCCAATCTAACAATTGACCACACTCATCAAAATCTACATATCATCACTGAAGATCTATATAGTCATATATAATCTTCATGCTCACCATGCCACAATCAGGTGGGGGCATCCTACACCTATCCAACTAAGCCCTAAGCTCATCCATCTCTGCTACTACCCTAACATAGCAGTTGTAGTTATATCAGCCCAGTCAAACAAATGAGCATAAAAATCAACTATAAATGTCACTCTCTCTATCAAAACCTCCTCCATAACATCATTAGGAACATGTTGTGTAAGCTCAAAAAGTGTCGATTCAATGATGGTTTCTTAGAACACATCATTTCCCCTCCCCACCCCAGTAGGTGCCTCATCCTATGCACCTCCCACTCTACCTGCACACATAAGAAGTATAACACTACATTAGATATATACTTTTAAATCCAAACTAAAGCATAAACATAGGTATAATTCAAATATAATCACTGATTACTTCCAATCATCTGGATCAACTCAAGATCCTCATATGCAGGAACATCCACTCCATCCATATGATATAATGGATCCCACTACTACCTAGCCCACCATGTAGTATATGGATCAATACATCCCACATCATCTACATCAAGAATATCTATAACTGTATCTTGTATATCCAAAGGTAATGGTGCCAACTCCACGTCAGTCGATCTAGCATGATCCCCTGCTCGCACTAGTGCCCATGCATTCCTCAACCATTCCTATGCCATAGGAGGAACATCTTGTTAAGCTCCAAACTATCTAGTCATGTGCTCATACTAAAATAACTCATAAACTCTAGGCCAATGGTCATGTATCTAACAACTAATCCTCATATATTGTAGCCAATCTCCATCCTCATGCCATCTAGAGAATCTTCTATAGGGCCTCCATATGATATCATGGGCCACCAATCTATCTAGCATCCTCCTATAGTGATCTATCCCAAGAGATCAAATATCCAACTCACTCATTCATAACTTGCCAAATGGTTGTGTTTATGCCCAACTCCCCCTCAGTAATCTAATAGGTTGCATAACTACTATGTGCTCATATGCCCAATAATGTAATAAAGTGAATGCACCCACACCACCACTGAATGACTCCTATGTAAATCTATATAAATCTCTATATAAGTGGGCTAGTATACTCCTACCCCAAAAGAACACAGTACCATAAATCTCAATGCTATGAACCACCATATGCATCCTATAAGCAATATACACTCCACTACCATCCACTACAACAAAAGAAGCTAATAATAAAACTAACCATTTCTACAAGTGTGGAACATTCGATTGCACAATCGCTAACAATAGCACATCACTATCACTACCTTGGAAATGTACTCTTGAGGACACCCTAACAAAGAGTATTAATGCATGATCAATGGCTACTACACCCATGTCATCTTGTAATGTCACCCATCACCCACTAATTGATAAATGTAAAATGTGGTATACATCCTCTAGAGTAACAATGATCTTTCCAAAAAGAAGTCAGAATGTATATGTATCAACATTCCATCTCTCACATAAGGTGATAATCATGTACCTATCCCACTGCACCATACCTAGATCACATACATGACCCAACCCATCCCTATCCATAACAACATGCTCATCAACAAATAATGGTAGCATCCTTAGTGTCTCCATCACCTGACCTCTATGAAACTCTCGCATTTACATATCACCTTGAAGACACCAAAAAATATAATATATATCAGACAACAATACTAGGGAAAATAGTCAAATAAAACAAAAATAGGAATAACTTCAAACTTGAAAAAACCATTCACAATAGACAATAAGGGTTTATAAGGACACTAGCATTGGGACTTGGACAATAGCACTACATCCTAGATAGTAATGCTGACTCTAGGACAAGAGCATTGAAACTAGTCAAAATTCTCCTATACTACTCAAAATAGCTCAAAAAAATCCAAAATAGGCTTCTAAATAGGTAAAAATCAAATGTCCAACTTACTCACCAGGGTAAACTCTTTGTCAGCCTCAATCTGGGCTACCAACTGCTCAATATGAGTCATGAAAGGTCCTCATCTCTTAGGCATTTTGAACTCCAGAGCTCCAATATCTCAAACTAGTCACTACACAAATGAATCCAAAGTCAATCACAATTCTTATATCAACCAACTCTTCTATTCAATAATAAAACACTATTTTGTTCATAACTCGAGCCTTGTAACTCCAATTTACAAACTATTTGATTCAATAGAATTGTGACAACAATACCTTCAACATAACACAACCTTTACTCTTTCACTACATCATTTGATTACTATGGCATTCACACAACCCTATACCTATTTTTTACCTTGATAATAGAAATTGATACCTACTAATAAAAAATAGTCATTCAAAACATTCAAGCAACCCAACCTATTCAATCAATCAATCTTTTACTCCATTCAATCTATTACTACCTCATTTGCCTACCATGACATGAACATTTTTATATCTCTACTATACCAAGATACAAATTCAGATCCTAATTAGTCAAAAATACCTTTCACTCATAGTAATTCAATCTCACCAATTCAATAATAGACTTCCAATCTATTCAATATATAGTAACCAAGTTCCTATACATTCTACCACTAGTCATCATTTTTGGCTCAACCTCCTCTATGATAGATTTCATCCCTCTCCCCAAAATGGGGTATCATTCCTACTATTCATATTTATACAATTATCCAACATACCTATCCAATCTCATAGATGGATACACTATGGTTCTCACACCTCTAGCAGTCAAATTATCAGATTTAACTTAGATCGGTCAAAACATACAGTGATTCAAACTACATGTGTCACTCAACATGGTTTTTACACCTCTAGTATTCAGATTATCAACATTAATTAGCTTAGATTGGTCAAGATTATATAGTAGTTCAGACTATTTGGGTCACTAAGCATTACTCAACTCAAGTTGGTCAAGATTATATAGTGGTTCAAACTATATAGGTCACTTAGCATCACTCAATTCAAATTCATCAAGATTATACAATGGTCAGGACTATATGGGTCACTTATCATTACTTAATTTAGATTGGTCAATATTATATAGTGGTTTAGATCATATGGGTCACTTAACATTACTTAGCTCAGATTGGTCAATATTATACAATGTTTAAGACTATATGGGTCACTTAGCATCACTTAGTTTAGTTTGGTCAAGATTGTACAATGATTTAGATTACATTAGGTTATTCGAAATTACTCAAGACATTTAGAGGGATGCACCTTCATTTTATAGATATACAGACTATTTAGATACCAAATTTAGGGGTATGTACATTACTACATATCTCACACATACAGATTCATATAGCATGACATAGTCACAAACTAGATAGAAGATTATAGGCATAGTGTAGAGCACATTGCTTTTGATCTCTAGTTTTGCACATGGGACATGACATGATAGATCATATCACATGTGATTATATATATTTCAAAATTATCTAAATTCATCACTCACATACTATATTTGGGGGCATGGCATAGATGTTCATGTCCTTCATCTTCCAAGATTATATAGATTAGGATGGCAGGACATGCCATTTTCTTCTCACACATTTACCAAAAAAATTAGTTTACACCTAGGCATTACTCAGGTTGTCACTAGGTTAGACCGTATGATCATCTACAATGATTAGTCCATTGTCTTACTCAGACTCAGACCTAAGATTTTGTGTGGGACAAAGGGCAGACATTGGTTTTAGACCTTCAAGCACTTTTCAAATCCAGTTCAGGAAGTATTCAGATTCAGTAGAAGGGGAATCTATTATAGGGATTCCTTCTTTCTTCAGGTAGTGTTTAGATCTAGTATAAGGGCATATATTATAGGGATTCCTTCTTTCTCTAGGCACTATTTAGATTCAATACATGGGGCATCTATTATAAGGATTCCTTCTTTCTCTAGGCACTATTTAGATTCAGTATAGGAGACATCTATTATAGGGATTCCTTCTTTCTCCAAGAAATATTTTAGTTCTTCATCCACTTCCCTAGCCAAGAAGTTGGACCCTTTTTTAACACACTTATCTTCATGTAGATAAGTTCAAGTACACATATTCTTTCTTTCTTTTAATCTAGTACTTCATTTCATTGCATCACTAGATTAAAAGGAGGGGAAATATATACACCCTAAATTTGTCAAGCAAACACACATATCATGTCTTTTCATAGTCCTTTCATAAGAGACTCTGACTAAAAATACAAGATTTTATTCACATCTAGCCATTATCCCTTTATCTAACTTGTATCAATCTCACTACATTCCCTAGAAATGTCTTCACTTATTCTTAGTCATACGTAGCTTTTCAAACTTAACCCTTTCAGACTTAGGCAACTATTTTAGACCTAGACCCATCCCCCTAAATCCCATACCCCTTGGACAATAGTGCCCAAATAGGGCTACAACATTGAAACCCATGGTGTCTAATTTTTGGTGCTATTGTCCAAGATTAAATTTGTTCCCAAAAATCAGTTTCTTCCATAGGATGAGTCTTACCCCTTTTCTTTGCTTCATTCCTAAGTTTCCCAGTGTCAACCAAATGTAAATAAAACTTCTAATTTTAAAATAATGAGTCTCCTATATAAAGGACTACACAAGGTATTTTATATCTAGCACTTATTATTCTGACACATTAGACATTATAAAATCAATCAATAGTATAGCTTAGCTTCTCTACTTCACACATAGATTTGCATGCCTGATCAAGGAAGGGCCTAGGAAAAATTCATTCTTGCATCTATCATGCACATCGATTATGCACATTCCCTAAGGGAGAAATACATCAAATCTAAGATCTTAGATTGAGGGTTAATGTATGTAGCAATCAAAACAATAGGGCTTATTGATTATGAGATCATTATTCCCATAACCCACATTTTACCCCCTTTTAATTTTTATCTATTTTTTGTTTCCATGTGTGTAGACAAATATAGGTAGTGAATATTGAATTAAATTATAGTGAGCTCTAATGACTCATAGGACCTAAAATTTGGTACATAGGGTCATATTAAGTAGACGAACAGAACCCAAAAAGCTTCTAGCCTTAGGACAAAAACATCGAGAAAGGACTATAGCACCAGACACTAGGATGTCTTGTTTTTATCACTCCTATCCAATCAAAAAATAGAAAATAGATTCAAGTTCCAAATAATAGCTCAGTCCTAAGTGCAAGTTATCAGACCCTAACTCTTTTGAATCACCCTATTTTTTAAAGATAAGTGTTCTTCTCCCTTATGCAAATTAATTTGATCAAATTGACATAAAGTTAGGTTTTACTATATTTAATCAGAATTATTCCCATATTCTAGACCTTTATTATTTAGGAATTAAACATCTAATTTCCTAAAATAATAAAATAACTTGCATACTTAACTCAAAAATTCACTTTCAATTTCAAAATTTCATAGTAAGTTTTTCAAATATTCATCTTCCAAACCCTAGTTGCATCCATTAGGTCCCATTGATTCTTTAGGTATCACCTTACATGTTTCTGAGCTTTGTATCCTTTTTATGTATATTCTAATACTTTGTTTAGATTATATATGTTTAGTATTTTCTACTATTATCCAAGTTATTTATTTATGCCACCTAAGCTCCTTGCATCTCTTCCTTCAAGATGAAGTGCAAGACTTAGTGGCATCCCTCTTGAATTCACCTGAATTCCTTTAACTTGACCATATACCATGGATAAACAACCAAATCAGATTCTTGCTATAGATTCTACATATCTATATTACACCAATTTCAATGAGGATAATTCAGACAATGAGCAATATGAGAATAACAATGATGACGTACACACTGATGCTCATGCTCCACCACATTGGACTACTAATCCACTTCCACCCATTATTGATAATGAAGTTGTCCTCAACAAAGATGTGATTCTACAAAGTTTTAGAGAAAGACTCAGGGAACAAATCTGAGATCATCCTCTTATATTACAATCTATCATGGAAATTAAAAAGACTAAACAAGTTGAATCTTCCATTCCTTTAGAGAAACTAATTTCAAATGACACTACAAGGGAAACTATGTCTCAATAACCCTCTATATAAGCCCAACCTTACTCTATGCCACCAATTACAACTAGTACATCTTTGTCTCCTGATGTGGTAGCCCTTGTGCAAGAGATAAGATCTCTTCAATCCAAGGCGCTACATCTTGAGCAAAGGGCCTCTAGACCTACATAATATTTGGACTCTTTTGCTCCATCACATACACCATTAGCACATCACATTGCTTCTATATCCTTACTAAAATGTTTTTTTCAACTCAAGCTTACTCTATATGATGGCAAGGGTGATCCAAAAACACATTTGAGAGATTTTCATGCTATATGGTTAGACTATGTACCAAATTACTGGTTATTTACCAAGATATTCCCATGGAGCCTAAAGAATTCTACTTTATAATGGTTCTAAAATATACCAAATCAATTGGTCAATGCATTCAATCCTTTACCCAACATGTTCCTAGCTCATTTTAGCATTAACATTGGTGATAAGGTTTCATATGCCCAAGTTTCATAACAAATACAAAGGTCAAATGAGCATCTCATAGATTATGTTCTTTGATATAAAACTATCTTGGCTAAGATGACTAGCCCCATAGTCAATCAAGAGTTACAATATATCTTTAAACAAAGTCTTCTACCAGCTTTGCATGAATCTATCATGTTTATAAGATTCTCTTCCTTCACTGAATTGTGTCACACACTAAAGGAAAGAGAAGTCAAGTTAATTTCAATGGGCAAACTCAAGTACATGAGCATATCAAAATCAACCAATAAGAGTAATAGTAAAGTCCCATACAAAGTCAAGGTCAATGATAACAAGATTCAAAATCAACCTAAAATTAATGTGTCTTATAATCCCCCTTAGCGTGTGGTTTTATTATTATCTCTTCCTCAGTGTACATTTACCAATCTACTAATTTCTCCAACTAGAGTTTTACAACAACTATTGGAATGTAACATCATATCTCTCCCTCCTATTCAGGAAGTTGACCCAATAAAGCCTCTTCCATGGGGATATGATCTGTTGGTGAATATTTTGTTGATCAACATACTGATAAACAAAATAGGTCTGATCAACCAAAGTAGGAAGATTGGTCATCCAAATGTGTAGGTTCACCACATCAAAAGGGGACTAATCTCTCCTCTCATCAAGGGGAGGTTCCCTATATATATATATATATAATACTCAAGGGTAGGATAAACCATTCATCTCTATTTTTTTAGAGATGATGCATGCAGATCAAAGGAGAAATCTCAAGGGAAATGACAGAAAGCACTCATCTTCTTTCAAAAGTACTATTCAACAAACCACAAGAATACTCCAAGTAGTAATTGCAAAATGTAAACAAGGACGCAGTAATCAACAAATTGAGATGTAGCACAAAGTCTCCACCTGAATTTCCCAAGAGTGAGACACGAAGGACAATGAGGGCACAAAGTCATCCCAAGGTCCTTTACACAGAAACAAAAAGAAAACACACTAAAGGCAATTATGGGGGCACAAAGTCTCTCCACAGTTGACTTCAGGACACCTTCCTGACTATTTTCACTAATCCTATTTGTTGAATTAAAGGAATAGAAAATATATTAAGGAAAAAGACAAGAATAGTTTCCCCAACAACAAAGATATCACATCACAAAGTCTGAAAAGTCACTTGCTTTCTTATTCCAATAACAAAATATGATCAACAATCTAAGCTCAAAGTCTCAGTAATGCCTTTCAATTTGGGTAGAGTTTCATTTCTGATTGTCAAAGAGAGATATTTTTTACACTAAACAGAGAGTCCCTTATATAGCCTCTTCAAGATGGACTTGGGAATAGTAACACATCATGTTGCATTGAAATTTGTTAAGAAGACATGCTGTAATTTAGGGGCATCTACCCATTTGCTTTTCTCAATGCAGAGAAACAAGTCACACTATTGAAACTTTGCCTCTTTCAATGTCCACCTGGTGATCTAATCCTTCTTTATCATTCCTCCTTTTTTGGTTAATTGAATCGGGTCCTTGATTCAATTTGATGCTCTATTCCTTAGTTGCTTCCTGCTAATCTTGGCCTTAAACTCTTTGAATGCATTCAGGTTCATAGATTTCAACTTACAAGGATCAATGGCTATTTCATTATCATAACTTTGATGTCTGCGGGCACGTCACTTTCCTTGGCAATTCCTTCAACTTTGTCATTTGAGCTTTCCCAGAAGGAACCTGCCCTTCGAGCCTTGAGAAATGATCCACTTTGGGTCGGGAAGAGACCCCCACAAGGGTATCTGCCCTTCGAGCGGTCTTTGAATGGCCTTCAAGCTAAGTTCTTTGGCTCTTCTTTAAGGCTTTTCAAAATCAATAGTTATTTTACGAACCTTAAAATTGATGTTCGTGCACCCGTCACTATGCTTGAATTTCCAATGGCTAGTTCACCGTTCTTGACTTTGACGTCTTCGGGTGCGTAACCCCTTGGGATTTCTTTGGCTTTCTTGTTTTGTGTCCTCTCGAAGGGAAGGTGATCCTTTAGTTTTGGGAAGTGTCCTTTAACTTGATAGTTGAGAGTCTCCTGCAAGGGCACCTGCCCTTTGGGGTCCTTTGGTGGCCTTTTATCTTCAACATCCTTTGGGCTTTCCCATAGAATTTTTTTGCAGACATTTTCCCATGGATAAAAAGTCTGCAGATAATTTCCCGTAGACAAAAAGTCTGCAAGAATTATTCAGATTGATTTGTCTTTGCCTTTGGAAATTCTTTCAGGCTTTCCTGTCGTAGCTTCTTTCCCGAATTCCTTCAGACTTTTTGTTCCAAAGGAATTCCTTCGGACAAAAATTCTAAAGGAATTATGCCTTTATCTTTGCGGGAGTTTTGTTTGCCTTAAAAAAAATTCTAAAAGAATTTACCTTTACGGCTTCCTTGAAAATGACCCTTTTGAAGGGTGCCTTTGTCGACCAAGTGCCCTCCGCAAGGGCACTTATCCTTCAAGAGGCTCTCTTGAACTTTTGCTTTGAACTACTCCTTTGAACCAACTAATGAACCAAGCCGATGAACCAAGTTTTGAACCAAGCTTTGAACCAAAATGGTTCAAGCTGATGAACCCTTTGATTGAACCAAAAGCCATTAAACCGTTTGATGAATCAACTGAGTGAACTGAAGCATTAAACCGCTCTATTGAACCAACCGATGAACCAACTTTGGTTCAATGATTCAATGGTTCATTCCCTTTGATTTGGCTAAGTCCTTTTGATCCTTGTTGAACCAAACATGTTGAACTTGTTGAACCTTGAACCCATTGAACCAAAATGGTTCAAGGTTCAACGATTCAATCCTTGCTTAGAAGCTTGCCGATAAACTCTTTTGGTTGAACCTGGTCATTGAACCAACTTTGAGATTGCATAAGTGTTGAAAGCTTACTTCTTTCCTATAGAGTCCATAGAAATCAACCTGTGAAGCTTGTTGAACTTGGTCTGTAGAGTCCACAAATTCAAGCTTGCAAAGTCTGTAGATTTAAGCCTACAGAGTCTGTAGATTCAAGCCTGCAGAGTCTGTATATTTTTGAGAAGCTTGAAAAATGAGGAATTTGAATGCCCAGGACAAATTTTGAAAAGGGAAGAGACAATTTTGGTCTGTAGGACCAAAATAGTTCAAATGTTGTCCCAAAAATGAGTGATATTTTTGGGGGACAACAACTGGCTCTAGTTGGGGAACTTTTATCAATTGTAAAAAGAATTGAAGGGAGTAGAATCCAAAATATCCAATGTATTCATGTGTACCATTGGGCTACGGAGTCATGTTTCCCAAAAATGAAAGGCATCAAAAATGAAAACAAACAAAACAAAATAGAATTAAAAACTATACAAATATACATATATATACAGATGCAATAATATGATACTTCAAGAGTTGAAGTGTTTCAGATGTTGCTTCCTGAGAGGTAGTGAAAAGAGTGTGCCATATTGGTAAACCAGTAGGAAACCATTTTTCCCCCAAAAATGGTGATGGGAAAGTGGATCTCTCCACCAGGAAACCAATTTTTAGCGTCTTCCTCTTCGCCTTTTCTTCTTCTTGCTCCATGGCAGGACGTGGTCTTCAAACTGAAAACCATAACTCCTTGCTCTCCCTTCAAAGAGTTCCTTTTGCTGACTTTGGAATATAGATATATGGTCCACCACCATAGCGTGCTATTCTACTGGTCTAGTCCAACACATGCTTTGATTGCTAGCATCAGACCCCTGACAAACCATCAGCTTAGCACCTCCTTTGATGTGGAGTTTGATCTCTTCATCTTGAGCAGTCTTTAATCTGATCAATAGAGATCTGTATCTAGTTGTGGAAGAACTACTACCATCATATTCCAAGAGCCAAGCATCATTAGAAGCTGATCTTCTATTAGATTTCTCTTCATTGGAGATGGAAGATCCTTATTGATTTATACTACACCCTACTAATTCTTATGATGCCTTATTTGGATCAAATCCTAGATTGCCAGCTACAAGACTTTCATTAGCTGAGACATGAGCATCCTCTATGGTCAAGAAGTAATTATCCCTACCTGAAGGTTCAAATAGAATTTGAGCTGCAGGGGCTGATGTTTGGGTGTCCACAATTTTTGCCTCAGACAGGTCCGCACCTGGTTCTCCATTAATGTCTAATTGCTCAGGATTGGCTTGCAGGGATTCAAACTTAGTCATTTGAATTTTGGATTTCTTGACATGATCAATCATGTCAAATGACTAGAATGGACTTGGAAGAGAGGATGGGAGTTCATCCTTTTGGTTTCTGGGAGGAGGAGGACTGGTTTGCAAAGTTGAAGTAGAAGGTACAGAGATGTTCGATGTACTTACTTCTTTGGCAATCATCGGGTCCTTTGACTGAAAAGGAAGAGGGGTTCTCTACTTACAATTGGAATTGTACGCTGATTTCATTCCTCTATTCTTTCTTTTTCAGCTTACTGGGCTGACTGATTCTCAGACTGGGTGAATACTACATATGATCCTTTGATTGCTTCACCTTCACTTCTGGGTTCATCCTGGTAATTTAAAAAACCAATGTGGGAGTCGCCAGCTAATTCTTCTAGATCCTCCTTGAAGAGATCAGTGCCATTTTCTTGCTCAAATTTAGGTTGAAAATATGAAACATGTTCTATTTCCAGATATCCAACTACTAAGTTGGTTGGAGGTGCTTCAAGGACAGGGTTCCTCTATGGGGGAAGAAGACAATTTTGTTGCCCTTGACTTCTGGCAACGTTGCCTTGATATGGTTGATTAGGGAATGTCCTCCTTGGTATATCTTTATATAGAGGAGTAGAAGACATACATTGTGCCATTTGCCTTTTCAAGGCTAGTAATTCATTTACCAGCTTTTGTACCATTGGGTCAGTGGTTACTGTGGGTGAGTATTCAGAAGATGAAGAGGGTTTGCCTCTATTTGGATCTCTCCTTATCTTTCCTACCAAGATAAGGTCAGCTTCTACCTCAGTAGCCAAGTCTTGAGTAGTAACAAGATCTATGTGGCCAGCTTGTCTAAAAAAAAAACTCACTTCAAGCAGTTGTGAGTTGATGAAGAAGCATTTGAGGTTATGAGGTGTCGGCTGGGTGACCATGGGAATCTTGTGCCTCAACTTATCGAACCTGGCAATAAAATCCCTCATAGGCTCATGAGGCTCTTTCTTCATTTGAGTGAGTTGGGCTAGCAAGGCATGTGCATCTTCTATGGGTTTGAACCTTGCTTCAAACTTGGCTTTGAGTGTATCCTAGTCAGTCACTGATCTAGCTTACAGATGGTAAAACTAGTCTACAACAGCACCTTGTAGTGTCTCCACAAAAATCCTGACTACCACGTCTTCAAATTCCACCCCTATAACACCACAGGCTATGCTGAAGGCTTTAATGTGTTCATTAGGGTGAACTATCCCATCACTAAAAAATTTGGAGAAATTCTTTCTTGAACTATGTGGGAGTTCATGCAGAGGTGGAGTCAAGTTGAGTGGGCCAAAAGAGTTACCCCAAGGGCCTCAAACTGCCATGATTTAATTAAGAAAAATAGAGATAACAAATTTGGATGGAGTGGCTAGATTATAGAACAAGAAAAAATGGAAAAGGACTGGCTCAACTTCAGCTTGAGGCTTGAGGCTTCAAACTATGCACTCTTTCCTAGCAACTCTAGTTTTACAGACCAGATAAAATAACAGAGGTGGAGGAAGATGGTAAGGCTATAAATGGATAATGGGTAAGACATGAAATGGAGTCACCAGAGTCTATAATGGATAAGGGTTATAATGATAATGGGTAAGACACAAGTGATGTTTCAATCTGAAACTTGAGGTTCCAAATTGCGCGAAATTATGTATATCCCCAGTGGAGTCACCAAAAACTATTGGTTGAATATTTTGTCAATTAGTGTACTGATAAACAAAATAGGTCTAATCAGCCAAAGTAGGAAGATTGGTCCTCCAAATGTGTAGATTCACCACATCAAAAGGGGACTAATCTCTCCGCTCATCAAGGGGAGATTCCCTATAGATATGCTATATATATATATATATATAAATAGAAAATAATACTCAAGGGTAGGATAAACCATCCATCTCTCTTTTTTTAGAGATGATGCATATAGATCAAAGGAGAAATCTCAAGGGAAATGACAGAAATCACTCCTCTTCTTTCAAAAGTACTATTCAACAAACCACAAGAATACTCCAGGTAGTAATTGAAAAAAGTAAACAAGGATGTAGTAACCAGAAAAGAGAGAATTAGCACAAAGTCTCCCCCTGAATTGCCCAAGAATGAGAAATGAAGGACAATGAAGGCACAAAGTCGTCCCAAGGTCCTTTACATAGAAACAAAAATAAAACACACTAAAGGCAATTGTGGAGGCACAAAGTCTCTCCACAGTTGACTTCAGGACACCTTCTTGACTATTTTCACTAATCTTGTTTGTTGAATTAAAGGAACAAAAAATATATTAAGGAAAAAGACATAAGAATAGTTTCCCAAACAACAAAGATATCATAGCACAAAGTCTGAAAAGTCACTTGCTTTCTTATTCCAATAACAAAATATGATCAAAAATTTGAGCTCAAAGTCTCAGTAATGCCTTTCAATTTGGGTAGAGTTTCAGTTCTGATTGTCAGAGAGAGATATTTTTTACACTAACAGAGAGTCCCTTATATAGCCTCTTCAAGATGGACTTGGGAATAGTAACACATCATGTTGCATTGAACTTTGTTAAGAAGATAGGCTGGAATTTAGGGGCATCTGCCCATTTGCTTTTCTCAATGCAGAGAAACAAGTCACACTATTGAAACTTTGCCTCTTTCAATGTCCACCTGGTGATATAATCCTTCTTCATCATTCCTCCTTTTTTGGTTAATTGAATCGGGTCCTTGATTCAATTTGATGCTCTATTCCTTAGTCGCTTCCTGCTGATCTTGGCCTTAAAGTCTTTGAATGCATTCGAGTTCATAGATTTCAACTTACAAGGATCAATGGCTATTTCATTATCATAACTTTGATGTCTGTGGGCACGCCACTTTCCTTGGCAATTCCTTCAACTTTGTCATTTGAGCTTTCCCAGAAGGAACCTGCCCTTCGAGCCTTGAGAAATGATCCACTTTGGGTTTGGGCAGTCTTTGGATGGCCTTTGAGCTAAGTTCTTTGGATCTTCTTTAAGGCTTTTCAAAATCAATGGTTATTTTACTAACCTTAAAATTGATGTTCGCGCACCTATCACCACGCTTGAATTTCCAACGGCTAGTTCACCGTTTTTGACTTTGACGTCTTCAAGCGCGTCACCCCTTGGGCTTTCTTTGGCTTTCTTGTTTTGCATCCTCCCAAAGGGAAGGTGATCCTTCAATTTTGGGAAGTGTCCTTTAACTTGATAATTGAGAGTCCCCCGCAAGGGCACCTGCCCTTCGGGGTCCTTCGGTGGCCTTTTATCTTCAACATCCTTTGGGCTTTCCCGTGGACATTTTCCCGCAGAAAAAAAGTCCGTAGATAATTTCTCGTGGATAAAAAGTCTACAAGAATTATTTCGATTGATTTGTCTTTGCCTTTGGAAATTCCTTTGAGCTTTCCTGCCATAGCTTCTTTCCCGAATTCCTTCAGACTTTTTGTTCTGAAGGAATTCCTTCGGACAAAAAGTCTGAAGGAATTATGCCTTTGTCTTTGTGGGAGTTTCATTTGCCTTAAACAAAATTATGAAAGAATTTACCTTTATAGCTTCCTTGAAAATGACCCTTCTGAAGGGTGCCTTTGTCGACCAAGTGCCCTCCACAAGGGCACTTGTCCTTCAGGAGGCTCTCTTGAACTTTTGCTTTGAACCGCTCTTTTGAACCAACCAATGAACCATGCTTTGAATCAAGCCAATGAACCAAGTTTTGAACCAAGATTTGAACCAAGCTTTGAACCAAAATGGTTCAAGCCAATGAAACCTTTGATTGAACCAAAAGCCATTGAACCATTTGATGAACTGATTGAGTGAACTGAAGCATTGAACTGCTCCATTGAACCAACTGATGAACCAACTTTGGTTCAATGGTTCAATGGTTCATTCCCTTTGATTTGCCTAATTCCTTTTGATCCTTATTGAACCAAACACATTGAACCTTGAACCCGTTGAACCAAAATGGTTCAAGGTTCAACAGTTCAATCCTTGCTTAAAAGCTTGCCGATAAACTCTTTTGGTTGAACCTGGTCATTGAACCAACTTTGAGATCGCCTAAGTGTTGAAAGTTTGCTTCTTTCCTGTAGAGTCTGTAGAAATCAACCTATGAAGCCCATTAAACTTGGTCTGTAGAGTCCATAGATTCAAGTCTGTAGAGTCCATAGATTTAAGCCTACAGAGTTCATAGATTCGAGCATGTAGAGTCCATATATTTTTGAGAAGCTTGAAAAATGAGGAATTTTAATGCCCAAGACAAATTTCAAAAAGGGAAGAGACAATTTTGGTCTATAAGACCAAAATAGTTCAAATGTTGTCCCAAAAATGAGTGATATTTTTGGGGGACAACATGATCAACATTCATTTTGTGAGTTTCATAAGGTACCAGGTCATACAATAAATAAATGCATCAGTTTGAGACATAAGATATATAATTTGATATATGTCAATAATATTGATCATGGAACTTCAGTTGAGCCTCCTCAGGCAAAGCAAATATAGGATAAATCTTTGAAAATATTATTTAATCCTTTTTTGTAGCATTCTAAATAAGAGACAAAGGATGGATTTGGCGCTTACCATGCATATCATGCACATCTACCACTAGATACATATATGGCATCTTCAATTGAGACACATCCTTTGAGTAACATGATTGGTGTATATAATTCTAGAGTTCTATCTAAACGTTCCATCTCCTTCCTAGAGCAAGAGATAGTCAAGGATGATTCAAATTATCGTGCACTCTTTATTAGAGATTACATTCATAATCATCCTATTCATAGTGTTCTTATCAATAATAGATCCAGTGTAAATATATGCACTATGACGTTACTACAATATTTGGGATATTCAAAGCAAGATATTACCCTGATGGACATAGTTATTAGTATATTTCGTAGGCACATATAGAGTTCATTAGGTGAGATCATACTTCCTCTATAGGTTGGTCCAACACATGTGGCCACACCATTCACTATTGTTCTTAGTGTAAGAGTTTTTGATATGTTACTTCATCAACCATAGATTTAGAAACTTCATGTAGTACCTTCTACAGTTCATAGATATGTGAAATTAATTCATGATAATTAGGTTGTTACAGTTGGTGGAGTTCCATATGAGTTACCACTCCCCACTTCAAAGCCATCTTCTACTTTGTAGTTACCAATTTTAGTTCAGCTTCTAGTTCTAGTTTCTCTACTAGTTATATTTCCTCCTCTGGTTTCAATTCAAACACAATTGAGGCATCCATCACTAGCATAGAGAGTTCATATTCTTCCATAACTTCAGGATTCTAGACAACTTTCATCTATAATATTTACACCTAGGGAAGTATTATTGAGATATCATGCATCTACTCACAAAGAACATGTTCAAAGGCCTTCTCTTACTACCACCTGGGTCCTTAAGATCCCTACAGTTGCATTTACTTCTTAGAATTACATGGGGACCCCACAGTTAGCTTTTACTTTAGATATTTCAAATCAGTTGCAACATACACACCTTTTAGAGCCATAGTCTCAACATTTCCATCATGCTTCATGATCACACATAATTCCTCTCTTTGATATAAGACACCATGATAGGGAGTCTCTCATGAGACTCATTGGTTAATATCATCTCTTCTCATTGTTTCCTATACATAGTTTCTTTTACTTGATTTTACACAACCTTCTTATGATTTATTGTACATAGTTCAAATATCTCAAAAACACAAAAACATTCAAATAAGTTAAAAAACACCAAAAACATTTTTATTGTCTGCATAATCTATGCTTTATATTTCTACTATCATGCTAGACTTACATTTGTTGTTCTATGCTAGTGTTTGTCGATTTATCTACATTATTATGCTTCACTTGATCTTCTTTGAGTGTCTATAGTGACATCCAGCTCTTTGATTGCTTCAATCTACTCATTTAGGGGCATCCTACTCCTACATTCAAGACATACATCGATATACATACCCACTAGGGGCATCTTCTACATGACTACACTATTCAAGTTATGTCATTCTTATACTACACACTCTAGTTATCATGTTGATGTACACTATTTACTAGCTTACACATATTACTATATTGACATGTCACTAGTATACAACACTTGTGTATTTCTTAGCATATATCTCATCATGTACTAATATGTCTTGCATACTTTTCCTCTTAATTTGATTAGTTAGATATGGTTGTATTTCTAGTTATTACATTCTTTAATTTCTTACTTAGCGTAGCTAGATTATTTGCATTCTTATATTACTAATTTTTCTTCTATATATGCTTTAGGACATTTAAAAATGTCCTTTACTTCTATTTTTGTGTATAACTTAGGACATTTGCCATTGTCCTTTGCATGTACTCTTCTATGTGATTGTGGCCCTCGTGCCAACTTTGCTTGTTTTAGTTGTATGTGTATGTGGCATTTAAACATGCCTTATATACTTGATTTCTATTTTGAGTGACATGTGCCCATTTCCCTTGTTTATTTGGCCCCTTGGCCATCCTTGTATATACTCTTGCTTCTTATCTTGTTTACTTGTTGCTTGATTGCTTTTCGATTGTTTGCAATGCTATGATCCACATCATGCATTATCTTGATTTCTTGGATGCCATGATGGACATCATACTCCATCCTTCCATGACAAATAACAAATAACAACTAACACTTATAGTTCCAATTTAGTACATTGCACATGTTATTACATTTTTATATCTACCTAGGAATCCTCCTATTGATCTAACAATCTTCCAATACAAACCATACTATATCTTGAGATATCTTATTTATTATCATTGCATTATCATGTATATTTATAGCATAACACACTTGTATGGATATTTATTCCCAAGGAAGTCATTGTAGGGTCTTCACTCCTACTCTCAAAAGAGTGGGAAATAAACAAGGGTTATATCATAGAGATCAGAGCTCTTACCAGTTAAAAAAATAGTTTTAGAACACTCATAATAGAAACCAGACATCAAACCAACTAGAACAGACCAGGTAGATAGTGAAAATACCAAAACAATCATTAGATTTAGCCCATGATAACTATGCCAAGATTTTCTAGAAATAGATAGAAAAGTAGATTTAGTTATAATTTTTTGCACAATCAGACTAGTTCAAAATCAATAGTTTTTAGTACACTTATGCTTAGAAAATCTAGATATAGGGGGATTCATGTGTGGAATGATTGAATCTCACTTCTATTTTTAGATACGATAGTTGGTATAACTTCTAGATTAGAATCCATGTTTCAGACACTAGTGATTGGGGGTAATGTATGTGACACATTTATTTCTTGTCTTTTTTGAGTTCAACATTACCCAAGTATTCTCAGTAGTTACATGCTTTATTCCATCTATAGGTGGTTGGAATAATTTTGGAGTGTCTTTCATACAAGTCTAACCTCCACATTTTAGAGTGGCTTTCATATAATCTTAGTGTACCTATTTCAGAGTGGCTTTCATACAAGCTTAATCTCCATCTTTTGGAGTGGCCAAGAGTGGCCTAGTTTTTAGCATACATTTGGCTATCCATGCCAACATTGTCACATTATAGAGAATTTATGGGATTTAGGAGTCATCTCATTTGACATAAACTTTATACTGATATCAGTTCATAGCTTCACTTCATGGGGTAATGATGGAGTCAAAGACTAACTAGGCTTTATATTCTTGATCCACCTATTCAGAGGGATTGGATACATAATCCAAACATCATTAACATAGACATGATCATATATATTCAATGAGTGGGTGACGATGGAGACAAAGGGCCAACCTTTGTATTCTTGAGCCACTTTTTGAGTAATTAATCACTTATCTTCGTTCATGATATTACTCTTGGTATAACGTCATTCAACATATCCAACATTACTCATCATCACTATTGACCAAATTTGACTTCCAATCAAATGTGGTCAACCCATATAATTTTTAACTTTTTAATAAGGTTTAAATATATCTATGGCGTCTCATATTGTCCTATATATCTTTCTTGGTCTTGTCCTAGTCTTTGCCTAAGTCATTCCCCTTGAATTAGCCTAGTCAACCATGGTCAACTATGGTCAAACCTTGGTAAAACTTAGTCAAAGGTAAATTTTATGTCAAATTATCCTAATATGTCATTTATCATGTTTAAATGTGATCATAAGTCATAAACTAGTCATTTGTTATGTCTCATGTGAAAAAGGGGCCTTTTGGCCACCTTTTAGCCTATTAAATGACTTGTACTTACTTTTATATAATAAAATTTGACACCAAGCTGAGTTTCAATGTGGGTCATGTCAAGATCATGTCATTGTATAGTTATGAGTTAGGTTCATCAAGTAAGAAGTAGTTTTCCCTAAAAAATAGGCTTTTTCCAACACTTGTACAGACTTCCCAAGTTCCCTTGCAACAAAAAACATGGTGGTGTGACTATTCACATCCTCAAAGGTCATATTCATGATTTATTTTTGTATATTGCATAAAAAATTGCATCTGTAACTCATTTATCTTCTTTCTCTATTGGTAAGCCAAGGAAGGGCAAGTTCAAGCACTCACCATGAAAGCTACAGGTGGAGTTGAAGGAAATGCTTCTATTGGTGGATTATGATCCAATTATAATTAAAATCAATAGAAAGAGGTTCCATATTGGTGGATCCTACTTCATGAACAATGGTTAACACTCCAGGTAACTTTTTATGGAAATGAATCCAAGAGGGGTATAAGTTTGTATCTATTTCTTATTTTTAGAGTTCTAGGGAGTTGTGTGAGTTTTATGAGATGTTTTTAGGTGGGAATAAGGTCCTCTCTATGGTTTTTTAAACCTCCAACTCATTCTCTCTTCATGTCCTTGAAGAAGGATTCTAAAAGGTGCTTATTTTCCAAGTTGGTAATCATGGGTGTAGAACTTGAGTTTTACAATGTGGAAAGGATATCCATATAGGTTTCAATGTGTTTGGAATCATGTTTTCAAGGGTTATTTCATGAATAATCTTGTTGGATATCAAATTAAGTACTCCTCCCAAGCTAATTTGCCTAGTTTCCTTGCTCACTACCTTGTCTGCAAAATTTTAACAGTCAACTTCTCCAGGAGGTTTGTACAGAGATTTTAATGGTGGACACATGATGTAATTCATGTTTGAGGTCTTAACATTCCAAAAATATCATGAAATTCATGCCATAAAGCTAGAATACTATGCTACGAAGTGGTTTTCACTTTAAATAACGACTTGACTGTTTTGGGTTAACAGTCCCTAAATTTGGCAAATAGAGATCCTGAGGCTCCTTTGGGATTACATATGTCATGACAAAGATATTTTTCAATGGCCCTTGTTTTTTTTGTCTTCTATCCATATCTACCAAGAACAATCATGACAATTGTGAAGGCCAAAGGGGGTATGGAGATGGGAGTTTCAAGGCCTCAAAATTACCAAAAAATCATTGAATCCAATCAGTGGTATCTACAGGGTATGAATGACAAATTGATTTTACACTTCAAATTGACAATAATAATCATGATACCAAACTTTATCCATTCAAATTGGTCTAAATAACATTCTTGAGCTAGTGTGACAAAAAGAAAGGTGAGTTTCAATGTTTTGACCACTAATGTGAACCCCTACACATACAATAGACTTGTGAATGGCTACCTACAACTGAGGAAGATAGTGGAGTAAAATATGAAGTTTTATGCCTTATTTGAAGCTTCAAGATGGATGCAAGGTGAAATGAGTGAAAGGGGACTCAAGGTAACCTAACTACATCATTAGTTAAGGCCTAAATCCTTGTTAAAATTCACTAAATAGGGCCAAAACACCATGACTATTATAGTCAAGGTAGAGGAGTACCACCATGAAGATCTTGAGCATTGATGCTAATTTGAAGGTGTTATCTCCAAATCTTGCACCTTAGAAGAGGATGTTTAGGCCTCTTCTAGATTTGGGCAACATTAGGACATTTCTAGGCATGTGGGTATACCTATGTAGGAAATGAACCTCTAGATTTAAAGGGGCTAGCTCCCTAAATTTACCTCAGCAAAATAATCTCTTTCTAAACCAACTTAATTGAAAGGAAAAGGGTTAAAAATTGCATAATGGAAACCTATTTTAAGAATAGTGATACACCAATGTTATCTTCTACATGAATATCCTATCCTATTGCACAATACAACAAAATGCACAAACCCTTTTCAATCTTTAGATATTCTAAAACAAATATTTTAGTATAGATGCAACATGTATGAAATAACATAAGGGAAATGAACTAAAATGCAAATTGCACATTCCAAGAATAGTTAAACACTTACAATAATTAAACACACTTGAATGCACTCTAAATGACCTGTTAGACTAAGAACTCTTGCTCAGGTGTGAAGGATAAAGGACAGAAGGATGAAATATCATCACATAATGTCACTATACATCATTTCTACCCTTAGAAAATTTCTCAAAAAATGAAATAAAGGACTGTACTAATGCTTAAAGGTAGGATAGCATTCCAGTAGGGCTTTGCCGTATTATGTGGGGTTTATCTTTTCACTAGCCAAAGGGTCATATATATAGTAGAAAGGAAGTGAGAGGGGGAGACCTTTGGTGCCAAATAAAGGAATAAATTAGTTGGAAGTCTCCATCTTCGACTACAACCATCTTTGCAAAGGATGCTCATTCCAACCTTTTGATTGATCCATGTCATCTCCTATGGTTACATAGTTTAGCTTGTTCTCTCAAAGATGCTTCTCCAATGGTTACACTAATAGCAATAGGATATTCTTGGACTAAGTTATGGCATCAAAGTGGTTATCCACCTATTTTATATATATTTTTTTCATTCCATTGGCCTTATCTTCCTCCTTTGATTAGTCATTATAAAATGACACAGATCCTAGTTGATCAATGGTGATATGGCCCTCTCACTACTTCGATGGATGAAATACATGATTATTTGAATCTTCTTATGAATCATTTTTTTTGAACACCAATAGTTAGCTCACTATCTTGAAGTTGAAATTCATTCAACTACTATTCCACTTGGAAAACTCTTTTGGAGTCATTTTCCTTTAGTATTTTTGTTTTTGGGCACCTTCCTATTGTCCTCCCTTTGGACTACTCAACATGCCCTTCGACACTCTTTCTACGGACTCTGCAAAAGTGTCTATACCCTTTAGAATTTTTTTAAAGATAATTTGACATGGAAATACCATTTAAGACCTTGGGTTTAGGGTACTTTTTTTGAAAGGTGCCCTTTGGAGATTTTGAAAAGGCCCTTTGGACTTTTCCCAAGTGTCCCTTCAAACTATTTTCTTCGGGCATTCTCCTTGGAAATTTTCCTCGAAAGAATCCTCATCCATTTTATTTGAAAGAATCCACCTTTTAGGCCCCTTTGGATTGGTTCACCTTTGTTGAGAATGCTCCTTTGAGCTTTTTGTTTTGGACAAAAAGTTTGAAACAACTTTCTCGCGGGCTCCTTTTCTTTTCTCTTTGAAACCCTCTTTCTATAGACTTTATTTCAGTGTCCCTTTAGACCTTTTTTTAAGGACACTTTTTCAATAAAATACCCTTTAGTAATTTGTGTAGGGAACTTTATAGGTGAAAATATCCTCTCAAAACTTGAGGTGCCCTTTAAAAGAATGGAATTTCCCTTTTGAACTTGTGCAAGTGACCACTTTCTTGAAAGAGAGACCCTCAGAACCTTTGAATTGTACCCTTCCTTGGAATATGACCTTCAGAAGAATGAAAGTGGACCTTTATTTGAGGAAAATGCCCTTCAATATTTTTGAAAGTGTCCCTTCTAACTTTTTCTGAAGGAAACTTTGAATAAAAAAGACCCTTTGACAATTTGTAATGTACCCTTCAAAAAGATTATTTTGAACAAAAAGTCTGAAACAATTCTTTCAAAAAAGTTGAAAGACACATTTCCTTCAGAGAAGTGGTAAAGATCAATTCTTTTAGACTTTTTGTCTGAAACAAAAAGTATGAAAGAATTCCTTTAGAAAGTTGCAAAGGATAATTCTTTCAAAAAAGTTGCAATGGAGAATTATTTCAAACTTTTTTTCTGTAACAAAAAATTCAAAACAATTCCTTTGGATTTTTTGTGTGAAACAAAAACTCTGAAATAATTCCTTTAGATTTTTTGTTTCAGACAAATTTTTTGAAAGAATTCCTTTGAGACTTGAACAAAAAACCCCAAAAGAAGAAACTCACCAAAAAAAAAAATCACCTTTTTAAAAATACCAAAAAAGGCTTTTAAAGGGAATAATACTTGACATTTTTTTACAAAGAGAAATAAATAAATGGAATGCTACACTTAGAAAATACAAAAAAATGTAAAACCTGGGAGTGAAATATGGATAACATCTTGGTGATTCCAAGGGGAGGGATGCCTTCTATGACTAAGACCAGTTGCCTAAATCCTTCCATTGGGCATGGAGTCATGCATATAGGCATTCAAAAAATTACTTGAATAGACTTTTGGCTCAAGAACACATGTTAGATTGATTCATATGCACAAAGGTAGAGACACACACAAAACAAAAGGAAGCAAACACACTATGCTATAAAGCACTTAGGGAACACAAAAAAAAAACTAAAGGAAACACACCTAAACTACTATTTAAAATAGGCTTATAAGGACTAAAAGTATGACTTCAGATGTATCCCATTCACATGGATAGGCAATTCTTCTCCATTCATCTTGGTCAGCTAGAAAGAGTTGTTCTGATTTCACTTACTAATGATGTAAGGGCCACTCCATAAAGTGTCGAACTTTGTATGTCTACCTAGTTTTGCTCTATCCTCATCCCATTTCAAAACCAAGTCACCCTCCTTGAACACTCTTGCACTTTCTATTTTTTCAAAAGACCTCTTCATGAGTACTTGGTGGTATTTTATGGTCTTATGTGCATTGTCTCTTACTTCTTACATCTACATTAGTTTTTATCAATCTGACCTCCATTAGAGTATTTTCAAGTAGTTTCAACTGCTATGCAAGTTCTAGAGTAGGGTGTTCTTGAGATATGGACAACTTAACCTCTATCCCATAAACAAGCACAAAGGGAGAACTACCAATTGACTTTTAAGGAGTAATCCTATCAGCCCATAAGTCTATCTTCAACTTGTTGTGCAATGCTCTTTGATTGTTCTCCAATGTCCTCTTGATGATCTTGATGAGGTTCTTGTTAGTAGACTTAGCCAATCCATTACCTTGAGGGTAATAATTGGATGAGGTTCTAAAGTAAACTCCATTATTATTTCCCAATCAAAAGTTTTATCACTTATGAAATCAAGTACATTATCAAAAATGATAACATGAGGAACTCCAAACCTTTTATAATTCTCTCATAGAACTCTAAGATTGCATTTTCATTTGCCTCCTTCAAAGAAACAACCTCTACCCACCTTGTGAAGTAGTTAGTAGTAGTCAATATCCATTTGTACCCAAAAATTGATGGAGGGTTGATCATACTAATGAAATTAAGGCCCCATTTTATGAAAGGCTGGTCTACTTGGATAGGATTCAATAGAAGGGTTGTAAGTTTTTGTTTGCCTATAAAGAAGGCACATTGAGGACACTTTTTAGCCTAGTGGTAATAGTCCTTAAAAATACTAGGATAATAGTAAATATCCCTCATTATCTTTGTAGCTATCATCCTAGGAGAGAAATGACCTCCATCTGCACTATTGTGAAACTTTTCTAGCAACATATCAAACTGATCACTATCAACACACCTCAACAACACAACATTCACATATTTATTAAAAATAACACCATTTAAAAGATAATAAGGAATGGTATATAATCTAAAATACCTTATTTGAGACTTGTTCAAGACATTAGGGCACTCACCATTTTGAAGAAAACTAATGATGTCTTGTGTCCAACTTTGAACTTGTATGTCATCAGCTAGTTGGGGTTGAACTTGGTTAATCAATAATTCCTCTTGATGATCTTGAACATATAAAGTTAAATGCTCACATAACCCTTTACCTCTCACCAAGTTTGTCACCTTGATGTTTAAATCATACTTCATCACCTTGGTAATCCATCTAGCTCTCTTTTCATTGAGGCCTTTACTTAAAAGAAACTCCTTGGTGCTAAGATGAGAAACCATGATATGTATCTTATTGTTTGAAACCACGTGTCTAAATTTTTTCAATCCTCTTATCATAGATAAAAATTATTTCTCAATAAATGAATACCTACCCTTATAATCTTCTAATCCTTGGCTGAAGAATGCAATTGGTTGCTCTACCTCATCATCATTCTTTTGCATGAGCATAGCTGAGATTGTATCAAGGTTAGAAAAGGTATAGAGTATGAAATACTTGGAAAAGTTTTGGTTCAAGAGAGAAGGATATTTTATAATTGCTTGCTTGATTTCCTCAAAAATACTCTTACCTTTCTTTTTCCAAGCAAAATATTGGTTCTTCTTGAGCATGAAAGTGATAGGCTTTACCACAACTGCAAAACTTGGGATAAACCTTCTTAAAAAGTTTATTTTCCCTAAGAAGATTTGAAGTACTTTCTTCTGTTGAGGTAAAGATAATCCTAGAATAGCTTCAATCCTCTTAGGGTTAATTGACAAGCCTTCCTTAGAAACAATATGACCCAACAACTTACCCTCATGGACAACAAAGATGCACTTTTTTGGATTAAGGGATATTCTAAACTCCATAAATTTCTCATATACCTAACTTAGATGTTCCATATGATCAACAAAATATTTTTAAAAAATAGTTATATCATCAAGGTACACAAGCAAAAACTTATTGATCAAACCCTTAAAAGCCATGTCCATTGCCCTTTAGAATGTAGCTTCAACATTGGATAAACCAAATGTCATATTTTTGTACCCAAAGGTTCCCCATTTTGTGTTGAAATCTATATTGAACTAATCCTCTTCATTCACTAATATTTGATTGTAACTTGTATAACCATCAAGAAGTGAGAAACATTACGAACCTAAAACCACTTACAAAATTTGTTCCATGGAAGGTAGTGGGTAATGATCCTTAAGAGACACTCTATTAAGGTCTGAAAAATCCACACAAAGTCTAATCTCTCCATTATTATTTCAAATAGGTACAAGATTAGCCACCCAATTTGAGTGTTTGATAGGAAAGATAATCCTATACTCAATCATCTTGGTCAGCTCTTTCTTCATGAGTTACTCTATCTTGGGATTGATAGGCCTTTATTTCTTCTTGACTAGTTTAGCTCTAGGTTTTAACTCAATGGTGTGATGAGATAGAATTGGATCAAACCCTTTCAAATATTTATATTCCCAAGAAAAAATGTCATGGAATTCTTTTCACAATTCAATAAAGGCCTGCCTCTCATATAGAGAACATACTTTACCAATTTTTAGTAGCTTGTCCTTGTAAATCATGACTCTCTCATAGTTCTCTTCTTTCATGGACATGCTCACTCCTTTCTTATTTTGATCATCTTCATTGAAAACACTCTCCAAAGTAATCAACCCCTTAGGTATCTTATTTGTCTTCAACTGAATAACTTGTTATTCATATTGATCATTCAGTCTCTTTTGATTCTTTGAGGAGAATTTTACCTCATTTTGCAAGAAGTGTGCAATGTGCTCATTAATTTCAAACACTTTCCATGACACTTCATTATCTGGAATAGAAGGCATCACAATAATCTTGATATGAGATTAATCATTTTCATTCCCTACATCAGTAGTCATGTCAAACTATGATCCTATAGTAACCAATCTATTAACATGTTTATTTGAACCCCTTGGTATGGGCTATATGTTGAAGGAATCAAAGTATTCAATTAGGTCCCACACCCTATACTTGTAGGATTTAATAAAAAGATTCTTATTTGTATCTTGACTTCTCACTTGATGGATGACCAATTCAATATCTCCATAAACTTTTATATTCTTGATCCCTCTCTTCTTTGCCCATTGGAGGCCATGAACCATGCCTTCATATTCTACCACATTGTAGGTGAAGATGAAGTGGAATCTATATGTGGAGTAGTATTCATTATTTTATGGAAAAACTAACATAATTTCAGCTCCTTCACCTAATTTTATTCTTGAGCCATCAAAAAACATTTTCCATATCCTGTCAAGTTCATGATCTTCATTGGTGAGTGAAATAATAGAAGCATATTTTTGTGCATATAGTAAACTCCCAAATCAGTCTCTTTTATGAAAGTATATGGATCAAGTCAATGTGTTTTATTTTTATACTTATGAAGGAAAAGATAAAAAATACCTTCAAGGGGGAAGGAGGCTTCACCATCCATGATACCTTCTTCTTCTTTATTGATTAAACAATTCTGATTTGAACTTCTCTCTATGTATGGCTCAATATGAAACCTTGCTAAGGGCTGAGTCCTTATAGTCAATTTGGTTCTATATCTTGTTTTAAAATCTAGAAAATACTAGTTAGAAAAAAGGTACCCTCCTATCTTATCTGTGAAGTCTCTTGATAAGCAGATAACAAAATGAGTTGGAAGGTCTACCACCACAATGTCTTGTAAAATTGGGAAGCTTGGGCAATCATGTAGGAAAAATTTTAGACCTTTGACCAATCTCACTATCTTGGTTGGATTCCCATCAAGATAAAACACACCTTTACTATGTGGTTCATACTTCAATCCCAATTTATTATCCACCACATTAGGCATGATAATGGTACTAGCTCTACTATCTACAATACAATTATGAACTAACTTGTCTCCCATAATGAGTGTGAAGTAGAAGGGTGAATGCTTTTCATATTTTGTGGAGGGATCTAAGACATGACTTAGATAATTGGCAAGGGCCACACTATTTTGCTTTTATGTTTGAGGGGCTACATGAATGTTTGCTAGCTGTTCTTGTAATAACTCCTTTTAACCAGGCATATGCAAGACTTACTAAAGAGATATGCTTGTCTTGGAATTCTTCAAAGAATAAAAAATGTTTAGAGGGGAATTATTCACCTTTTATTGAATTCTTGAAGGTAGTGGGGGAGTTTGAACATGTTGTGCTATATGTTTAACAATCCTACTTGCATTCTAATTTTGCTAAGGAGCATGACTTATAGTAGGAAATGCATTAGGAGTCCCACTTTATGGCCTTAAAGAGGCATTACTTGGAGTTACACGTACTCCTATAACATCTCCTAGAGTTATCTTCTTGGCTCTTGTGTTGGATGCAATCGATGTGCTTTGATTCAACACATAATCATCCTTTGCTTGAAAGTTCATCATACCTACACTTTGGCTACTACCTTCTTCATGGATATTCCTTTGACTGGGATTCACTTCTTCTGATGTCATGTAAGGATTAGTTTCTTATTTTTCCATGAAATCTTGGCTATCTTCTTCACCATCATGCACAAACTAACCTTGAGGTTGTCCCCATTGGTCCAAATGATCTTCCCCTTGGACCAACTTATCATGTACTAGAACAACAACCTTCATGGAAGGATTGGAATTATGATTATAGGTATTGGGCTACCTATTTAAACCTTATTGACCTTGTCCTCTTCCTTGGTAGTTGTATTAGGGTGGAGCTCTATAGCCTTATTGAGGATAGTATTGAGGATTAGGTGGAACACTTACCTAGAATTGAGCTTGCTTGAACTGAGCTCACAAAGACCAAATTTATTCATCTTTGTCCACAACATTATCCACCTTCTTGGGAAAGGCTCTTAGCTTGAAATTAACATTAGGAACTTGTGCTACACTTAGAGCTTTAATTGAAATATGAGACAACAAAGGCATGGAAATTCTTAGAGGTAGCTTTCCAGCCTATATTATGCTATTCTCAACTTCAATAGCTATCTCATATGCATCTATAAGAGTGAATCCTCCCATTAACTGTAACATCAACACCACATCTATACCAATACCCTTAAGATATGTGGGGAACATAAAGCTAGGAGGAGGTCTCATGATAGGTGACAACCTATGCCAAGTCCTTTGAAATATCTCATTAAAATATCCCATAGATTTGTTAAGACCTCTATTTATCACATTTAGTTGATGGATCAATGAGGTATGGTCACTCTTATTCTCAAATCTAGTTACCAACAAGTCCTAAAGCCATCCCAACTTTTAATGCAACCACCTTCCAAATTCCTATACCATCTAAGTGCCTTACCTTTTAGAGACATAATAAGAAATCTAATGGCTATGTTGGCTTGGGTAACATTATGGAAGTTAATTTTTTTTGAAATGTCCCTAATATGCTTAGATGGGGTAATAGGACCCTCTCCATTAAAACCAAGGAGACATTTGGTAGCATTGGGAGGAATAGGGTCATATGTAGGAATGTCAATTGGATTTAGATGTTGAAGGCTGGGAAAGGTTGCTACCTCTCCATTTATCTTCTTTCCTCTTGATCTCTTGTTTCTCCAACTTACTTAACTTCTTCTTCTTCTCCAAAACCTCCTTTCTAAAGATCTTTAAGCACTGAGAATGGTTCAGGGCATTGTTCTTCAAGAAGAGATTCAATTAGAGGGGCTTGATTGAAAGTCCTAGATGACCTACTGAGGACCATGAAGTATAATGTGGGAAAATTGATCTGTAACCAGAGATTTTCAACTTTTGGAGTTGCCAAATGATGGATTAAAGATATTTCTACAACCCTAAGCTTGTCAAGACCAACATTTACCTTGACATGTAAATAATTCATCCCACCAAGCGTGCTAAAACTGTTGTCTCCAAATTTTTTACCTTAAAAGAGGATGTTGATGCCTCTTCCAAATTTGGGCAATGTTGGGACATTTATAGGCATGTGGGTATACCTATGTAGGATATGAACCTCTAGATTTAAAGGGGCTAGCTCCCTAAATTTACATCTACAAAATAATCTCTATCTAAACCAACTTAATTGAAAGGAAAAGGGTTAGAAATTGCATAAGGGAAACCTATTTTAAGAATGGTGATGCACCAAGGTTATCTTCCACATGAATATATTATCCTATTGCATAATACAACAAAATGAACAAACCCTTTTCAAGATTTAGAGATTTTAACACAAATATTTCAATATAGAGGCAAGATGTATGAAATAATAGAAGGGAAATGAACTGAAAGGAAAACTACACATTTCAAGAATCGTTAAACACTTAAAATAATTCAACACACTTGAATGCAATCTAAATGACCTATCAAACTAAGAACTCTTGCTCAAGTGTGAAGGATAAATGAGAGAAGGATGGAAGATCATCACATGTTGTTATTATACATCACTTTTATACTCAAATAATTTCTCAAAAATTGAAAGAAAGGACTATACTAATGCTTAAAGGTAGGATATCATTCTAGCATGGCTTCATCATACTCTATGGGGGATGTCTTTTCACTAGATAAAGGGTCATATATATAGTATAAAGGAAGTGAGAGGGGGAGCCCTTTGGCACCGATGAGAGGAATCAATTGGTTAGAAGTCTCCATCTTTAGCTGTAACCATATTTACAAGGGATTCTCATTCTAATCACTTGATTGATCCATGCCATCTCCTATGGTTACATGGTTTAGCATACTCTCTCAAAGATGCTTCTCTAATGGTTGGACTAATAGAAACATGTTATTCTTAGGTTAAGTCATGTAATCAAAGTAGTTATCCACCTATTGTAGATTTATCATTTTCATTCCATTGGCCTTATCTTCCTCCTTTGATTGGTTGTTACAAAATGACATGGATATTAGTTGCTAAATGGTGATATGGGCCCTCTCTCTTCTTTGATGGATGAAGGATGTGAGCCTTTGGATCTACTTATGAATCCTTTTGTTTGAACACCAATGGTTAGCTCACTATCTTGAAGTTCAAATTCATTCAACGATCATTCCACTTAGACAACTCCTTTAGAGGCATTTTCCTTTGGGATTTTTTTTATCGAGCACCTTCCTATCATCCTCCCTTTGGACTGCTCAAACATGCCCTTCGATACTCCTATAGACTCTGCAAAAGTGTTTATACCCTTTAGAATTTTTAAAAGGAAAATTTGGAATGAAAATACCCTTCAAGACCTTTGGTATAGGGTACTTTGTATCAAAGGTACCCTTTGGAGCTTTTGAAAAGGCCCTTCAGAATTTTCCTAAGTGTCCCTTTGGACTATTTTCTTTGGGCATTCTCCTTGGGCATTTTCTATGAAAGAATCCTCATCCATTTTCTATGAAAGAATCCACATTTTAGGCCCCTTTTTATTGGTTCACATTTATTGAGAATTCTCCTTTAGGATTTTTGTTATGGACAAAAAGTCCAAAACAACTTTCCCATTAGATCCTTTTCTTTTCTCTTTAGAATCCTCTTTCTATGGACTTTCTTCTGATGTCCCTTCGAACCTTTTGTGAAGGAAATTTTTGCAATAAAATACCCTTCAAAAATTTATGTAGGGAACTTTGCATGTGAAAATATCCTCTCAAAAATTGAAGTGATCTTTGGAAGAATGGAATTGCCCTTTCAGACTTGTGCAAATGACCACTTTCTTGAAAGAGAGACCCTTTGGAATATTTGAACTATACCCTTCCTTGGAAGATGGCCTTTGGGATGTTTGAAAGTGTCCCTTTGGAATTTTTTTGAAGGAAAATTTGAATAAAAAATACCCTTCGACAATTTATAATGTACCCTTTGAAAAAATTGTTTCAAACAAAAAGTCTGAAACAATTCTTTTAGAAAAGTTATAAGAGACATTTCCTTCAGAGAAGTGGAAAAGATCAATTATTTTGGATTTTTTGTCCAAAACAAAAAGTCCAAAAGAATTCATTTGGAAAGTTTCAAAGGAGAATTATTTCATAAAAATTTCAAAGGAGAATTCTTTTAAACTTTTTGTCTGAAACAAAAAGTTTGAAACAATTCCTTCGGATTTTTTGTCTAAAACAAAAAGTCTGAAATAATTCCTTCGAATATTTTATTTTAGATAAAATTATGAAAGAATTCCTTTGATACTTAGATAAAAAACCCAAAGAAAATAAAATCACTGAAATAAATAACACTTTTGTAAAAATACCAAAAAAGGCTTCTGAAGGGAATAATACTTGACAGTTTTTTCCAAGAGAAATAAATAAATGAAATGCTGCACTTAGATAATACAAAAGATGTAAAACCTAATAGTAAAAAATGTCTAAAAGAAGGGTCTATAGGGAGATTAAATGAATGAAGGATTATTATACCTGGTAAACATGGATATAAGGTCTAACACCATCAGCTTAAGCTTAAACCAATACTTATAGGTAGCTTACAATCTATGGAAACATAGTCATGAAGGTACATTGGCAGTGAGATGAAAGTTGGAGTATGAACTATGGTTTGGAGGATTTTATGTGAAGTTAAGTAATTATTATTGTATTTTGACCTAATGTATCATGAGTAAGGGTTCAAAACATCAAATTAAGCTCAAAACCACCTACAACCTAGACCTATAGGGCTTGTCTCAGTCCATCATGGCAGGTGTCCTAGTCTTGATCATAACTAGTGCAAGAGAGTGAGGTTGGCTTGTAAAATGGTAAGAGGATAAGTTTAATAAGTTTTTAAATATATTAAGAGGTTTTTATGGTGTATTTAAAGATAAACCTATCTCAAGAGAACCTAAAACAAACATAAGGTAGTGATTTCCTTTGTAAGTAGTTTTAGGGCTAATGTTAGGTTTCTATGGAATGAAAGGTGTTTGAAGGGGAAATAAGGATATATATGGTTGTAATGGGTTTTTTAAATCATGAATTATTCTTTCATATCAAAATAAATCTCACTTCAAATCCTGAGACCTCCAAACACAGACCATACCCTGCCTACCCTCAAACTATGTTTTCCCAAAAGTCTGCCTTGCAAATTTGTAGAGTTAGAGGACCAAATAGAGGATTTAGGTGATAAATTTTGGTTTATATTACCATTGTGACATATATAACAATATATATTAATTATATTTTATTATAAATTATTTAAAACACTCACTATTTTGTCTCAAAGTAGGGGTTGTTTTAGTGTTCATGGAGGTGGCAATTTTAAGAAAAGTGATGAAATGTTGAACCAAAAGGATATAAAGGACAAATTTGTGATTGGATAATATTAAGGGGACATAAATAAACCTAGGAAAAATTAACATAAGTTATATAAGCATACAATTTGTCCCAAACAAGGAGGTTTGTAGTTAGGTGTGAAAGGAATCCTTAGGCCTAAAAGCCAAATTGAAGGTCATTTTCATTTTTGGCATTTTACATGACTTAAAATTGATTGTAAAATGTTTTAAGGGGTAAATATTATGTTTTTAGGCTTATATAATACTTGGTAATTTCGAATGGAGGGTCATGTAGCTCAAAAATACAAACTAGCTCATTGGCAAGGTCCGGGCCTTGTCCCAAACTAGGGGTCATTTCCATTTTTGGAATTTAGTGATATATTATAGGTGTTGGATATGGTTTATGTGGTATATTTATATATTATAAAACTTATTTTTGACAAATTAACTCCATGGGAATCCATTTTTGACCTAAAGAGTGCTCAGACCCCCCACATGAAGCACAAAAGTAACTCAAAGTTCAACTTGCATCACTCATATCTTCCAGGAATGCTTGCATGGGATCCTGACACATTTGGATAAGTTATATGGGGTTATTAGGATGCCCAAAATGTAATTTTTATATGGTTTCAATATTTTACCTTTATGATCAAAGGTTAAGAGTCCAAGCCACTCAAAACCCTTGTAAAACCCTTATAGAGACCCGATTGGAGAAAGAACAAAAATGAGGTATCAAGATGAAAGGTAATGGCCATGAAAAAATATATATGTTATACAAGACACTTATAGGATCCCACAAATGTTGTTTTTTGTATGTAATTATACGGATCAGAGGAAAATAGGGCTTGTTTTCACCATTTTGAGTGGTGTATAGGATACAAGAGGAGTTAGGAGATGAAACAAACTTTGGGAGGAATATTTACATATGATATAAATAATAAAATTAACCTAATCTCATTAATCAATATATAATTTCCCAAAATAAGCCATCACTTTTAGCCAGTCCAGTGAGCTAGCTAGTGAACACATGGGGAAAATGGCAAATCTTTATTTGGAGAGCCTTTTAAGGAAAATTTATTGTAACTGATGGTATTATAAATAATAAAAAATTTAATTTCTCATATTATATGGATAATATTGTATATATGAATATATTTTATTTGCTAAATGTGAAGGGTGAAGGGAAAAGAGCTATTTTGAGACTGCCAAGTTTTTGGCATGCATGGCTAAGATGATAGGAAGGATTAGGAGCCTCCTCAATGGATGTGATGGATTATTTTTAAACCATAATAATCATATTCATCATTAAAATTTATTAGGTGTATGTTTTGTGTAGTTTTGTAAGACCAATCATAAGGGGCAATTTTCTATGCATAGAAAAAGAGTTTCTTGACTATTTGCAGGTCCCGAATGATTCCAGATGATATTTTTAACTCCTAACATGGATTATATCACCCCATACATCTATCTCATGATTTATAAACTTATTTTATCAAGTGACACATGTCCAAGTGACTCTTGGACTTCCCTTCTCTTTACCTTCCCATTTCTTCTATAAATTCTAGCCTTTTGGCTATTGTATGGATCTCTCTACCAGGGCATGGTTAAGCCCTGCTAAAATTTTACCTTAAATAAATAAATCAAGTGTTTTACCTCATTCAAATATTTCACTAAGTATGTAATGGATGTTGTTATTGTGTTAGTGTAAGTTTTGTTTACCTTCACATGTTCTTCTCTTTAGTAGCTTGTGTGTTTGTAATCGCCCACTTGCAAGTCAACAAGAAGTGTCAAAGTAGATTGCAGGTGTAGTGAGTAAGATACTAAATAGAGTTTCTTATAATGCATATTTTTTATTTATCCCTATCCTATGTCTTCTCCAAGACCCTATGTTGAAGCATTGATGTGAGATGGGAAATTGATGTTGAATTAAGTGTATGTGTTATTTGCCCTTAATTTCAAGTGTATGTTAAAGGTATGAGTAGATAAAATATTTTGGTGAATCAAATAAAATATAATAGGTTTAATTTTATTTTTTTATAACCCTTTTCATCCCCCCAAGTTTTTAGTAGTAGGAATATGAGCTTAAATGATGCATCAAGGGGAACTAGCCCCTAATCTAGAGATCCACCTCCTCATAGGGATACCCACAACCCTAAGGTGGTTCCATTGTCTCACTTGAATGAGGAGAAGCTTGCCCCATATCCTCATTGGGTGTAGGTTTAAGTGAAAACAATCACTCAATAACATAATAGATTTTGTATTGGTTCACATACCTAGTGAGGTGTATTTGTTCCTTTCTCTCTTACCCAGCTTTGTACATTCTTATTTTAGATACAACATATCTAGTAAGAACTGATATACTCTTTGTTTTATCTTGTAGATTCAAACTTCAAAGCATGATATTTATATTCACACCTAGTATTACATATCTTCATGATCTTCACCCTTGTAAGTAAGTTCAGGTACGCTTTATATTTTTCCTTTTCCAAATATTTTACTATACTGCATCACTAGAATAAAGGGGGGAAAATGTAGTCATATAAAATATGAAAATTGGGAACTTAAGTTTGGATAATGAAACCTAACCCATAGGTCCCTCTTTAGTACTCTCATGACCCTCATAGGCATCTTTTCACTAATTTCCATTCATTCGTAGTCTTCCAGACTTGATCCCAGCTAAGCCAAATCCCTTTTTCCATGACTAATCTATCCATGTAGGTCCTATTTACTTAGGAATATAGCACCTAAATTGGACTATAGCACCGGTGCCACTCCTATCCACTTTTGATGCTCTTGTCTAAGTCCATTCCTAGCCCCAACATTTACTTTATTTTGGTTCCTCATCCTTCTCTTTGTCAGCCTGAAGTGAACACATTCAAACCATGACCAATAGATCCTTATAAAAACCCATTCAAAGATCATTTGGAAAGGGTTGGAAAATATCACTAAGCAAGCAAAAATATAAGAAAGATTACTCAAGAAATCTTTCCTATTCTATACATATAGCCAACTTATATGCTTTTAAGCTGATTCAAATCCTTACACAAGTCCCTAGCCATCTCAAGAATATTTGGTTTAGCATTTGCATATTCATATACTCAATTGAAAAAAAAACATAAAGTGAGAGAACTACATAGGGATTGATCCCTCTTCGAAGTATTGGTATGGAGGTAGCATGCCCATACATAGGGTGTGAAGCATGTTCAATGCATCTTACACACACTAAACCCTTGCCCACTCTTTCTCAAAATTGGTCAAAGCTCAAGGGAGTATAGGGTTTGAAGATAAAATATGATCTACAAAGAAATATATATACTTCAAACTATCGAATCTTCACAGATAGGGTCACACTGACCTAGAAAACAAAACCAAAAAAGCTTATATCCTTAAGATAATAGTAGTAGAGGTGGATTACAATGCCAGTGCCACTCCTGTCTACTTTTGGTGATCCTATCCAATCATAAAATGAAAGTTAAATTCATATTTATGATAGTGTCCTAGTCCTACATAATGAATCTTAGACCTTGTCTCAACTATATCAGCCAATTTCTAGCTAATTTTAATTTTCTAACTATTATTACTATTCCCAATTGTAGTAGCCTAATTATTGCATAGTTATTTACTGATTTTAATACTCAAACCCTTTAACTAAATTAGGAATAAAACCCCAAATATTCCCAAAATTGTTAAATTAGAATTCAACAAGTAACTTCAATATTATCATGAAACATCCACTATTTCACATAATTTTAAAAGATTTTTTTAAATCTTATCTCTTACACAACATAAAATAGATTAAACAAAAAATAAATAACCTTGAAAAAATACAATATAATTGCTATTTTATTTAAAATATGTCACTAATTATATTGATTAATAAAAAGAATGCTTTACCCATTTAATTATTCATTGTAATTGACCAATGAATTCTAAAAAATCAAAATTATGAAGAGTTAACAAGAGATAATTCACCTAAATGAGTTGAATTTCTAAAATTTAATTATATTTAGAAATATGGTATCTAAAACAATGATTTTGATTTCATAAACTATTCATCATAGCTTCCATTTGTATGCCCCATCTTAGTTGTATTTTCAATATCTTTTTTTGGATGTATTGGTGAGACCCCTTCTTTCAGTGAGAGAAATCTAAATTGTAAATGCTCTTTCATATGGAAATTCATCTAACGAATAATGTTAAACATACAATCTCCAACATGTCTCCAAATTTTTATCCAATCTATTCCAAATTTTTAATTTAATGAAAGATAATGCACTAAACACTCTTTCATCTAATACAAACCCTAAATTTTTATTTTAAACCAATTCATATAATTTAAGTAATCTCTAGTATTTTCTTGTAAAATAATATGAGGATATAATTTTTTACGTAGCCTTGTAATTACACTGCTCTCTGTTGGTTCATGTAAGGAAAGATATTTATCCATCATTGTAAATGCAAAATGCAATGAATGTTTTGTCAGCAAGTCCTTCTAAAAAATACCCCTAGCTTTAACTCCACTGATTTGTGTAGACAAACTAAAATGACTGATGAGAATACCCATGTGTTTATGAAATTATTTGCTTGTTAATTATTCACTCTCTAGAATATTCTAAAATGTAATATTTTTCATTGCTATGGTTTCAAAAAATTCATCCCTTTTAAAATGATCCCAAATTTCTACTACTAAACATTATGAAATATTTCTCAATTTCATCCTTGTATCATATATAACATTATCAAATAGAATTCATGTTACAACTGTGATCAATAGAAATCCAAGAGGGGATATTAATATCATGTTAGTATGATTAGAATCAAATAAAAATATACTAATAAATCTTACACCTCTATCCTAGACACTCAAAGATCAAGAGAACAATACAAGTAACTATTAATAGAAGATAAATCAAACAATATTTACCTTCCTTGAGAGCAATAGGTATACGTTGGCCATGAATGGATGTGTTTGATCATGTGATGAAAGAATATTTTTCAATGGTGATCCTAGCATCATCTCTCCTTGTCACCTTGGTAGTGTTGGGCTTGGATTTTCTTGGCTTATATCTCTAAACATATAGTCATTATAACACTATACCAAAGGATCTTATTGATGGCATTTTATCATAATAACCTTACACAAAATAAGTTTGTTGAACAATGGGTGAAGCTTTGTATTTATAGCCTTCCAAACTAACTCTAACCCAAGTGAAATTAAGTTAAATTTAAACATGATTGAGTTTAAATTAACCATAATTGAGTTAAGGATGGGGCAAGTAATTAATATTTGGGATAGATATCCCATTTATTGAGCACATCTATCCATTTTAGAATTTAAGGCTTTAAGGAAGATATTTTCAATTCCTTGACTTTGAGGATGATGAAATCATCATGACCAAATTTATTTTTTACAAAATTCATTTTCACTAATTACACATGGAAATTTCATTTAATCATTTAATTTTATTTTCTTAGTTAATTCATTTTTCTTAGCAGTTTTGTAATTTAGGACTTATTTAAGTGCCCTGCTTAATGGGTCCAAAGGCCAAACTATCAACTTACTTGGTCCCAAGTTGAGTGAAGATGAATCTATGAGAGGTTATTATTGTGTACATGATAATACCCCAAATAAATATGCCTCAACATGATTATAATCACTAATGTTCAATGTGGATATGAAATTAGGACATTTAGTGATTCCTAGGCTTAATTTACACTATTTGGTAAAAATCAATTTGAAGTCTAATTGGAACATAACTATGGACAAAAAATGGTGTCTAGAGTTTTCTCATATTTGGGAAGGCATTTTAAGATATATACATAGTAATGTATTCTTAAATAATTAAAAAGTTGTTAATAACTTGGATAAGAAGAAAAATCCATGTAATAATGAAATGGTGCTCGAAATAAAGTTTAGAAATCCTATGATGCCTCCTTGAGGGAGTGGTCAACACATATAATTGATGGAAGGTCCCTAAAAAATAAGCAAGAAAAATAATTAAATTAACCCATGGGTGATATTAATCCAATCACGATCATGCTTGCATGTATTAATTTAAAAATACTGATTTTCCCAAAGGTGGCTATAATCAATAACAAAGGTTGAGAGACTAATTTTCCAAAAGGTGGTTATAGTTAGTGGCACATGTATGTACCCCAATAGGGTGGATATGTCTAAATAATTATTTATCCAAAGGTGGTTATAATCATTAATATGACCTCGATTGAATAATGATTTTACCTTAGTAGGGTAGATTTGATCATGATAAATTAGTTGTGCCCTAGTAGGTGGATTGGCAAGGATAACTCAAGGATATAACCTATGACATAGATTAAAGATGATCAGGAACAAATGTATATGTGATGGTCTAATGACTAAATTATCCATAAATAACTAGGCACACGTAGATGTAAAAAGTGATGAAAGAGATGATGGAAAGAAAAAAGTTGGTTGAGTTGATTCGAGATACAACATGTATCTAAACACTACCTACATAGTCCAAATAGACCTAAAACCAATGTAGTTCACCCAAAATTTGGAGAAAATTGAATGAGGAATATAATAAAATAAAAATTTATTGATGTTAATGATTTGGTTGTACCTTCCAATGCAAATATTTTCATCCTTATTAACATTGATATAACCAAAATGGTTAATGGGTTGATGTGATCAAGGAGGGTGGGAGGATTTTCCAAAGTTAACAAGGAGAAATTTATGTGACACTATTTATTTTAATCTCCATTAAATTAATTTTTGTTGTATCACATGATGGTATGTATCATGATATAAAACACCATGATGACTTAATCGTAATGTGCATAAGGACTGATTCTCGATCTAATAAACAAGTGAAAATAATGCACAAATGATAAAAATCATGATGACAATGTTGATGTATGAATATGGATGGAATCAAGTACAATGCACAAGGAATTAGCCAATGAATTTATATATACTGATTCAAGGCACAATAATGAAATCAAACAAATAGGAAAGCAACAAACAAACAAATAAGCAAATAAACACAAATAACTTGAAAGTAAAAGTAATAGAAAGCATCTTTTCATCAACTAAGTCAATACCTATGTATGAAGGCTTAATGGAATTATAAATAGATGGTGCCCCCAAGTAAGGATTTATGAAAGGAAATAACATATGGGGATAAGAGATCTTAGTATAAGATGCATGTTTAGGTGTTGCCCCAATAGGTCAAAAGCTAATAGCTTGGCCTAAAAATGTGAATTAAATATTGCCACTAAACAATGATACATGTAAAGGGAAAGTCACACCTACAATGGATCTCTAAGGGATTGGAACCAATAATGTATTTTTACTCAATAAGATGGATTAATAGGTTTAGATAGGACCAATGTTTTTGGATTTTGAGGCTTTATATCTCTCTAGGAGATTATAATCCAATTTTATAGCTTTTAGGATTTTGAATGATTTTGAAATTTTTGGGGTATCTTAACTCATTAGATATTGAAAATATGCCACTCATAAAATGGTGAGAGTGTTGGGTTAGGTTTTTCACAAAATGGGGAGAGCATTAGACAAACCTAAGGGTGCATTAATGAATCAATTTCAAATGCACAATGCACATAAAAGTGACTTGTAAAATAGAAAGAGCATTGGATAAAATTGCTCATAAAATGGTGAGAGTATTTATTGAAAATTTTGGCAAAATAATGAGAGCATTTGAAAAAGGTGATTGAGTTGACCTTAATGTAAATTGAGCACTACCTACATATTCCAAATGGACCTCAAGTCAATGTAGTTCAAAGGTATGTCAAAGTATAAAAGGATGGTAAGGTGAGGAAAATTTCAAGGCAAGTTAATAGAAAGGCACATGGAAAGGTATTAAATAATGGTAAGGTAAGGCTAAGGGCAAGGTAAGGAAAATGACAAGGCAAATAGAAAGGTACATGGCAAGGTATAAAATAATGGTAAGTCAAGGAAAAGGGCAAGGCAATGAGAATGAAGAGACAAATGGAAAGGTACATGGAAAAGGTAAGGTAAATGGTTATGTTGTTCTTGAGGATGTGGAGATGTTCATCCTTGTTAACATATGATACAACTAGAATAGTTAATTATGTAAATTACTAGCCCACACCTCTTTTGAATAACTGTTCTGTCAAGAACCACATTGTTGATTTGGAATTCAATAATTATATTGTGATCTTTGTTGGTCGTTGATTTTATTTCCTCCAAACTTTGAAACAAGATGTATTTGTATCCTTTATAAAGGAAAGTACAACTAGGGATAATAAATACAAATAACTAATGGATAAAAGGTTTGATTTGGAAATGAAGAGATGGATCATAATGAAATGGATAATGGTTAGGAAACAAATGAATATTAGGATCTTCAGGCACATATAATGTTGTTAATTATAGATTCAACATAATTTTGGTTGTGATAGGGCCAATGACTTCTAAATATTCTCTTGAAAGGACCACAACATATTTTTGTTGTTTGGCCCTGAGAGTAGCTACCATCTAATTATGATGTAGAATGGAAGTTGTACTGATGTTAAAATTTATAATGTCTTCATCAAACATTAAATGACTATTGTACCTAGTTATTGGCACCTTGAAGAGGTTTTCACTAATAAATTTGTCTTGATTATCCCATAACATCTTTGAGAAGGTTTCACTAGGGAACATAGATTTTTGACCTTGTTTGTCTTCTAACACCATAAACAAGGTTTAAATATAAGATTATAAATTTAGAATTTGATTTCCCCCTTATGCCTTTGAAAAGGTTTGACTAGGAGATTGGTCTTCTTCTACATGAATATGGTCATTTCCCCATAATATTATGAAATTGATATGTCACCATGGGTGCAGTTCAATAATGTGTGATTCTATTAGTCCCAATCAGCACTTTTATGAGGTGGAATATCAATATAGTGGCTATATTAGGTGATGTTAATGGCATGTATAATAGTAATTGAATGGGAAGAGGCAACACAACTTCATATAAGATACTAGGAGAACTTGTGTCGATGCTAAAAAAATCATCCTAAAAACCTTGGAAGGATCACAAATATATTAAAATTGATCTATAAGTCATGTGTAACCAATGTTATGACATCTATGAATATATTCTAATTCTAAAGCTGAGTCTCACTCAAGGGAATTTGAGTTTGATGTTGATTCTTATTTTGATGTTAAATTTAATATCAATTTAATAATATGACTTGACTTTAATGTACATTATGTTATTTTGAATTCTTTGTATTTGATGAGTAATGTCTTGGGGTTAAATAATGATATCTTCAAAAATAGACTTAGTTAAGAAAGAGTCTACAAATACTAGCTCATCAAAGTGACACTTCTCAACAAAAGGGAAATGGTCAATAGGAAACTCCATAAATACTGGCTAATCAAAGTGAGTCTCCTTAAAAATATGAGAATGGTTGAAAAAATTATTTTCCCAAAAGTAATTATAATCAATAGGGGGTGACTCAATAAAGATTGAATTGTCAAAGTGAGACTCCTCAACCAAAGGGAAAGGTTCAAAGGGTGATTCAACACTAGTTAACTCATCACAAATAGGTGTTTCAACAAAAACATCACAGATTGGTTGGTTCTCTTGGCCTTGGTTGATAATTTATTGTAAAATATTAGATATGGCCACATGTTAGTTTTTGAATTATTGCTCTTGGAGAGGTAATGATTGGTTCATTTGTGGCTTGATGATTAGATTAGATTTTCTAAACTAGGAGAAGGTTGGCAATGGTTTAAGGATGATCTATGGTTTAATAATGAGATCTTTGTAAATAGGCTCATATAATATGGGCTCAAAAAAGGCAATATTAAAATGTTGACCAAACAAGGAAGAAAGAATAAATTGGTGAAGATCACAACAGGTCTCATGAGAGTGACCTATTGTAGCATGCCACCAATAAAACTTATAAGGATTGTACCATTTTGGAGGAGGTTTGGAAGGATCAGAGCTCATGGGTTTAGAAGGTGTAAATTTCTTCTTAAGTTATTATATACTCAAGGGAGAGTGGGTTGGGATAAAATTTATTGATTTCCTTAGTAGTTGTTTGAGGTAATTTAAATTGATTCATAAGAAAATATTATCTTTTTTTTGGGTCTAAGGCTTCTTCTATAGTTTTAGGGGAAAACATTCAAACTTTATATTGAAGAGGAGATTTAAAAATGGTAATAAATAGTTTTAAAAGCGTATCATCACTCATGTTATGGTTTGATTTGTAAGATAGAGACTTTCATCATTTGATGAATATGTGAGTATATTCATTAGGAAGTTACTTATAGTTGATGAAGTGCCTAAGGTAGTTTGTAAGGTCATTATGTTAGGATTCCTTCACTAAAACATTAACTAAATCCTCTAGTTATGTAATGTAATGTATAGGAAGTTGATTATATCATTCAAGTGCATCACCAATAAAGGTTTTAGCTAGGAGATTGGTGTTAGAAAAAGTGTTAGTGTGGACCCATTCTTTATAGGTATTGAAAAATATTTTGATAAAGATAGTAGGATCTTGAGTCCCATCACATGTGATAGTTGGAGATATGATTTCATTGTCTATGGACAAAATGAAAGGAGATAAAGTTCATTTTGAAAAATTTGAAGATTTTGTTATACAAAAGAGGATGAGGTATGATATTACCATTGTCATCTCTAAGAGAGGGATGGACAACATTTTGATTTAGTTGAGTCATGATGACTTTAGGTGGTCTAATATTCATTTTTAATATATGAGATTGAATTTTCATCAATTGGGAATTACTAGTTATTTGTATAACATTCATTTGTTGAGTCATTTGAGCAAGAATTTTAGTTGTATCAATGGGAGGAGTAATAATGTTAGTGTTAGGAATATTAGTGTTGTTAGGAGGATCATTCCTTATATTGGTAGTATGGGAGGGAATGTTGGGTGGAAGATTCCAAATATTGGTAGGAGAAGGAGGAATAAGGTGTATAACCTCAATTGGATTACATTTTGGTTACATTGTGGATGCAAATGTTGGGCTACACGATGGAGTAATTTGTTTATGATTAGGGAGGCATTAAGGATTAAATTTAATAGTTTCATCTAAAGTGATAATATAAGTGAATTTATGATCTAAATCCTTGATTATGCAATGTTTTTAAAAAACTAGAACCTAAAAACAATACATAATTATGAATTTATTTGTTTATTGAACTAGGTTAGCCACCTACTAAACTAGGTTAGACACCTACTAGATTGTGTTAGAAAACAAATTTAAAACAAAATAGCTTAGATAGCTACATAGCTAAGTTGAAAATGACCTATAGATTCAAATAGGTCAATTTAGTTAATTTTTGGGAAGAAAAGTAGTAAGATGAAATTATACTAGGTAAACCAATTCCTATAGAGTTGGCCAAGTTGATGTAGTTAAATTCTAGGAATAAAATTAGAAGTCTAAAAAAGGGCCAAAATAAAGTAGATTAACCATCTTGATCTAGTTGAATTCTGGGAACGTCAAAACAAACTTAGATCTAGTAGCTTGATCTAGTTGATTGTGGGATACATTTTTAATAGAATTGAAAAATAAGAAAAAAAAATTGGAGTTAGAAATACTGATTAATTTTACTAAGAAATAGAAATGCCAAATTAAGATAATTAACAAAATTTAATTACTAAGTTGGTAAGAGTAAACATGGAAAATCAAACAAGTATCACTAGGTCAATCTAGTTATATAAATAAGAGTGCTAAAGTTCTAATGAATGGGTCGTCAAGGCAGTATTTCATCTTACAAAGGTAAAAATTTCAAAACATAGTGGTTAAACATAATCAACCAGGTTGATGTAGTCTCTAAAAAGCAAAAAAATAAAAAATAGTAAAATAATACAATATCAACCAACTTAACCTTATTTTCTCAAATGAAAACATACAAATAGAGGACAAATTAGTATCAACCAGTATGATCTAGTTGACTATGGATCCTGAATCTATAGATATAGGTTAAGACTAGATTGACCAACTCAATCTAATTAGTTGAAGAATAAAGTTTTATTTATAAAAATAAACTTGATTGATGAAATCGATCTAGTTGAATGTGACTAAAAAATTTAAGAATGCAAGCTTTAGATTCACGTCAAGTTTACCAAAATGTATGTAATCAAAATAAGATAGATCTACAACTTATCCTACTCAGTATTATCAAAGATCAGAGAAGGTAATCGGCTAACAATCCACTAACAATATTTTTTATATTAGGGTCATGACCAATTATGGATTTTTTAAACCTAACGAAGGGATATCTTACTACACAATACCAAATGAGATGTGTCCAAAGCCTTTGGTCAAATGACATTATGTAATAGCCCTATCTAAGTTTTATAATGTGATATATGAAAAAGCTAATCTACTAAATGAACATACAAGTTAATCTAGTGCTCACCAAATCCTATGGCATAAAGTAGTAAAATAAACATATAACAAAAAAATATAATTCTATTCAAGAGAATATTAAAGTAATCTAAGTAAGGAGAGATACAATTCAATTCATTAGTTATGCAATATTTACTTATCAAAATGAAGAGATAAGAAAACTTACCTTAATAGAGTGAACCCATCATGCCTTAATATTTCCTTGGCTAATGGTTCTTTGCAAGAGGTTTTTGTGGTTTTTAAGGATCACAAAGATAGATCATATATAGGCTATAAGACTTCTCATCTTCATCCAAAACCTCCATAAGATGAATGCTACTACTCCAAAGAAAAACCCTAAGAAATAAAATCCTGAAATGATATTATAATCAATGTTTTGAGATATAATTATTCATAATTGAATGATCCTATCTATTATATTTAAGTGAAGGTGGTATTTATATCCAAGGATTGATCCTAAACCCTTCCAAATATTTAGTCGACAAGGTCATGTAGCTTAATCTTGTTAGGTGGGAATAGTAGTTGTTAGGTCTTAAACTAGCCAACCTATTTCCATGTAGATTAACATATTTTATAAAAATATCAACCTGGTCGATTCCATTATATTTTATTTACCTGTACGACATAGTATTAAGGATAGATTTAGCTTGATTGAAATAGTATGATGAGATGAATGACATATTCAACTTGGTTGATCTATTAAAAAAATAGGCTAAAACAAGAAGTATAAATATAAAACAAGTAGTTAAGTATAATTTGACATTTATACATGGACATATATTTTATTATACTTTAATTTATATTTTATATTTATACTTTTAAGATGCTTAAGAGTGGTTTTAGACTTCTCGAAGCTATAATGAAAATTCTAGATTTTAAAGGGTCCAATTTAATTTTAGACTTAACCATATTTCAAGATTTTAGGGAGTCATCATAGGAGGTAAATGGATATACACTCTAGATAAAAATGTTTTACTAATATTAGGAATGGTATAGATACATAAAAATATTGTGAAGCACAAATGGCCTACCCACCCCTTTCACGGTGCACCCTTTAAGGCATGCACTCAAAGAGATTGAAACTCGACATGTCCCTACAAGAGAGAAAGTGTTAGTAAGTGATAAAGTTTAAAAATATTATGTGTATATATAACTCCTATGCATCCCCAACCACTACAACAATTTGTTGTGGAAACTATTCATGCACATAGTAAAAATACAATTATTGCACCCATTCAAGAGCACTGTTCAAACATAATTATGGTACATATTCAAGATCATAATTCATAATCATTTATTTAACCTATACAAAATATTTATATACATTAATTATAGAGGAAACTGGTACACCCTCCTATATAGTAAGTTTTACATCAAATAATTACTCAATGTTTAAATAAATAGATAATTTCTATAATCCATCCTAAGGCAATGCCTCAAATAATAAAATATGTGTCAAAATGAACACATAAAATGAGACCTTATCCAACTATATAATAGATTCCACCAAGTCTTGAACCTTCTCAATTTACCCATCATAAAAAATATTTTAAGTAGTGATAAAGACAATTACACTAAAAAAATAATACATTTTCTAATTCAAAATATTTTACATGTAGTACTCTTCATCCATAGAAAATCATCTACCACCTCTATGATACATGCACATGCTATGGTTCTCCCATTTATTATTGCATAGGATAGTTTCACTCACAAAAATAAAAAATACAAAAAAAAGTCAAAAATACAAAAAAATCTTGAACAAAAACATTATTTAAATATTTTCTAAAATTAAGACCTAAGCTTAACATGAGTTACTAGTTTATTTCTTTATGTAATTTATTTATCCCATATTTTGGTATATAACATATTATTTTTCAAATACACATGTATTTCATTAGGTATATGAGTGTGACACATGACATACATATCTAAATGATATATCTTAATGATGGATTCCCGTATACGCAGTGACCATGTTCATGCTGGTGGAATCATAATCTACAAGTTACATTATAACATGTTAAATCTATCTATGATCTTAAATGACATGTTGAGCTACATATATTACAAGTTTATTTCTATTCAACAACATTTTACATTGTGTAACATGAATATGATAAAATTCCATGATATGGCATTGATACATATGGATAGTGTAGATAGGTGTTTACTTGTTCAATGCTTCTTTGAAGGAGTTTAATTACTTTCATGCTAGTCTAGACATTGCTTGCTTATTGTGAATGCCCCTTGGCCCTATATGTGCTATACATTCTTAATATGTGAGATATTTTAACATGTCCATTACATTTAGACCTTGGACCTATGTGTTCAATATTTTATTTATATGTGTGACATTTGAATATGTACCTTTTACATAGTACTTAGCCTTATGTGTGACATTATGTGTTGTAATTGTTGTGCTTGTTGAGGTAACTTAGTGATGCCATGATTCATGTCATGCACTTTTATTGCATGGTCTAATTTACCATGTGTCTCATTTATATATCTATATTAACATGATGCTTGTATACCTCAAATCTAATATGTTACATAAATGCTTCAACTATATTTATATTATTATCATTACATAATATCCACATTATGACATAATACTACATCATTATATCTTTATCACATGAAATAACTAAGTATTATTTTGAGATGAGTGACTTGTAGGCTACATCCCTCATTTTAAAAGGGAGGGATCATGATGGGGTTGACTTAGAGATCCAATCCTCCATGACTACAAAAATTAAATTTGGGATAGAATAAAGGTTTCAAAGATTCAAAATAATTTAAAAATCAGATATATGACATAATTTGACACATCAAATAAAAATAATAAATGCATATGACATGCATATACGTTCACTTTTAAAAAATCCAAAGTACATATTAATATACATTAAAATGCATATGGATGTGATTATACAAAAACTTTACAAGATCAAAATTACAAGTTTCAAATACAATAAAATTAAGCATCTAGTTGCATGTCATTTTATAATATTTCACACATATTCTAGGGGAATGATACTTGTTCATGTAAATTTTAAAAGTTGAAAAGGCATGATACTTATTCTTACACATTTGTAAAAGTTCATCCAACATGATACTTGTTGATGCACATTTTATAAATTCAAAAATTACATTTTAAAATAAAAATGGTTGTTACTTTAATTCAAAAATATTGGCACTAAAGTCATAAAGGGGCATGAATATTCTTAATTATCTTTTGATCATGTAAGCAGAATCTAGATTCATCTGTAATGGTATGATTTGTTATATCATGGGACATTTCCATTTGATTCTAGTGACACTTAATGGCCTTGTAATTAATTCTATATAACCCATTTTGCGGTTTCGTTTTTTATTATGAGTGATGTAAATTCATGATTAGTGATACTAAATTCACTGGACATCACTTCTAATGAACCAATAATGGTTCTAAATTATTTATATTAGTACAATGGGTGATTTCCCCCATTCATGAGAGTTTTAATATGTATCATTATAACTAAATATATTCATTAGTTAATCAAAATTAGGACTTGATCACTCTCAATACTCAAATGTTTTAAATTAATCAAGTGATTCGACAAGTGGGATCATTTCTCCATATTTTAAAATTTTAGAGAAACATGGTTCCATCTCCATATAGGTTTACTCCTTCCTTGCTTTATTTTCATTTATCAATATTATATTTTCATATTTTTTAAAATTTTAAAATATGGATAAATGACTACTTCATGCATTTTTTTAGGATTTGTGTTATGCCCTTAACTTATTGAATGTCTACGGATATGTGTGACCTACTTATGGAAGACATAACCATTGTTCTTATATTGTCACATATCTCTAGGATCTCCTATTGTTAGTAGGGGTGGCTTATGGAATATCCATGGTTAGAGTAGTGTGTGTGTGTGTGTGTGTGTGTGTGTGTGTGTATAAGATAGTGGTTAGTTCTTTGATATCATATTGTGAATTATATCTGTATTGATTTGTATAGAGTTTTATCTCTTAAGTGGATCATATATATTTACTATGTATTCTACTCTTCTATTATTAATATTGTACTTATTATAATCTTATTTCTATAATATATTGTTGATGATTTGTTATCAATATTCCAAAGGTTTTAATTATCTAAATAATCTCATTAAAACTGGAATCATATATTTGATTTGGGAAAGATTTTGTAAAGCATTTTTTTATAGTTTAGTGATTGCTTTGTGATCTAAAGGATAAAAAACACAACTTGAAACTTGGGGATAATTTAGTATTTCCATCAACCTAGTATTTATTGATGTTTTTTTTAGAAAAAGAAAAAGATAAAAAGACTTTGGATTTTTTTATCACCCTTGTGAAAATTAGTAGTCATTAGATTAATCTTTGTAATATGATCATAAATATATAATTAACTTTCAAACTTTTTCTTGGGCCCAAAACACTAAAATTCATGGATGGTGGGACCAATCACCTAAGGATATGGAAAATGGAAAGTCACTCCTATAAAAACACCTAGCAAGGACAATATCAATTCAAAAACTTCTGAATTAGGGGCTATTGATGTGTACTCCTAGTTTTGGATATAAATACAAAACATGGGTATAAAAAAAAATGTAGATAAGATAATTGGAGATATGGGCATAATGAGAGGAATGGTGTCAAATTTACTAACTCAAATGTCATGTATTTTAGCATCCTTTTCAAATAAAAACATAAATCCACCACTGAATTATACCCAATTTGGCCATTCGAGGCCACCCAAATAGGGGCCATCAAGGATCATATATAGTGTAGTAGAGAACTATCTAAGTCATTTATTGAAGTTGAAAAAAATGGGCTATCAAAGATCATATTCAATAATTTCATAGATTGTCCTTACATGTGGATGACATTCCAGATGATAGCATGAATGATTTTTTCTTAGGTGGCCACAAGGATAGAATCCAACTTGATGTTCACATGTTTAATATAAGTTATACATTAGATTCCATGGTTTTCATGCACTGGGGGGAAGAATGGGATCTATTCAAAAGAAAGGATTTCAGTACTAATAAAGAACACATTGTTTTAACATAATCATTCCATCAACCTACTAGAATGACTCCTCAAAAAAATGAAAAGAAAATAACAAAAGTTTTTTGTTTCATTTGTGATATTAAACATGGAAAAGGACATAAGTGTGTTGAAAATAAATTGTTATAAATTAAGGGGACAATAAGGAATAATAAGATGATGAAGCATCAGGTAAAAATTTGGGGCACCAAAATAAGGATCAAAAGAGTTCCTAGTAATTATTTAATGACATGTAGTTTTTGGTATCAATGCTCAAAAAACCCATAAGGTCATGGGTTTACTCAAGAAGTAGATGTTGATTATTTCAAATGACCTAGGGAATACTCAAAATTTAATCAATAATAAGCTGGTGGCATATTCTAACCATTTTATCTATGCAACTCCTAAATTTCAAGTCATGATTGTCGATGGGATCATAATAAATTATTCAAAGAAATGTACAAGTATTAAAATAATGATCAAAGACTTTTGGTATTCCAATGGATCACAACATTTGGCACAATAGAGATGAATTTCCAAGATAATTTCATTCAATTTCACTCTGAAGGTTAGATATTTGGGCTACGTGGATTATAGGAAAAATATTCATAATTGGTTTGTTTTCATCGGATGTTGGAGATTATAAAATAAAATGCATCTAAACATGTTAATATATATAATATTATTGATGACCAATGAGATATTTTTGGAATAATTCCAAGAGGACTATCACCAAAAAGATAACATGATCATGACATTTGACTAATTCCTAGGATTCAACCATGACCATACAACCACCTATATGTCTATAAGAGTGTAATGGAAAATATGGTACATAAAATATTGGAGTTGGGTATTATAAAAAATAATCAAATTGAATATTTATTTCTAATGTTTATGGTGTGTAAGGATGATACTTGGAGGACTTTCAAAAACTTCAAAGAACTCAACAAGTTCACCATCAAAGATAAGTTCATTATCCTAGTAATTAATGATTTTTTAGATTAATGCATGGTGTTGTATATTTTTAGAAATTATATATTCATTTTGGGTATGATAAAATTTGGATCAAAGATGAGGAAATATGTAAAACAAATTTGAGAAGTCATGAAGGCCATTATGATTTTTTTCATCATATCTTTTGGTCTCATAATGACACCATCTATATTTCATAGTTTTATGAACATTATATTTAGGCCTTATTTGAGGAAATTTATGTTAGTGTTTTTGATGACATCCTAATATAAAAAAAAACCTTGGGAAGAATATTTATAGCATGTGAAATAGGTACTATTAATTTTTTAAAAACTTTATGCAAAACCTTCAAATTTTTATTTTGGATTCTACTAGGTGGAGTAATTGGGTCATATTATTTACAATTAAGGAGTAATATTAGACCCTCAAAAGATAAATGATATGATAAAGTAGTAGGATAAAAAAACCCTCTAAGGATTGTTGGGGTGAACAGTATACTATCTAATATTTATGAAAAATTGTGGTAGCATAGCAACAAAACTAACAATCTTATTAAAGGAGTCCTTAAAAAGAAAATAAAATAATACCAAGGCATTTGATAAGTTGAAGGAGGAAATGTGGACCACTCTATTTTTGGATCCCCATATTTAAAAATAAAAATAATATATGTATGTATGTATGCCTATACATCTCTCTCTCTCTCTCTCTCTCTCTCTCTCTCTCTCTCTCTCTCTCTCTCTCTCTCTCTCTCTCTCTCTCTCTCTCTCTCTCTCTCTCTCTCTATGTATGTATATCCATACATACACAAACACATATATACACGTATATATGTATGTATTGTTGAATGTGATGTATTATGATTTTTCATTGAGGTAAAAATCATGTAGGAAGGAATTTCACTTGCATTTAAGAGTCTTCAAGTCATGGATAAAGATATGATAAAGCCAATCTATGTGAAATATACATTGGATATTATTCATCTAGTCAATAAATGGATATCTTATCTAATTGGTAGACATTTTAAAATAAAGACTGATTATGATAGTAAAAAATATTATATGGAAAAATAGTTATCATCTAAAGATCAACAAAAATGGGTGGATAAAATGTAAGGATTATTGGTGTAAATTTTTGTTGCTTTGGTTTTATGAATCACCCAACAAGAAGTGATATGAACTCACCAATAATTATATAAATCACCATAGAGATGGTGATTATCCTCTACATTTGAGAGGGGTAGTTCCCTCATAATATATGGGTATTTTGGGGTATTTTTGTAGTTCTTACCAGAAAGCCCAAAGGAAAAAAAATGGTGAAAGATGAGAATAATGGAGGAGGATGGTGAAGAGTCACATATGAATGAGAAAACATAAATTTCCTTCAATTACACAAGAGATTTTATAATGTAAATAACATGCTTACTTGAGATCAAACATGATAACTACTTGGAATAATGAAACACACATTAACATAAAAAAACAATACATATCCATAAAGGAAAGAAAGGCACAAAGTTATAAATTTCCTTGTGTTATTGGTTGAATATTGAACATAATTGTTTTCTCCTTCCTTCAAGAGTCAATGCCCATTGACATCAAAAACCCTTTTATACAAAATCCATTTATCTTATTTGTTAGGATCCTGTAGCTCACTTTGATACCAAATGTTAGTACCTTAGAGCTCAATTGATTACCTTTTATATATAAGCAACTAAACATGGAATTAAACCAGAAGTAATAAGTAACTAGAATTTAGAGACAACAAAGAATAGATGATACGAGAAACAATATAATCTATATTCAACTCATCCAAAAGGAAATATAATGAATAAATCTCTTCTTCTCACACCTCTTGGGTGTCCATTAATTCTCCCTCAATATTTCTCTCTCTCTCTCACTCAATTAAAATCAACAATCAACTCAACACCGAGTTGTTGTTCCCTCCATGTAGATCTTATTGATCTTGCACCTTGCACCTTGCACCTTGTAGACCCACTTGATCTTGCACACCTTACAGATCTAATTGGTCTTGCTTACACCTGTACTCTAAGGAGCTAACCTTTCTCTCTCCCTATGAGGAACTAACCTTGCTCTCTTCTAGCACACTTGGTAGATCTTCCAGATCTTGCACTCCTATAGATCTACCTGATCTTACACTTGAAGGATCTAATCCTTTAGTCCTTTTTTACAATACAGCCCCATGGGTCTCTTAAATAGATCCCAAACCAAACAATAATTAGAAACGTAGACTCAAGACTAAAATTAGTCTTTACATGCAAATTAACTGTTCGTCTAAAATTAGAATGACAGTTTTGGAAACACATAGGTGACTGACGTTGGTTCCTATCTGACCGATGCCGATCGATCATAACTGATGTTGGTTACTGTATAATTAAAGATGAATGACATTGGTTGGCCTGACCAACATCAGTTACTATGACACTCAGCAACCTCCACATTTGCATAACAGTGAAGCTTTTAGCTCCACAACTTAACAATCTCCCACTTGGAGATAAATAGCTGCACCTGTACCTATACCTGTACAGCCTCTAATTTATTTTTGGCTTGTATCTCCATCTTCAAGTTCAGTCTTAAAGACCAACAAAAGTTGAATGAAGATTCAACTTCTCCTTTGTTCCTGACTTTGTTAACATACCTGCAGGGTTCCTATCCTTGCTAGCCTCTGTGACTGCAACAACCTTTTGCATCTCTGAAATCTAGCTAACCATCGTTCCACCAACAGTGAACACATATCTTGTGGTACTTCTGCCATCCAAGTCACCTACCATATCTGAATCTACATACCCATGTAGAGAAGTTTTTGAACCTGCATAGCATAAATACCTGCTGTTGGTCCCTTTCAGATATCTGAGAATCCACTGAACTGCTTTCCAGTGCTTCTTTCCTGGATTGGTCATAAACTTGCTAACAACTCCCACTACTTGGGCAATATCAGGTCTAGTACATACCATGTACTCAACCTCATCATGTGATTTAGGACACTATTCTTTGCTTAGCTTGAACTGTCCAACCATAGGTGTGCTTACTAGTTTTGCATCCTGCAAATTGAACCTCTCCACTACCTTATTCACATAATCATCTTGAGACAAAATCAACATGTGATTATCCCTGTCTCTAGAAATACTCATGCCAAGGATTTTTTCTCCTAAATCCTTCATGGCAAATGTCTGAGCTAATTTTACCTTTAGCTCAATAATTCCCTACATGTATGAACCTGTAACAAGCATATCATCCACATACAGTAACATGATAATGTAGCTATCATTATCCAACTTGGTAAAATAAACACAATGGTCACATTGACATTGACTAAAGCCATGCTTTTTCATAAACCTATCAAACCTCAAATACCATTATCTTGGAGCTTGCTCAAGACCATATAACCTGGCCTTCTATCTCACCTATCCATTCTCTCCTTTTTTTAACCTGTAAATCCATTCATTTTTCAGTGTTTTCTTTCTGGCTGGCAACTCTACCAAATCTCACATTTGGTTCTCTTCTAAAGAATCAATTTCCTCATTCATGCCATGCTCCCATTGTTTCCTAGATTCTACCTACATTGCCTCTTCAAAACTTCCTAGTTTTCCACTAGCAGTGAGCAACAGGTAGCATAAAGAAGGGGAATAATGAATTTGAGGCTTACTTACCCTTTCAGACCTCCTTATGGGCATTTGAGACTCCTTGACAGCTTGCTATCCACCTAAATTTCATTTTAACAGTGACTGATCTCGATCATCTCTGGCCAACCTCAGTCTACACCTGACCGATGTCGATTCTACCTGATCGCTAACATCAGTTCCCTGATCGACATCGATGTCCACCTACCTAACATCACCAGCTTTGGTCTTCACCTGACTGATGTCGGTTCTTGCCTGATTGTTGACATCAGTTTCTAGACTGATGTCAGTCTCTGTGTTTTCCTATGAGTAGTGATTTTTACCTTTGAACTCATTTTGGATCATAACCTTGTCCAAATCAACATTGCCCTACTCAAAATTATTTAGCCTCTTGAGCTGATCACTGTCCATCACCTTCTCCTTGAAAACCAAGGCTTTCCAGTTCTTAAAAGTGTCAACCATGTGACCAAGAACATCCATTCCCTTCTCACTCATGTGACCAAGCCTATAGAGCCACATCTTTGCATCTCCATCTGAAGTAGATAAAACAGAAGGAGAATCAGTAATATAAGTAGATAGATAAAGTGTACCTACTTTCTTACCTCTTGCTAATACAAGTGCACCCTTGGAAACTTTCTAAGATTCCACTGTGAGAGTAACTGTGCAACCCTCATCACCCAAATTTATTGTAGAAATTAGACTCCTCTTCAGGGTGGGAACATGCATGACATCCTTCAACACCCATATGTTACCAGTCTGCAATTTCAGCTACACTTTCCCTTTACCAACAATTTGACAAGGCTTACCATCCCCTAAATAAACTTGTCCAAAGTCTCCATGGACATAATCATGAAAAAATTCTCTATTTGGGGTTGCATGGAAAGAGGCACCAGAATATAAAACCCAAGATTCTACTTTATCCAAGGAAATATAAGAGCATCCTATGTAACAATACCTGCATCATTTGCTTCTTTATTTCCTTCATGCTGATCTTCTACCAACCAATAATCTTTCTTTGTATGCCCTTTCTTTCCACAATTCCAACAGGTTATACCTCCATTTCTGGATTTGGATCTACTACCTATCTTTGACGTTGATTTCCCTTACTCGACCTTCTCTCTTTGCTTTCTGTTGCTTTCAACACTTAAAGCATTACCTGATGTTTCACTTGTGCTTTTCCTATGAATTTATTCATTCAAGATTACACTAACCACATCATCAACTTTCAAGATATTTGAAGTAGACGCAGTATTACTAACTGCCATTACCAAGCTATCCCAATTTTTAGGTAAAGAGCATAAGATTAAGAGAGCCTTAATTTCATCATCAAAATCTATTTTGACTGAATTTAACTAGTTTACTAAACCATGGAAATCACTAAGATGACTATATACCGATCCACCTTCCTGCATTTGCAAATTAAATAATTGCTTCATAAGAAATACCTTATTCGAAGCTGAGGGTTTTTCATATAAATTTTCCAAATATTCCATTAAATCTATCGTTGTCCTTGCTTGAGATAAGTTGGAAAACACAGAAGCTACCAGGGTCAGCCTTATAGCTCCAAGAGCCTTTCTGTCAAGAACCTTCCATTCTTCATCATGCATACATGTGGGCTTACATGAAACCCCACCCAACAGTAAGTACAGATCTTTTTGATACAGATAATCCTCTATCTGCATCCTCCATAATTGATAATTCTTTCCATTGAATTTCTCTATTCTTAGCCTACTTTCTTCTGCCATTGCTTTACTCCCACTCAAATAGAAACCCCTGTGAGTGAACCTAAAATCAACAAACACTAACCCACTCTACCACTTGTTAGTGAACATGGCTCTGATACCACTTGTTAGGATCTTGTAGCTCACTATAATACCAAATTTTAGTACCTTAGATCTCAATTGATTACCTTTTATATATAAGCAACTAAACACAGAATTAAACTAGAAGTAATAAGTAACTAGAATTCAGAGACAACAAAGAATAGATGATATGAGAAACAATACAATCTATATTCAATTCATCTAGAAGGAAATACAATGAATAAATCTATTCTTCTCACACCTCTTGGGTGTCCATTAATTCTCCCTCAAGAGTTCTCTCTTTCTCACTCAATTACAATCAACAATCAACTCAACACCGAGTTGTTGTTCACTCCATGCAGATCTTCTTGATCTTACACTTGAAGGATCTAATCCTTTAGTCCTTTTTTACAATACAGCCCCATGGGTCTGTTAAATAGATTCCAAACCAAACAATAATTAGAAACGCAGACTCAAGACTAAAATTAGTCTTTACATGCAAACTAACTATTCGTCTGAAATTAGAACGATAGTTCTGGAAACACACAAGTGACCGACGTCAGTTCCTGTCTGACCGATGCCGGCCGATCATAACCAATGTCGGTTATTGTATAACTAAAGATGACCGATATCGGTTACTATGACACTCAACAACCTCCACATTTGCATAACAATGAAGCTTTTAGCTCCACAACTTAACATTATTTATAATGATAGGATGGAATGGGATGACCCTTCACATTAGATGTGACCATTGGTATTATATGTTTTGTCCTATTATATTTTACATTTGTTGTTCATCAGTGACTCAAATAAATTACAATATGGAACCAACAAACCTTGTCCATTGGGTAAGAGAATCTATAAATAGTATCTAACACACCTTACCATATAAACTCGGTCCTATAAAAATGCGTTTGGGTAAAAACTAATAATTGATCATGTTAAATGATATCTAATATATAATAATTTATATCATTATGTTTATTTTTAAAAAAACCTTTCCAAAAATTTAGACAAAATCCAAAACTGATTCTAAATGTGGAATATATGGCCAAACAGAGAATCCATGCCTAGTGTGCTCTTGATGCACTTTAAAAAAAATATTCTTTCATATTTTTTTGATTAAATATTTATCATAGGATCAAAAATTTAAATCATTAGATATATAGTTTCAGTAAATTTCCAATGATTATGATGAGAGATAAAATAGAGACAAAACATAAAATTTAAGGGCAAAATAATATGCTAGTTTTTCTTTTTGTGTGCCTGAGGTGTCTAACACATATAGTACGATCATTAAGACCATCATGATGACATTGTCACATGAGAGCATCTAAAATTGACATGAAGGTCATCCTTGGCATACATGTGCATCCAACACATCCATGAGAACCATCCTGACGGCCTTGGAACACATGGTTGTCTGGTGCAACCATGAGGGTTGTCTAGATGGCCTTGATGTGCAAATGTGTCCTGAATGGCTATGAGGACCATATAGAAGACCTTGGAACATGTGTGTATCTGACATGACTAGTTTGAAAATTTAGATGACCTTATAAATTTTGCATATCTAATTAAATTTTTAAAAAAATAAAAAAAGTTGAGCATTAGATGTTTGAAGAAAATATGATCATCTTGAAAATACTTATCCAACACATAAAAAAAGAACCAAAATAGAGATAGGGTGTGAAATTTATGTTAAAAAAAAAATATTACACTATATTGGTCCTTCATCCCTATTGCCTCTAGAATTCCATATCTTTGTTGTGAAAAAATTATCAACTATGGGACTCTGTGTCATGACCTGACCCTACAACCCCTTATAAATAGTTGATTATAGCTTGTTTTAGCATGTTTTGTTAGCACTTGGACTAATGATGGTTGATGATTGGTTATGTTGTAGATGGTTAAGATATGAGATATCTTGAGTAACTTTTGTGATTATGCCATGTCATGTTTGACACTCGCATTGGACTCACTTTATCTGATATGCATACTACTCACACTGGATGTATTTTATCTGATATGCATACTAATTACACTGGATTCATTTTATCCTATTCTATATGTTTCTTCAATTAGTTACATTATTATATGTTATTGATATATCATGTTTTACTAGATAAAATTTGACATTGCCTACTCTTGTTGTTGTTGGTATGTTCATAAGGGATGCTTGAGGTTACGGTCATTAGTATTGACTCTGGTCCCTTTATAACTATATATGTTTATAATTGATTTATTATTTAATGTTTAATAATTCATTCTTAATTCATTATTGATTATTATTTGTATCAACATCATTTTGAAACTTTTAATGTCTTATTTAGTGGATGTAGGAACCAAGTCACAAGCTAGGCTCGATGGTGGGTTTGGACATCTCAAGGATACTCACAGGCGATTGAATAGTCAGAAGCCACTCTGACAAGTATAACATGTATTATATGATATTGAGCCACTGTAGTTTGATGATTCTATTTCGTTATTATTTTTGTCTTTTATTGGCCTCACTTTATTTTGAGTGTGTGTGTTTTATTCTTGTTCCCTCCTAGAGTATCGAGTTTTAGCATCATTATTTTCTCTTGCTAGTCTTTGTGTGTTTGAGGTCATTTTTCATGTTTGGTTATCCTCCTTGAGTGTTGTAGACACTTAATTTTTATCTGTAAGAGTGGCTTGTCTTATTATCCTGGCCAGTTTGAGTTCATCTAGACCTGTATGGGTCTCTTAACCTTGGAAAAATGTCTTTAACAATCTCCTTCATGGGTGATTGACTACCGAGAGATTTGATCAACTTAAGAGATTTGTCAATTTTTATATTTCAAGTTGATTTTATAATAATTGTTATTTTCTATGATTTTGTTGATTCATGTTAATTAATATTTATTTATTTAATGATTTATTTTTATTAATAATCAATTTAAAGATTTTATTTTTATTATCATTAATAATCAAATTAATGAATTTTTAACAAGTATTAATTTTATGATTTTGTTTATTTTATCTATTGACTTAAGTTTTTTTTTTATTATGATCATTTTAATGATTTCATTGTTATTTCTCTATGGATCAATTTGTGTAAACTTTGGTTCACCTTTATTAATTTAATTATTAGTATATTATTTTTTTTGGCTTGAGGTGTTTTGAAGAAGTGATTTGGGTGGGGGGGGTACATTCTTTTTTTTATCATTTTATTTTCGCTTGTGAAATAAGATTTTGGGGCTTCATTGACTTCACCCTATTTTTGGGGATGAAGACATGGCTAGGCAAAAAGGAAGGAGATTGAATCTTAGGTGGAACTTTTTTTCTTAGCCTAGGATTTTCGTATTGCATTTTATTTGTTTGTATCTCTTATTAATCTACAAAGAGTAGGGGGAATGGGGTGTTCTTTGAATGCCTATGCAGGAAAGTAAGTTAAAATGCAAGAAACATTGTATTCACCCTTGATCCACAAACAATGGTAGAATGATCCATATAATTGGGTTTGGAAACAATAATAAATATATGAAGGAGACTATGTTTCCTCTTTAATGAAAGATCAAATGTTGGATTGAACTTTATTTTTGGCCTCAAATTTCTATATTGCATTCTATTTACTTTGAACTCTTGTTACTCTATGTAAGATGGTGAGCTGGGTCAAAATGCTAGGGGAGACAATGCAGGGTATGAGAGAAGGTGATGTTTTTAGTGATGGTGGGAAGAAGGCAACACCAATTTGGTGGTCAATTTGGCATAGCAATAGGTTGTTGCAAAAAGGACACCCTAACTCTTATCCTAGAAACCACAATTTACCATCACAGTTTGTAATTTTTGTAGTATGATCTATAATTAATTTCATAATGGGAAAATGGATTTTTCTATATTAATTCCCAATGAAAAATTGTTTGAATTTGCATTGGCCAAAATCATTGGTGAAAACTAATTTATTCTTACTGGGAGCTATAGGAATCATTCTGGGCTTTTGATTTTAAGTTTGTAGTTAATAAAAATTGGGGGAATTAAATCAAGGGTTTTACTAATTGGTTATCTGCTCCAAGTTCAAGTATAACTAAAACACTTATGCTAACTTCAAACCATCTTAATTAGCATGATAACCATAATGCTAAGTTTGGTCTCTTTACATGAGCCTATTTCCTATTGGTGGGCCTATTTTCTATCAAATCACTATTGATGATGTTGGTTAAATGTC